>CM057090.1:16784260-16886760 GCA_029959045.1 Taenioides sp. WSHXM2023
TATACTGTATGTGCTCCACTACATTACATTTCCTAGTAATTTACTGTGACACAAACACTTTAGGGAAGACTTTAGCTGCTATTACGGAAAAAATTACAAATGTCCTAACTGTGTTTTTGTCCCCCCCTGTAGGTGAGCTGAAAAACCATACTATGCCTTTGGAGGATGTCTCATTTCTGTCTGGGACGTCTGTGGGAAGTAACTTTGTGTTCAACGACAGGGACCACTCCCTGATGGTCAAACAAGACGGCAGCTACTTCCTGTACGTGGAGCTGAATGTCACATGTGTTTCCCGCTGCCAACCGGGTCTCTTCACAGTCCAGGTGTCTGACAAACTGAGCTGCGAAGTGAAGCTCCCAAACTCCTCTAATGCCCACCCTGTACAGAGGAAATGCTGGACGGTGAAGCCTCTGAGCAAGGACACGCACCTGCTGGCTCAGATGTTCCTTCCCCACGGGCCGCTCAAACACTGGAAACTGGAGCTCAGAGGCTCTGGCGTTGGTTTGTTTCTGGTGGAGTAATCAGGACCAGCACAGACTGTGTAATGGCTGTGTAACTGCTAAAGGACAGAAAAGGGGCTACAGAAGCTCATGTATCATCTAAGTGGGTCAGAACTATGTAATTATTACGGGCTATATTTATTGAGACTTATGATTGTATTTATTTATTTATTGTATTTTAAGCTGTTAAAAATAATTACACTACATTAGTGTTCTAACTTGTATTAAGTGTTAAACACTGCAGTCTTAGCTTCCTGAAAAATTTTTTTGTAAGACCATATGGGTCTATTTATTTTATATTTTATAAAGGGTGTTTATGATGACTATTCTGCTGCTGTTTTTTGAATAGTTTTTAAATCAGTGGTGTCAGAATGCGTCATTGCCTTATGTCATGAATTATCAATAGAAGTATCACAACATTCACATTATATACAGTTAAAGAAAAGTACATGAATATCATTGCAATTCTGTACTATTTGTGAACAATATGAGAAAGTGACCACAGTAAATGGAAAAAAATAGTTTTCTGTAATGGGAAAGTTCCCTGTCGAAGCAGCTCATGCCGGGAACTAGATCAACACAACTTCCTGTTTATTTACGCTGTGGCTACAAAATAAAGAGCTGAATTTGCAGTTATCTGTGAAATAAACATAAGACATATTGTTTTAGTATACATTTGACATTTAAGGTGTGTAATAAATTATTTGACACTTATAAGGATCATTATTGCTCTTGAGAATATTGTATTTTTTGATATATTGAATAAATGCTGAATTTCCATACCTGACCAATGTGTGCACTGTCCATATAAATCTGTTGAGATTGTCCTGTGTATTCTACTCTGCTCTACTAATTGCTCTTATACTGAGCCTGCATGGATGTGCTCCTCAGACAGAAGTAATTATGTCTAAACCATTATTTTTAATGTGCAAAGTACACATTTTCTTTGTGCATTTGGTTGCACAAGTGTGAGGACACATGAAGGCTCGTTATAGCTGTTGTCATGCTATTTTGACTGGAGTTGATTGTGATTTTTTTTTTTTTTTTGCTTTTGCTATGGCTTAAAATTGTCAGAGCTTCCAAAGCAACTGTCTTGAGTTATTGTATTATTATAAAACTCGACATATTACTTTATTAGTATATGCGTTAAATATACTGATTATTCTAAGCAATACAGTAGCTCTGCAGCATCTATTTTATATGTTAAATCTGGTCAGCAGTAGGTGCATTTCATGACCACAGATGTTATTTGTTGCATGTGTGTGTGTTTCTCAGAACAGGACATGACCCACATGGGCAGGTGTAGTGCTCCTAGTTTAGTGGTTACACTTGTGGTCAGTTGTGTTTGTTCCTTTCCTTATCCTTTTCCAGCACATTCCCTTTCGGTGTTAAACTATCTGTAAATGCAGAGCAGTGTTTCCATGAGGCGCAGAATTTCCCTGCAAACTGTGAGAAGAGCTGACTCAGGTTCTCTCAGTGCATCCCTCTGACCACATCCTGCTATCACCCATACTCTCAGGTGCTGCTGTCTATTTACTGTGTACTCAAACAAGTCTGTGCCTGCGGTCGAGCTGAAACATGCAGCTATTTGTGCACAATGCACTATCGCAAATACAATCTGTTGAGTTTGCAATTTCAATAACACTTTATTTTCACGTCAAACAATAAATAATTCTGAATATCAGTTACTTGGGTGTATGCTATTACATACAAAAATTCTCAAGGCACAAAATGTATCACAATGAACATGCACCTAAACAGAACATTTTTTATTACACTAAATAATCTTGAAAGCTCCAAAGAAGTTATCAGCTGGCCCTGGGTACAGTCCTTTGTCCAGCATTACAAAAATGTGATCTCCAGTTTCTAACTTGAAAACTCCAGCAAGAAAACTGTTCCACAAATCTGTCTGCTTTCTTGAATTCTTCTGGTTCTGACGCTCATTGCGGCAATGGAGACTGTAAAAAATAAAACATATGAAAGCTGCATGTGTAAGCTTCTTAGTCAGGAAAAGGCAGGCACAGGTCTGAGGATGTGTACCTTTTAGACTTCATGAGTTCGATGGGCAGCCCGTACTCCGTGGTGTTTCTGACGACCCTGTGGTTGACCATCACACAGTCCTCTGTCTCCTGGAAGTGCACTTTAGAGTACAGATAGTAGAAGCCATTTTTCTGTATCACCAGCCCACTGCTGTTGTATCCTATATGACTGGTGAAGCCATCACTGTTTTTAACCCACTGGACCACACCATCTTCACCAACTATATCTGAGCCTACAATAACAATGAACATACATTAAAATGCTTCTGAAAATAATTGACTCATTACATTTAAATGTAATATTTCTATTATTTAAAGCACTAACCTTGAAGATGTGCCATTGGTCTTTCTGTTATCTCATGTGGATGCGATAGTTCTGTAGGGACTTCATTGGACACTGTGGACAAAAATCAGAAACTATAAACATTTAAGTAATTATAACATGAATATTTGTCCAATAATAAAAAAAAAAAATTACTTATAGGTGCCACTTGTTCCTGTTTATTACCCTGAAACAAAGGAAAGCTCAGAATATATTTTCACTAGGCATTACACTGGATATGCAAAAGATATGCACTTACAGCAGCTTGATGGGGGCTTGACTGATTCTGCAGTTGGAGATGAGACAGGAAAAGTGCCTATATAATGCCAATGAAAACAGCACATATTTAGAAGCATTATTTGTTAAATGTGAACCTCAGATTCATATGTAGTCATTTAAAAGTGAAGCAATGCTAGAGAGAGAAAGGGGGAACTAAATTAGAGAAGGATTCAGTCATTCGTCATATAGAGGTTTGTGGCCGGGCTGCATGCTGAAAGTGCCTTTAGTGACGTAGGGAGAGAGGGGAGGAATTTCCACATTGGCCAGACTACATCGGCATCATATCAGGAACAGACACCGGTCTCACCTCTGTCTTTTTGTGCAGTCTGTAGATGTAAATCCCCTCCAACACAAGTCCAAACATGACCAAACCAAACAGGGGCAATAAAAGTTTTTTTTGTGCCCTCTTCCATAAGGGTTTCTGTCTGACTGGCAGCTGTATGTTGCTGGTCGGTTGGTCCACCACAAAAATCTGGTGACCATGGCCCTCTGCCATGCCACACAAGAAGTACCTGAGATAGACAAACTATTGGTCAGACTGAACAACAAACACAGCAGAGAATGAAAGACAATAAGTTCTGTTCATTGTGTTCACATTTTTATGAGCTTTGGATCTCTCTTCTTTTTTTATGAAAACAAATTAATGTTGGACTTTATCATTATAAGTTAAGGATCGGTTACACAAATTTGCATTAATAATCTAGACTTTCATATGGCAACACAGCCTTGTGTTTGAATGATGGGACCTCTTTTTACATACAAATAATTTCACCTTTGTTCATTTGTGACATTGGCCAGCTTTTGCTCCACTGGGAAAAGCCAAGTAATTATAAAGAAATTAACCATGAACCAAGTCAAAACATCTGTATTACAGACAGTTAAAAGTCTAATTCTACTATTTAACCTGCTCTCCATCTCAGTATTAAACTATAAGCAATGGTGGCTATTATAAAGCAGGTATTCAAATAGCAGCAGCTAAGTCTGTACCCTTAGCTATAGGTCTATGTTTTGATAGTAGAAAGAACATCAAGATATGAAAGTTTAAATCTTACCTTTGTTTACTTTCTTGAAAAAAAGAAAAAGAAAAAAAAAACCTCTTTAGAAACCAGTTCAAAACTTTCTTCAGTCATTCATTCAGCAACACATGATTGTCCTTAAAACATAATAATAATTAAATTGGCAGGTGTTAAGGAAAAAGTAGTAAAACAAAATGATATATAAAAAACAAAATACATAGTTGCATTTGGACTGAATATTTTACCTCTGTTAAAACAAAGATGTCCCTCTGCTTTATAGGAGCTTAATACTTGAGCTGTCTACTGTTAGTGTTTGTAAGTTTATGTAAGAGGAAACAAAGATGACACAGAGTCAAGAGAGAAAACAGTAGCAGAGCTGCTAAGGGGCAGTCCCTATAACACTACTATTTCATTCTACGTTTGACATTTCCCCTGTTTATGTGTCCGTCTTATTGAGGGACATTTTTCTATGTCTGTTTCTATTTTTTGTCACTGAGAATCTTGCACAACAGTTTGATCTCTATATTCAGACTGTTAATCATCAGGCAATATGTTGTAATACAGAAGATTGTTCTATCCTCCCCATTGTTCGTGATAAGTCACAATAAATCTGAAATCTGACAGTAGTTTGGCAAAATATTTGTCAAGATGACAAATAAAGGTTTTGAGGTTTAAGTAAAAGCTTTGTAAGAGTTTTCACAAGAGTGTCATCACTTCCTCTTTAGCTTTTGAGATATTATTATCCTTGATGTTTCAAAACTCCCAAGTCATTTCTAATATGTCTTTAAATAGGCTGTCACATGACACACGTATCTGAAAAAAAGTAAACCTGACTCAGGTGGTAGTACAAAGTAAAAGTAGTAAAGTACTGTACTTAAATATACATTTTAGGTATCTGTTCTTTACTTAAGTAAATTTAAAGTGGATGCTTTTTACTTTTACTTCACTGCATGTGAGAGCAGGTATCTGTACTTTCTACTCCACTACATCTTTGAACAGAACTGAAAAGTAACATTTTTTTAATTAAAATTACTACATTTGAAGCTTTATCAGATCTCAAAATTTTTTTCTCTTTAAGCTCTCTTTAAGCACACAAACACGCACTTTAATACTTTTACTTAAGTAGATTTTTTCATGTGATACTTTTGCTTGAGTACTTCTTTGCTCAAGTATCTGTACTTTTACTCAAATAACAAAATTGAGTACTTCTTCCCTCACTGATTATAAGTAAATTCTGTGTTAAACATGTAGGCAATAGAATGCAGACACATACTTTGATATTGTAAGTATTAAATCTGCTCTACATAAGTCACTTTATTGTAGTAATATTATATATTACTATACTGGAGTCACTTTAACTGCTGTTTGTTCACTGTTCAGAATCAAAGACGCTTATTGTGCAACGTTCCTGTGCCTTTTAGCTTTACCGTTTTTACAGTGTTGTGTTTTTTTAGTTGATTGTAAATACTTATTATCTATCTTGATTTTGATGCATGCTCTTATCTTCCTACTGTTTCTGAAACTTGCGTTGTGACACTGCAATTTCCCCATTGTGGGACAAATAAAAGATTATCTTATCTTATCTTCACTAGAACAATTGAACCCAAAACTTTATAAGAGACTTCAAAGTGAATATTCACACATTTACCCTTCTCAACTCTTGCCCATATTACAAGTGGCAAACCAGAGAGCAGAAAGCTGTGATGCACTGCAGTTTGTTGTTTCTACCTCGGGTGAATGAAAACCACATAAAGCCACAAAGTGTACAGAGAAGACAGAGAGAGTGAGGGAGGACTGGAGGAAGTCAGTCATCAAGTGCCTGTCATTTAAATCATACTATAGCCACATATGGATGGACGAGTTATAGCATTCAAACAGGCTTTAACGTCCTTAACAACAACCACTACTCTGCATAATGGATATTAATTATTATCTGACTGAAGAGCAAAGATTGAAGACCATCTATACTGTGAAAAACTTAAAGAGACATATTACGCTATTTTCTAATCTATGTTATAATGTTGTTTGTTTTCTCATCAGAAACATTCCCGAAGTTGTGTTTTGTTTCAATTTCAATTTCAGACCTGGAATTTTCCATCTCTGATAAACAAAAGGTAAAAGGAAGCTGTTAACTTGAAAACTATATTGCTTTGTGACAACACAAGGTGGAAAAGAGCATTTTGAGCTTTGGAGATGTAGACAGACAAATAATAATTTAAAAAAAGGGTTATTCAAACGTGTGAATGAAACAAAACAACACTCCAGGTATTTTTTTTAATGAGATAACGACATTAAAACATGGCTAAAATTTTGAAAGTCAATTCCATGTAATATAGGACTTTAAAACACAAAATGTTTCCTTGTTTTAGTGGTTGACTGTTGTGCCCAGTGATAAATTGGATGCCCTGTATGCCCTTTGTTGCATAGAACAAGGTTAAAAAAAAAAATAATAATATTAAAAAATAAACAAAAATTTGAGTATCCATTTTCTAAGGCCACGGGATAAGAGAATTCTCAGTGTATGCTTATTTAAAGATCCTGAAGTCGTGTTTTGTTTCATTCACATGTTTGAGTAACCCTTTATTATTAGTCTGTCTACATCTCCAAAACTCAAAATGCTCTGATCCACCTTGTGATGTCATGAAGTGGTAGTTTTCAAATTAACAGCTGACTTTAATCTTTTGTTCAGTAGATATTGGCAATTCCAGGGCTGAAATCATTCAAATTATTCCAGTGACGGTGTATGGAGTTTAAAAACACAGTGTAGCACTACTTGTATTACCACATGACATCACAAGGTGGAACATAGTGTTTTCTGTTTGAGAGAATAACACAGCCTAAATATGCAGGGCTTGTGTACCTGTGTGAATGAAACAAAACACAACTCCAGGTTTCAAGTCCATGTTTTTGATGAGGAAACAACATTATAACATCGATCAGAAAAAAGCGTTATATAGGCCCTTTAAAGTAGGCCTAGATGGCAAAAGGGGAAATTCAATTGGTCAACTGGACAAAAGTTTATTTGGTCGAATACGTTTCGCAGCTCATCCAAGCTGCTTCTTCAGTTCTGGTCAGACGCTGGTGGACACTGCCTTAAATCTGCCTGAAGGGAGGAGCTAACTACAATGAAATTACTCTGAGACTACCACACCTATTTGTTTACAGTTTCTGTTAGTTAGGTGGGCCTATTAAATATGCAGTGGGAGTGGGGTCTTGTTAGCATATCCATTCAGGACCATAATGGGTGTTTTCACACCTCTGGACCTGACCCGGCTAGTCCTATTGTTTTCTCAGTTTGTTTTGATTTAGGTTTGAGGATAGAGTTATAAATGGGAGACAAATGATGTCTGAGACCCCCATTTCTGTTCAAGGAAGGATTCTCTTTCTTGACAAAAATAGCTTCTTTAACTCCCCTCTCAAACCAATTCTTTTCTCTGACCAAGATCTGGACCTCACTGTCCTCAAAGGAGTGGCCCGTGGCTTTTAGGTGGAGATGTACGGCAGACTGAGGTCCACTCTGGTTCTGCCGTCTGTGTTGGTACATCCTCCTGTGAAGTGGCTGTTTTGTTTCTCCAATGTAGCGCTAACTGCAGTCTTCACTACACTGAATGGAGTAGACCACATTGCTTTGTTTGTGGCTCGGTGTTTTGTCCTTAGGATGGACCAGTTTTTGTCTTCAAAGGAATAGTTACACCCTTTCTCCTGGGTTCTGGTTCTCTGTTGTCCTGTTTCTTGGCTCTCTTCGTTTTATTGAAAGCCCATTTAGGATATCCACAAAAAGAGGGGCTTTCTGCACATGTTGTTCTTCTTTCTCCTTTCCCTCTGTCTCCTTTCCACTGCATATTTAATAGGGGGTGGGATTAAATATGTTTTCCTCACACTCCCTTTTGGACAAATGTTTTTTGTTTTGTTTTTTTCATTTCTGTTATGATTGCACTTTTGTCATATGTATATGTACATGTAAAAGAATGTAAATTACTCACTTGCCCAAAATAAATTAGCTTCTCCCTTCAGGCAGATATAAGGCAGTGTCCACCAGCGTCTGACCAGAACTGAAGAAGCAGCTTGGATGAGCTGCGAAATGTATTCGACCAAATAAACTTTTGTCCAGTTGACAAATTGAATTTCTCCTTTTGGTGGAATTTAAATTGATGGACTCTTTCCAACCCGTGTCTTCACGTCACCTGGTGATGTAGCTCAGATGATTTTCCTATAGTCTCTACCGTCCTCTGGTGAAAAACAGGAGGATTAGGATGAGGAGGAAATAACAGTGATTTGAAGATCAACACTGTAGACACTTGAAGGATTATGTTTTATTTAGTTTGATACTTTAAATGGGACTTAATATTTGGACAGAGCCAGTAGTTTAATAAACTCAGAGTGGCGTAGTGAATTATACTATCAAAAATACCTTTTATTGTTCAAAAAATGTATGTTTCAATTTTGTAAATATTATGTTTTTATAAGCCTGTTGTTTCCCTAATATTTACAAACTTAAGATTCCGGGGGTAGATTTTCCACAGAGTGTCCACTCCTTTGCAATCCTGCTATGTGTAACATCTTTTGTGATCTTGGCAGGAGTCCATGGACAGTTTGCACCGTCGTTTGGAGCGCAGTCGACAAATGCAGGTGATGTTGCGAGCGTTTGAGGCGAGGGACCGAAAACTTCTAGAGGACAACCTGTGGAGAGTGTCCTTTTGGTCCTTTTGCCATGGATTCTACCTGGACGACTGAGGGATTCTACACACATCTAGGCCTAGATGATTACGATAACACGTTTTCCAAGTATTTGCATTTCTATAAAAGAACAATTTTCTATTTAAATGAGGCTGTGAAGATTGGAGAAAAATGGCCACTATTCGCCCTCTGATTGGCTCCCCTCTACAAAGCTCTTGTCCAATCAGAGTGGCACAAAGTTATACTGCGGAAGAAGGATGCTAAGAACATGGCTCCACTCAGATAGCCCCGTGTGTACAAAAAGCTACAAAAAGATGAACACTCTCCGGTGGAAAACATGGGGGCAATGGCTCGTCCATATCGTGATCTTGGGATGTTGTTTGAGTCCGGTGCAGTGCTTTGGTGGGAACATGGACAGCGAATTTACATATCTTTTACCACCCGGAAGCATTGAGTGTTTTTTTCAACCTGCAATCAAAAATGGGACCATGGAAGTCGAATATCAGGTGACTTAAAATACACTTTATGCGTCCACGAGAACTTGTTTTGTGCACTGGAGCCGTGTGTGCTCTCCAGGTCAAAACATGCGGGTGCAAGCGTAACTTACCCGCTTGTCTTCAATTCCTTCTCATATTATTAATTAATGCAACTTTATGTTTTGTTATATGTGACCTTTGCAATGTGCTATGCAATTCTTTAATGCAAAAAGTACAGAACCAATAAGCTATATTGTTTTACTAATAGGCCTACTACAAATTGTATTAGTTCACTGACAGTACTGATATAATATGATACTGATAACCCCTTATTGAGGTCATGCATTTAAAGGTGTATTGTGTGCTTGTTCTGCATGGAGATGTTATTCCTTTGTCTGGAATGTTTCACAGTATGGTATTAAACCTTTTTATTTTCATGGAGGCCAAACCAGACAAAGTTACAGGTCAGATCTGTAGACAGGCGACCCCACTCACAGTCAGAATGCTTGTTTTTCTAGGTATTTTTGAGCTATGAAACCACCTAATTTAAAAAAAAAAAAAAAAAGTATAACTGTTTAATGTCGTAATGTGGAAGATTCCAGTCAGAAAGTGTCGGACCCCCAACCAAAAAGTTACATAGTGCACCTTAATTTACATGCTTTGTCTTTTACTCCCATTTTAACCTTTACTATTTTAGATTAGTCAGATAGTAATATTAAACAATTTTGGCCTGTGTTTCTTATTTTGTTTACAAAGTGTAAAGTGTTCATCATCCTGCTTGGTGTTTGCTTAGTGGGAGTATCTTAACTGAAAAGCCAAACATAAAGTGACTTGCTTCTCATGTTCTTGTGCAGGTGATAGCAGGTGCTGGAATGGATGTGGACTTTTCCATAATCTCTCCGCATGGCATAAGTCTGTTCTTTGAATCTCGACGCTCTGATGGAGTTCATGTGTAAGTCTGCCACACGTGTCCTGCACACATTAGATTTAGATGTTCACACTGTCCCATTCTTAAAGCTAGGCCTGTCTTGAAGATAATACATTTTAAGATCTTGCTTTTAATACATTTTCAACCCATTAAATGTTTCAATATGGTGACTGAAGGCTTCTAATAGAGAATACTTACAAATGGTGTGTTATTGATAAAATCTGAAATTGCTCATTGTTTTTTCATAGATAATACTGCCGTCTTGTAATAAAAAAGTAATTTTTGTGTGTCTGTATAGTCCAGATAATGACTGCGATTATGAAAATACTACGATTATTTTTTCATAATCTACTAGTCACAATTAGCCGATTAATCTTTGCAGCCTTAGCCGATTGTATTTCATGTGACAGGTACACACACAGACTTTATCAGGTATGTTTTGGTTGTTTCAGGGTGGAGCCCACAGAGGAGGGGGACTACCAGATCTGCTTCGACAACACTTTCAGCCGCTTTTCAGAAAAGTTGGTGTTTTTTGAGATCATCATTGAGGGACGAGGAGGTGATGTGGGTGGAGATGATGAGTGGGCGGGGCTAGACGAACCAGAGGGGAACTTACTGGAATACAAGCTTGATGACATTCGGGTATGTGGGGGTTTTTTTTTGCTCTTTTATTTTCATTCTTCTCCACAAAATTAAGATGCATTGATACATAAGCTTTGTTTTCATGGATTTGCTTTGGAGTGGCGCAGTATAATATGAAAATGTTTCCACTGTCTAACTGTACCAGGCCTTTAGCAGCTTGGCAGAGATCTGTCTTATGATTCAAAAGTGTAATTAAATTTTTGATTTTATTTACTGAGAAAAACATTTGTTACATTTGGGTGACGTTGGGTCCTCACATAACAGATTCTTGTCCCTAGACCTAGAGCCCTGCCCCATTCATGAAAATATATTTCACCATTAAAAAAAATGCTGTGCCGAAAAGCTCCAGGACGCCCCGTCTGGGTACAAGGGCCAATCAGAATATGCCTTTAGAAGATACCTGATGCACTTGGTTGCTTACCATCATGTCTCGGGGCAGAGTTGGTTGGATTACATAAAAAAAAGACATTCATTCAGTAGAAACCAGGTCACAAAAACATACTGTTTATGCGTAACCACATATACAGACACTGCATACTTGCAATAAACAGTACACTTAAGTGACCGAACATTGCATGGTTTGTGGTGAGAGAAGTGGGCTTCTTAAGAAAGTGTTTAGTGCAACTTCTTTGAATTTACAGTGATCAGCTAATGTTTAGTCTGTATCATGTGTAATATGATGTCTGAAGCTGGAAAAAGTTGCTATTATTTTAAATGAATCTATGGTGGAATTTAAATTGATGGACTCTTTCCAACCCGTGTCTTCACGTCACCTGGTGATGTAGCTCAGATGATTTTCCTATAGTCTCTACCGTCCTCTGGTGAAAAACAGGAGGATTAGGATGAGGAGGAAATAACAGTGATTTGAAGATCAACACCGTAGACACTTGAAGGATTATGTTTTATTTAGTTTGATACTTTAAATGGGACTTAATATTTGGACAGAGCCAGTAGTTTAATAAACTCAGAGTGGGGTAGTGGATTATACTATCAAAAATACCTTAAAATACCTTTTTATAAGCCTGTTGTTTCCCTAATATTTACAAACTTAAGATTCCGGGGGTAGATTTTCCACAGAGTGTCCACTCCTTTGCAATCCTGCTATGTGTAACATCTTTTGTGATCTTGGCAGGAGTCCATGGACAGTTTGCACCGTCGTTTGGAACGCAGTCGACAAATGCAGGTGATGTTGCGAGCGTTTGAGGCGAGGGACCGAAACCTTCTAGAGGACAACCTGTGGAGAGTGTCCTTTTGGTCCTGTGCCAGTGTGGTGGTCCTGCTGTGCGTGGCTCTCACTCAGGTAAAGCAACAACAACTGTCAGTGTCTGTATCAAAATGTACTCATTAAAAGGTACATATTACACTATTTTGTCATATTTGTTATAATGTTTCCTCATCACAAATGTACCTGGAGTTGGGTTTTGTTTGATTCACACTTAGACTTGGACAAACTTTATTGATCCACAAGGGAAACTATTCACACAAGGTTAACACACAAACCTTCTTTCAAACGGAAAACACTCTGTTCCACCTTGTGATGTCATGAGGTAATACAGGAAGTGCTCCACTGTGTTTTTAAACTCTGTACACCTGTATCATCTGCATAATTTCAGCCATGGAATTGCCAATCTCTACTGAACTAAAGGTAAAAGGAGCTGTTAACTTGAAAACTACTGCTTCATGACATCACAAGGTGGAGCAGAGCATTTTAAGCTTTGGAGATGTACACAGACTAATAATAAAGCGTTATTCAAACAAGTGTGAACTCTGGGCATGATTTTTGAGGAGATAACATTATAACATGGCTAAAAACTCACAAGAGTTAATTTCGCATAATATAGGACCTTTAAACTGTTATGTTAAAGGTGCACTATGTAACTTTTCTAATGAAGGGTCTGTCACCTGCTTGTCTCCATGAAAATTTTATTGCTTTGCTTATAATGTTTCATAATATGGCATTAAATGCAACTCCATGAAGTCAAAAGCAAACCTCTGAAGAGGTAACCCCTATGCTTACTGTGTTTTTTAAGGTATTAGAAAAACTGGAAAAAGCAAAATATAGCTTTTTAATTTCACACTGTGAAACATTCCTGGCAAGGCCAATAACATCTCTGTGAGACAAGCAAGTGGCAGAAATTCCCCCAGAAAAGTTCCATTTAGGTTCAATACTGCAATAACAAAGTACATCCTCAACACCAATTCAAAACTGTCTTCTTTTGAAATTATCAAAGAAGACCCTTTGGATTTATATCAATACAGCAGATGGTTTGCCCTGTTGACATGTTTTGGCTACTAGTTGCGAGCCATCCTCATAGCTGTCACCAGTGTTGGTGATGGCATGTTACATATCAGCTGTTGTTACTTCCTGAGGGCGTGGTCAGCCTGACTCTCATGGACAGTATCACTGTGGTGATGGCGTGTTCCTCCTTTCACACACGGAACACCCTCCTCTAGAGACCACCAGGTGGCAGGAGTCAGGTCAGGACCACAGCTACAAGAAGTGACAACAGCTGATATATGACACATCACCACAAACACCACCATAGTTAGCAGCAAAAACATGTCAACAAGATAAATACATCTACTAAAAAACAACCTCTTACTGGACCCAGGTTAATAAGATCATCAACACATTCACAAACACAGTGATACTAATGTCTGCTGTCTTGTCTTTGTTTTAGGTTTACACTGTACGAAAGCTGTTTGATGATAAGCGGAGAGTCTGCACATAAATGAGCTCTTGGAGTTTTTATACTGCAATACTTTTATCAGCTTGTTTGTGTCTGAATCTGTACAATCCAAGTTGAAATGCATTTGGAAAAAGATCACAAAATAATGATGCAAAACTTGGTGGTGGTTAGGAAAATTAAGCAGTTTATTCCTTAACCTATTGTGCAATAGAATGTTCATATTTTAACATGTTTTAGTTTAGTTGTTTTTTTTTTTGTTTTTTTTTTGAAGCTTCATCAATAAAGTTTTGTTACTGACTGTGCCAGTGCAGCTGTGTGCTGTGGAGATTTAAGAATGTAGAATTATATTTTTATTTCAAGAAAAAATTTAGATATGCAATGTGTCAAATCATTTGCAAGTTGTAAATATTGTACTGTTTCTGTTGTTTCACAAAGAATATACTTTGAAAAGGTACAGTGGTCACACCAGTTAACTGAATAAAAGCCTTTTTTTTTTTTTTTTTTATACAAAATGCATTTATACTTTTAATTCTCAGATATTTCATACCTGGTATTACAAAACACTTCTTATTAGTTTATCCAAAACGACAGAGTAAAGATGTGGAAGTGCAACTCATGGATTTTCTCAAATGTTTATTTCCTGAACTTAAATGTCAAAATGTGTGTAGTCCCTCAGTCGTCCAGGTAGAATCTATTGCAAAAGGAGAAATTCAATTTGTCAACTGGACAAAAGTTTATTTGGTCGAATATGTTTCGCAGCTCATCCAAGCTGCTTCTTCAGTTCTGGTCAGACGCTGGTGGACACTGCTTTATATCTGCCTGAAGGGAGGAGCGAACTACACTGAAATTACTCTGAGACTACCACACCTATTTGTTTACAGTTTCTGTTAGTTAAGTAGGCCTATTGAATATGTAATGAGCGTGGGGTCTTGTTAGCATAATCACTCAGGGCCATAATGGGTGTTTTCACACCACCAGCGTCTGACCAGAACTGAAGAAGCAGCTTGGATGAGTTGCGAAATGTTTCGACCAAATAAACTTTTGTCCAGTTGACAAATTGAATTTCTCCTTTTGCCTTAAATGTCAAAGTTCATAATACATTCTTGACTGAGACATTGGTATTGGTGCCGTGTGGTCCATGGTGAGCTTCTTTTACCAGGGGTTTGGACGAGGTGGGATCTGTGGAGCAGGCCTGAGGAGACCATAAGCACAAAACAAAGGTTCAAGTTTACGTCCCCAGATGTCTTTAATTCATTCAGAACAAGTCCCTATTTGTGTCTATGGAACTCAAACACAATAGGACACAGACTGGCTGTGATAATGTCCCACACTTACATTATATCAGTTACCATGGAAACTCAGAGCCCATTAAAGAAATGAATACAAAAAACATGAGGAAAATGCTCAAAATGTTCCTTAAAATGTTATCTTTGCCTCTCATTTAACATCTCTGTGTATCTTCTAGCTAACTCCATTTAAACCCTTTTATTACATACATTCACATGACTAAAGATGCTTTTACGTTAAAAATGAAAGAAGTCACTTTTTATCCCTTTATTTTGTGTGGCCCTTCAAACATCCTCCAATGACACAGGTCTGAAAACACTATGGCTTTAAAATAATGCCGAAAAATCTATTTCAAATGTATTTCCATATTAAGGCTAAAAGTTGAATGACATAGTCACTTTAGAACCACATTTGAATGGTAGCTGCTCCTATGTATTTTGTTTATTTTTGTGACAATTATACAAGAAAAAAGTACCAAACCTTAATGCAAGTAGACTGCAGAAACTCTCTAAATAAGTGAATTGCTCAAAAAAAGTCTACTGGTCATTTTAGGACTAACTTATTTCACTAAAATAGTCAAAATACCAACATCTTTGAGGTTCTTGAAAATTGAGTTCATAATTGAAATTGTTAGTTTAAAATGTCAGCTGATTATATCATATAAACTGCAACATAATATAACTTTAAGACATATGCATTATTCAAAAAATTCAAGGCCAATACTTTTTTTTTAACCAAATAAAAGTTCCCTTTTTGTTAAAAAAAAAAAAAAAAAGCTATCTACACATACAGACAAAATTACATACATAATGTTGCTGAAATGCACAGACAGCACATCACCAACTGCAAAAGGTCACTTAGGTACAGTTTTATACTGGGTTCACCTACATCCTAGTACAAACAAAATGTAAACCAGGTGTGTTATAGGATCTGTGTCTCTAGTCGAGCAGGGAGGGCTCTGAGGGGCGAATGACAGTGGGCCGGTTGGGAGCAGCCGGGGGTCGTCTGCTGCAGGAAGAGACAGGAAAGAGGACATGCAGTCATGCACCAGAAGCCCGAGATACCGCAAGCAGTCCACATCCCCAATTCAAAACAAAGTAGGACAGAGTAAAACATGGGCGCCAATCTAGTGTACAGCTGAAGATAACACATCAAATATATATATTATGCTATTATTGCAATTATCAATGACACTTTAAATTGGAAAGGAGAAGCAAACCAGTTTAACAGCAGCAGGAAAATTTGCAAATATTGATTTCATCCCTATGCAGATCAAAAACAGTGTAGAAAGTCAAAGTTAGCATAAATCCAAGCTATCCTTGACTTTTTTTTTTTTTTCCCATAAAAAAGGAGAATCCAGATTTAAACAAAACAAGATTTGAAGGTTATTGCATTTTTTACACTGGGTCCCAACTTTCTTGAATTGGGGTTTATCAATCATTCAAATCACCCAGAGAAATACCATCTTTTACCTGGGGATTCCAGGGGGCAGAGCAGGTGGTACACGGGCCGGTCTAGATGGGATCAGTGGCACCTGTCCAGCAGTGGGGTCGGTGTAGGTGGGCTGGGTGGGCGGTGGTCCGGGGCGGGAGGGCACTGGTGGACCTCCAAACGCCGGAGAGGGGTTCAGAGGAGGCTGAGTCCCAGGAGCAGGGCCCCTCGGTCGGCTTGGAGGGGGTCCTGTTGCTGCAGCTGTGGGTCTAGCTGCTGGAGGTGGACTGAGAAAGACACATGATGTAAAATACAATAAAATAAAGGCAAACAAAATATACAACTAAAATATATTAGAGATTATTTGAATTAAATACTGTTTTTGATACAGACAGCAGAAAGCAGATGAAGTCACTGCACAGGTTTATAGCAGGTAGGATTAGATATAGCTAAAGTGCCATAATATTATATTATAATATAATATACTATAACTATATAACCGGGAGGTGTTCCAGGCATGTCCCACTGGGAGGAGGCCCCGGGGAAGACCCAGGACACGCTGGAGGGACTATGTTTCTCGGCTGGCCTGGGAACACCGTGGGGTCTGGGGTGAAGGAAGTCTGGGAGTCCCTGCTTAGACGGTTCCGGATAAGCGGAAGAAAATGGATGGATGGATATATGACTGATTATTCACTCAAAATTATGTGTCTTTGCAAAATCTTCACTCTCTTCTCTGATCTTCACAATAAGACAACACTTCTAACTACAATTCTAAATAGATTGTAGTACCGAAACAAATTTCCTATTTGAACAGGAACTGATACTGAAAAAAAATCTTGCCTAAATAGTTTCAGAACTAGTACATTTAGATTTTACTAGTTCAGTGATTGCATTCAATAATTACACTGAAGTAGTGACTACAATGATTAAAAAAAAAAAAAACATTATCATGTGGGATAATATAAAAAATATTGGGTATTGGTCAATCAAGTTTAAAAATTAAACAAGGCAATGCTACTGCTTTACCTTGTGTACAAAATACAAATGTGCACAAAACTTCAACTTAATCCCATTTACTAAAAGATTTGCTTCACCTGTCTGGGTGGTAAAAGCTTTGAGGGACTATGATATGGTTGTCTATTCAGAATTAAGTTGATGATTATATAAAAGCAGCACTGTGCTCTTGCTTTTTGTCGGTTGTTACCTCGGTTCCTTGGCGAGCCAGGTGTCATCAACAGGTGGAGGGACAGGTGTGGAAATGGTGGTGGCACTGATGTCCCCAATAATGACCAGCGCCTCCTTCAGGGCATGGTACATCCGCAGCATCTCATCCCTTCTCTGGGCCTGCTCTGCTGACTCCTCCATCAGACTGCCCTGGTCCCCGGCTGAATACAGGTATGCCAATAGCTCAGAGTGGATGAAGTCCTTTGCCTGTGGAGAAAAGCAAAATAAAATACTAATCTCTAAAATTCCATTTGCTTTAGTGAATAAATGTGAGAGTGAGTGATTGCAAATACTGATTTAAACCTATAGTAGCTAAGTAATGCTACACCCATACCTCCTGACTGGAAAATTTGTCAAATGAATTATCAAAATGATAATGATTCATGGGTTTCATAGCATAAGGATTCATTCCTGTTGTGAATGATTCGTGCATGGCAACAGTTCTCTATTGTTATAGCAACTCAAAATCAAAATATTATATCATTTGAAAGTGAGGAGATCCTCACAAAATCCTTCAAATCAGGAAAGAATAATTTTTTGAAACACAAAAACAGATAAACAGGTGTGAGAATGTTCAAAGATGTAACATGCACTGAGTGGCATGGACCATTACAGTGTCAGTCTATTTAAAACAAGTTGGGATCTAATCTTATTGTATTGTCATATAAGTCTCACAGCTGACTTTGTGATGATCAGTTCTTCTCATGAATGACAAACTCCAACAGAAACACATAAATGAATGTATGAATGCATGACTGTCTTACATTGTTGATCATAAGGTGCATTATAGTCTTGGGCATCAGGTCTCTAATTGACTTGTTGACGATGCCGATGTAGGAGTCCACCAGGTTTCTGATAGTCTCCACCTGTCGCTCGAGCTGAGGGTCCATGGATACAGTGTCCCCGGGCGTCATGGTCTCCTCATTTTCAGTCTGCAGATAAAATAAACATAAATACAAAAACATTAAAGACATCTGCAACCACTGATAGGGGTAACAAGGACTTAAAGGTGCATTGTGTAACTTTCCTGGTGTTCAGGTTCACCTGCATGTTTCTATGGATATCTCATTATTCTGCCTGACACTGTCACAGTGTGACATTAAACAGCTCTGTCTTACATTTATTCAATTACAGGTGGTTTATTGCTCAAAAATACCTAGAAAAACAAGCATTCTGACTGTGACTGGGGTCGCCACTTCACAGATTTGACCTGTAACTTGGTCTGATTTGGTCTCCACGAAGATAGAAAGATTCAATACAATACTGTGAAACATTCCAGACAAAGCAGTAACATCTCCATGGAGATAAGCATTTGACGGACCCTTCACCAGAAAAGTTGCGCAATGCACCTTTATGCTGTGTATGCCACTAAGAAAAGAAAAACACAAATTGAATATTACTAGTAAAACTTGTATTTGTAGACTTTATTGTCCATTATTAAAACGTGTCTATCCTTTAACCAGCGCCTTAAAACAGATCGTCAGGAGCAGGAGGGCAAGCCATTTAATCAAGATGTGTAGTGGAAAATATTGATAATAATAATCATTTTCCAAAGCCTTTTCAGTTACGAGATAGAAAGCAGGTTTAATTTTTGCCTCTGGACTTCCCAGTCAAGTGTCCTCTAGAGCCTGATGCAGACTGAATTCCCAGAGCCTCTGTGCTCTTGGTATTTATAACAGAATGATAAGGCATAATACATATAAAAGCAGAGTGACTATGAATATGAAATTAGTGACTGATGCTAGCTTTCACAGATAAAATTAATATTGTAAATAGTGTCACAATACAAACATTTTAAACTCATTTTCAAAACTAGAGAATTAAGGAAAATGCCTGAAACTCAACACTGATATTACAATAGAATGTAATTTTCAACATAAAATAATCATAGTATTTTTTATATATTAGCAAACCTACTCAGAAAAGGTTGTTCGTTGTCTACTATTTATGTAACTCTATTCAGTATTGACACTTAAAATGTTTATTTATTAGTAGTTTTAGTAGCTATCTCAAATCTAATATCCTAAAATGATCAATGATACATTTTCTCTTCAGAGCTGAGCTGTGTTTTTTCAAGTTACTAAATACACGGTAGCCCACCTGGTCTTTCTCTGGGTAGACTCCAGCCCTGAGAAATGAGGCCTTCCAGCTGTCCACGTCATCTTGAGTGTCACAGGCCAGCTCGATCTGCCGCAGGTCCTTGTACACATTTCTAATCGCCAAAAACACATTAAAGACATTACTAGAATTTACTATTGTGAGCTTTAAACCATGCTACAATACTGCTACCTCTTCAAAAACATACCTGGAATTGTGTTTTGTTTCATTCACGCATGTTTAAGTAACCCTTTATTATTAGTCTGTTCCACTTTGTGATGTCATGAAGCAGTAGTTTTCAAGTTAACAGCTACATTTTACCTTTAGTTTAGTAGACTGGCAATTCCAGGTCTGAAATCATCTAAATGATTCTCGTAAAAATATATGGAGTTTAAAACACAATGGGGCACTTCCCGTATTATTACATGACATCACAAGGTGGAACAGAGGGTTTTCTGTTTGAGAGGAGAACTTGTGTATTAAACAAGAGAATGAAAATGAACAAGAATGAAACAAAACCCAACTCCAGGTATGTTTATGATGAGACAGCAACATTATAACATGAGTTAGACCTAGGCATTATCACACACATATCACACACATAGAGCATACACACCTTTGTTCAGTGTTAAAAATAGCAAAGACATGTTTGCTGGACATAAACCCTTTTTCCACATCTCTCAGCTTTAAATTGTCCAAGGGCAGCATGTACTTCTTTTCTTTCTCCTACCAAGAGATAAGAACATTAACAATGAATTCTCCATGGGTACAGCTATATGTACACCATGTATATAGTTTGACAATACCTCTTCATCTTTGTACCAGGAAAGAGACTCCGCAGTCAGAACAAACCAGTAATCCTTGGAGCCTCCCTTCATAATACTGATGTTGATGGTGAGCCAGCCTCGACGGATCACCTGCCGACAGACAATAACAGCCTGTTCTTCACCTCATCTTTAAAGCAACACAAGGAAACTTTTCACACAGTCCTTTAAACCATAGGAGCAAACTCACAAGAAGCTGTTATGCCTCAATATCTACAATGAGTATGTAATGTTTGCTGTTCTTGATTGTAGATTGTAGCTCTTATTACCAATATAGTCCATAATTTGGTTAATGGTATTCCAAAGGACCTGTCCTTCACTGTCAGTGGTGGGATGGGACACCAAACCCCCCAGAGGAAATCACCCAAACGCAGGAAGAACATGCAAACTCCTACCAGAAAATACCTGGGCCTTCTTACTGTGAGGTAAGAATGTTAGCCACTGTACATTGTGCTGGGTTAGTTACATGGTTATATTGGGGGTCCCAGTCTGAAAAATGCTGTAATTGTACTGATACTATTCTTTAAAACAATGCCAAAGGGTAAAGCGACTTCATGAATGGATGAATGAAGTTGATTTCAAATATTGCTAGGAAGTTCACAACTACATAACAAGCCAAAAACACAAACACACACAGTGGAGTAGCAAATTCAGTCCAACACAAATCTACTGATCCTGAATATGCTAAAAGACCAGCACATCACCTTCTCCAGATCATCTTTGTCAGACTGTACAGTGGGACACAAAAAAGCAGACACAAAGAGGGAACATTTAAGAAGCCAGGCTTTAGGACAAGGCAATAAACAGCAGTTTTCCAACAATTCTATTCAAAATTAGATATTCAAATCTAAGGCTGCATAATTTTGGTTGAAAATTATTATGAAGTATTGGTTTAGATTATATTTGCGTTATGTTTTCAAATAAGGATTCAATTTACAGTGCACATTTTAAACACATCCAGTAGCATTAACATTTAAGAGGAGACTGAAATATGAACTACTAAAGTAACACAAGAATAATTTGCATTTCAGAACATGTTTGTAGAAATCGAAACTACAGTTTTTTTCCCTTTCATAACATGTTAACAGTTCATTCTATTACCTAAATTATAGCATTCTTTGATATTTGATTATTGCGTCAAAAACTAATAATTCCACCATACACAAATAAATGTCCTAATCCTAACTGTTTTCAGTACACAACTGTCCTGCTGATTAATCAGATTTATTTATCTATAATCTACAATAGTCAGACTGCACAAATTTAGTTTGTGAAAATTGAGCCAATATTACACGGTTTTCTGATCAATGCTATAATTATAATTTTGTTTCCTCATCAAAAACATACCTGGAGTTGTGTTTTGTTTCATTTACACATGTTTAACACACAAGTTCTGCTGTGTTCTTCTCTCAAACAGAAAACACTCTGTTCCACCTTGTGATGTCCTGTGGTAATACAGGAAGTGCGCCATTGTGTTTTTAAACGCCATACATCTTCACTACAATCATTTGTATAATTTCAGATCTGGAATTGCTAATCCCTACTGAACAAAAGGTAAAAGGAGCTGTTAACTTGAAAACTATTGCTTCATGACATCACAAGGTGGAACAGAGGATTTTGATTGAAATATAGACAGACTAATAATAAAGGATTACTCAAACATGTGTGAATGAAACAAAACACAACTCCAGGTATGTTTTTGATGAGGAAACAACATTATAACACATCTTAAACCTCACAATAATCCATTTTATGTAATATAGGACCTTTAATGGAAATTTAGGTTCTGTTACTTGCCCCCACTCACCCAAAAAGGAAGTGACAGATGAAGGTGTGTGGGGGTACGGTACTCACAAGGATCTCTCCCTGGTCAGGGAGAGGAGGAGCAGAGCAGCGGAGACAAAAGAGGCACAAATAAGATGAGAAGGCAGGCAATAGACAGACATGTAAGCATAGACAGGAAATGATGTCACAGTAAAGAGCAAAGACTACACAGAACACTGAGGAGGACTGAAGCTGGTGCTCCAAGTGTCGAGGGACAAAGAAATATGTAAAAACACTCGCCTGGTTTGGCATCACTCTCTTCTTTGTGGCATTGGCCGCTGTTCTTTGCTGAGCACTGCAAACAGACAAAAAGGAGAGATGTTATTATTAAATGAATAAAGGTCCTATATTATGCAAAATCGATTCTTGTGAGATTTAAGCCATGTTATTATGTTTTTACCTCATCAGAAACATATCTGGAGTTGTGTTTTCATTCACACGTTTGAGTAATCCTTTTTTATTCGTCTGTCTACATCTCCAAAACTCAAAATGCTCTGTTCCACCTTGTGATGTCATATAGTGGTAGTTTTCAAGTTAACAACTACCTTTTACCTTTAGTTCAGTAGAAACAGTCGATTCCAAGGCTCATATGTTTGAGATGATGAGGAAACAACATTATATAGACATAGATCAGAAAATAAGTGTCATATGGGCCCTTTAACCGCTTATCTTAATATAAATGCATACCATGTCTATAACAAATTAAAAGAGACAAAAACTCAACCAAAATGTTATTTATGTAGACTAAGCCAGGCCACCCTTGCATAAAAGAGCTGGATCACCAAAGGCGGAACGTGGTTAAATAAAACTTAATAAATAGAAATAAATACTGCTTTTAGATTTTCTGCTTCTACTACAAATCTCAGATCTCCCACCCCTATTGCCACGGACATTCAAATATATTATTTTACTAAACTACTATTTTTAAACAGTTTATTTGGGTAAAAGAGTAAAAGTTAAAAACTCTCCCTAACATGCATTTTCTAGCTACTTGTAAGTGATTTCAAATTCCCTCAAAAAGTACAGTTAATATCAAATATTTTTTTCCGGGTATTCATGTTGAATGACAAAAGAGGAAGTGCACAGTGTTACTGTAAACACTGTCATTGAACAGGCGACAAACTTGTCATACTTGGCAAATCCAATGAAGTCCTCATGGTTTGTATTGATGTAGGAGAGTTCAATGTCGATCAGCAGCAGCACCTGGGGAAAAACAGAGATACAAGAATGATAAATTACAACATACTTTAAAGCCTTCAATAAAATAGCTCAGCATGCGGGAACACAGAACAAGACAATATGACCAAACTGCTACAGTACAGCCACAGTGCCACCTGTAGTTGATGTTTTGCAATTGTATCCAGAAAATGATGCTCCTTTGTAATAGCTACACCTTAATTTATAAGCCCCAATAAAGACTTCATTCATAATTAACATATTAAGAATTATTCAGGCTTTATTGTTAAGCGCGGTTTAGGGTGTTAAAGAAGTAGTCATTAAGCTTGAATTATTCTAAATAAATGAAAATAATTGGTTCACTATTAATTAGGTCTTTCTTCATGTTTTTAAGGCTAATAAATGAGAATTTATTAGGGTTACCAAGACAAGATATAATCCATTGATTAAAGACTATATATTACACAAAATGGATTCTTGTGAGCTTGAAGCCATGTTAAAATGCTGTTACCTCATCAAAAACATATCTGGAGTTGTGTTTTGTTTCATTCACACATGTTTGAGTAACTCTTTATTATTATTTTCTCTATCTACAGCTCCAAAGCTCAAAATCCTCTTTTCCACCTTGTGATGTCATGAAGCAATAGTTTTCAAATTAACAGCTCCTTTTACCTTTTGTTCAGTACAGATTTTAAATTCCAGGGCTGAAATTATCCAAATGATTCTAGTGAAGGTGTATGGAGTTTAAAAACACAGTGGAGCTTTTCCTGTATCACCAAATGACATCACAAGCCACAAGAAAAGAGACAAAACACAAGTCCAGGTATGTTTGTGACGAGGAACCAATATTATGGCCCCTTTAAACAGATCATTAATAGTTATTTGCACATGTTATAGTGTGTATTGACCCCACCTGGTCTTTGGTCTTGCTGTCTCTCTCGCGGATGTAGGTGGTGACGATGCGCTCTGTCTCCTCTCGCAGTCGAGGGTATGAGCCGAGCTGTGAACACAAGCAAACACATGCTGCATACTACTGTAATTATAGTGTAACTAACCAAGCCATACACAACACACTGCAAACCCCTATGTTACTACACCCACATTCATTCAAATATCAAGTACTGTGCAAAAGTCTGTATAAGGAAATACATAAAATACATAAGACTACACATACACAACGTGCATATATAATTACATTTTTATATTTATATTTATATTTTTAAACATTATGATTCCGATTTCAATTTTTCAAGATTTTGTTTACAGTGTTCACTTGAAACCTATCCAGGGGCATCTTTGAGAGAGACTGCAATATGAACCGAAAATTGATATTTCAGAATGTATGTTTGAGGTCTAAACAATGTTGGCAGGTTATAGTTCAGAGACTGGATTTTTATGACATTTTATCAGCACAGAATATCACTGTATATTATGAAAGTTATATATAATCTTGCATGTTACTAAAAATAATTTGGAATTAGCAACACTTTTGCACAGTATAGTAAAAATTATTAAACGTATAGTTCTCAGTTTATAAGACGTAGGAAAAGAGTCAAGTGTCAAATCATGACAGAGAAAGCTACAAGAGTCAACTAACAAAAGGGGTCAGTTTGTGGAGGTTGTGTTATTGGTGTGAGGAAGGGGGCACAGCACAGGAGGACCTGGGGTGGATTGATCTCAGAAAGTGTCTAAAAATGTATGAATTTGGTTAGACAGTGACCAGGGGTAAAGCGTGGGGAATACATGGAGAAATTAATTATAACAAGGGCAGGTGAGTACAACTTTGGGATCAAAATGGGTAATCAGTGTTTATTATTTACAAATAAGTTTTACATTTCACATTTAACAATCAACAATATACATGTTATAATGATCTGTTTTATCTGAATTTATTCAGTTTAATTATATGTTCTGCTGGTCCCTTTTATTTCCTATTTACCTTCTCTGTGCATTTCCTGATCAGGGCCACGACCTCGGTGACGACGAGGTCAACACATTTCAGACAGGGGTCTTTCAGCTTTATGATCTGCTTTTTCACTATGGCCTCAAATGCCAGGTCTGGGGTGAACAGGCCTGTCCTGTGATGATGTGGAGAGTGGATCATTGAAGTGTCGTGTGGGAGTTATATAAGAAAGTAGTCCCAGAGTAATGGATGCAAAGGTGAAAAAAGGTTCAAAAACAATTTGAGAAAGAAAAAGTTCAAAAGTTATTTAAAGTTTATGTCTAAAACAAGCAGCAGAATCTAGTTTGTAGTACAGTTGTGGCCAAAATGTTGAGAACACCTGTTTGAATTCATTGCATGAAGAAATTATAGATTATTGCTAACAAATATCATATGGGATATTCTGGATATGTAACATTCATATTTGCCATGTCCACTCTTTCTTTACCAAGGGTTCTGATGATTTTGGCCACCACTGCATTTTTCAGTGAGACTTTTGCTGCTTGGGTAATAATGACCCTAAACATGTGCCTGCTTGTCTGGAAAGCACAGACATAGTGGTGAGGCTACACACTACACCCAGGAGCTTGGGGCTTGTGGTTAGCGCCTGTAATACCTTATTGGTGCATTGTCTGACTGTGTTGATGAGCTCCTGGATGACCAAGTCGATGCATTTCAGACAGGGCTCTTTCAGCTTTATGATCTGCTTTTTCACTATGGCTTCAAACGCCAGGTCAGGGGTGAACAGGCCTGTCCTGGAGGGTACACAGATCACACAGACAGAGACACAACCAGATTCAGACTGGACAAGACACAGACAAGAGCAACACACTAGGGTCCAAAAGAATACAGTAATGAAATGTTTACCTTTACTGCTAGCAAGGTCATATGACAATGCATTTTCATGTTTTCCAGTTATTACTTTGTTTTGGAGTAGTACCTGTGTTTTAATCACAGTTTTACATCTGTCAAGTGGTGGTTTGTAAAGAAAAGTTGGGAAAAAAGTAGAAAATTATATTCTTCCTAAAAAGGAATCCAAATGTCATCAATACACAACATTCCACCAAAAATGCAGGCAGAGTTTAAGGAAGTTTAATCTAAGTTTAACCATTAATTTAACATAAACAATGTTTTATAATCTGTTATTAGTCTTAAAACATTAACTACAGTGAAAATTATAAAAGCTTTTGCCCTGGTTTCCATGTGGTTCAAGGTAACCATTATGGATTTCTCTCTATCCCCGTCATATCTGCTGGCATATTTCCGTACAGGAAGTAAGTAACTACTCGAAAATGGGCAAACTAGGAAAAACTAGGTTTTAACTAAATCTTAAATATAATTATGAAATGAGTTGTCAAACGAGCCAGCTGAGGTGGCTTGGGCATCTGTTCCGGACGCCACCTGGACGCCTCCCTCGGGAGGTGTTCCGGGCATGTCTCACCGGGAGGAGGCCCCGGGGAAGACCCAGGACACGCTGGAGGGACTATGTCTCTCAGCTGGCCTGGGAACGCCTTGGGGTCCCCCCAGAGGAGCTGGAGGAAGTGTCTGGGGTGAAGGAAGTCTGAGAGTCCCTGCTTAGACTGTTGCCCCCGCAACCCGGCCCCGGATAAGTGGAAGAAAATGGATGGATGGATGAATGGATGGAGTTGTCAAACCACTTTAACTCTGTAACATAGCTATCTCAAATATTGTATGAAAGCTGTTGTGGCGATTATAGGTAAATACCAAAGCTATAATCACGGCTGCTTCAAACGTATGTCCACACGAGGGTGAGGTTGAACATAAACAAACACAGACAAACAGATAGCACTAGACAAACATAATAACAGTAACAGTAATGCGTAAGATGCCGTTGCCAGGACTTGCCTCACTCCATGGATGTTTTTGATGGCGTAACTGATCTCTTTCCTTAACTCTTTCTCATCAAACTCCATCTGTGTATACATAACATTTACATTAACATCTTTCTCACAATAGGACCATTATTAAACATACTACTAACAAACAGTGTTGGGAATTTGGGAAGTAATTGAATACATGTACAGCGAATATGTATTTTGAATACAAATTTTGATGAACTGTATTCCGGTACAGTTACTTTTTCATTTAGTGGTATTCAGAATACAGTTACTTAATTCATAGGAATACATTGTTCTGCTTGATCAAAAATTTTGGCTTCAAACTGCTCGATATTAGCGGAAAAAAATAGAAAACACCACTCTTGCAGTGTGATTTTTCCTTCTCCAATTAGTGATAAATTAACAAATGGTCAAACAATCTTGCAATTTTACACTATAATTTTAATTAAACTCAATCTGAATGTTTTCAGAATGCAGTACTGTGACTTGATCATGTATTGGAATATGTTACCAAATACATTTTAATGCAGGTATTCAGTATTCTGTAACTAAATACATTTTCAAAGTATTCTTCCCATCACTGCTAACAAATGATTAATTCTTTCATGCTTTCAGACAAATCTGATCCAAATATGGTATATATTACTTTTGAAGTGCATCCCTTGTAAAGTATGGTAGTTAGTGTTACCTTCACAAGTTCAAAAGGAAAGCGTTCATGGAAAATGCGGTTAATCTTGGCTCCACCGGACAGGTTTGAAGTATCCACCTGATCACCGGACCCTTCAATGCACTTCTCAAAGTCCACCCCAAACTGCTGCACCATTCTGTTCAGCAAAACCAACAACTTTTATAACAAGTACATATGAACTCTTTGATATAAAAGTCTTTCTGTGTTATACTGACTGGAGTAAAGCCTTGGTTTTGCGTGTTGGATCATCTGGTTTAAAGTTCTTGTATTCTTCCACCTCTTTCTCCAGAGAAAGGAGCTGGCTTTGGAGCTTACTTCGCAGCCCAGGCAAAGTGTCTCGAATGTGGTTGGTGAGTTGCTATAGAACCAAAGCATTATGGTAATAATTTGAAACATACTGCAACATAATCATACAATGTGTTATAACTGTGGTGAATAATCTAGTAAGAGCTTTTAACCATGTTATACTTGTTTTCCTCATTTACACACTCAGTACTGAAAGTGATACATGCATATCTGAGTACCATTGCTTCCAAAAAATGTTTTTCATCAGTGATACACATAGGATTTAGCAGCACTGTATAACCATCATGGCACAAATGAGAAAAACAACTGTAATTCAGCTTTATATTTAGTAGTTTCAGATCAATATTGTGCCTAAAATGTCCAATAATGAGTATGACCTGGTTGAGTGACTTCTGGAGATGAGGGGTGCCCATGCGCTCGGCCATGTGTCTGTAGGCTGGATGAGAGAGGAAGAACTTCCTCTCAGCGGCCAGAGCAACGCGGATGTCTTTCTTTCCATCAATGTCCTTCTGACTGCGGTTCACAACTCCAATGTAGCCTGAGAATCACATGATTATATGGGGTAAGGTAGCTGTACATAAAAACAAGATGATATTCAAATCTATAACACATTTGAATGTTAATTTTTACCTCTGCGTAGGGGCAACAGTTTGTTTTCCAGGATGTCCCGCGCATCTGTTCCTTCATCCATCAAGTCCAGTTTAGTGATCACCCCTATGGTCCGCAGCCCTAAGAGATCATTCTTTATTATAAACTATATGCAAATAATGAATACTTAAAGAACAGAATACTTTAAGGTGCACTATGAACTTTTTGGTTGGGGATCTGTCACCGGCTTGTTTCTATGGATATGTCAATGCTCTGCCTGGAATGTTCCACAGTATGACATTAAACAGCTCTACCTTACATTTATTAAGTTACAGCTCAAAAATACCTATAAAAACAGGCATTATGACTGTGAGCGGGGTTGCCTCTCCACAGATCTGACCTGTAACTTGGTCTGGTTTGGTCACCATGAAGATAGAAAAGTTTAATACCACACTGTGAAACATTCCAGACAAAGCCATAACATCTTCATGGAAAAAAGCATTTGACAGACCCCACCAGAAATTACACAATGCACTTTTAAATCATGAGGAAAATTATTATTAACCATTAACCAGCATTTATGTGAAGCTAATTAAATAATTATACATAAAGTACAGCAAATATAGTGATCTTCCATTCATCTTGCTGTCAGGGAGTCTATTAATAATGTAAGCTGTAATTATTCTGGTGAGGTGTAGCACACAGGGGCAAAGATTGGCTGTGAGATAAAAGTAATTATCCAGGTGAGAAATGAGAACAAACCTAGTTACATTTAATAAAATACCATCTGGGAAATACACACGCAAATTGAATAATCTCTGTTACGATTAAAGCAGTGTTTCCTATTAACAGAGAAGATTATGGTGGCCCCCCCATAGTCTAAAAACATGCTGAGCAAAAACTGGTAAAACAAATGATACTTTATGCTTGTAGTGTTATCATAAACATACAGAAGTAACCATGTTTAATTTGTAATCAGTGCTTTTTTGTTCAGTAGAGGCAGTAAGTGACATTTATACACCAAAATATTGTATTAAAAAATTAAATAAAACTATGGGAAACACTGTAAAGACACAATTACCTTGAGGGTCAACCTCTTTGGATATTTTGAGGGCGTCTGAGTTTGCCAGGTCAGTGTTGGCAGGGGTCACAGCCAGGATGAGGCAGCTCTCCTTGGTGATAAACTGCATCAGCATGTCCCTGATCTGGTGCTCTATGTCCGGAGGCTGGTCCCCCACGGCCACCTTGGTCATCCCCGGGAGGTCGATAAGGGTCAGGTTCAGGACTGCAGAACAGAGGCAGGTATATACACGAAAAGTTAACAATGCATTCAAGTCTAGATTCAGTTACAGTACATTTTTATAACTTAATGTAAAGATATCTGATAAGGAACAGTTATTTATTGTTACTGCACTATGTAACTATTTAGGTGGATGGTCTGCTACCCGCTACCTGCTTTGTGGGGATGTTATTGCTTTTGCCTGGAATGTTCCACAGTACAGCATTAAACTTATCTATCTCCATGGAAACAAACAGGTGACACCAAGAGAAGAGCATGACTTTTACCGTGTGGGGAGTACACTCTGAGGTTTATGGGGATGGGAGAGATGCCTTTGTTTGATCCTGTGATACGATCAGTCTCAGCCTCGATCTCAAGACGGACCTCATCGAAATCCACAAACTTTCGGCCCTTACAGTGCAAAAACTCTGCATACTCTGCACACAGTGAAATCAACAACACAAAATGAATCAAAGACACCATATGGGAATATACAAGAATTCTGAATTCACATTCACAAAATCATTACATTAATTACGTGGATACGTGAATAAATGCCATTTCTGCAAAAATCGAATACATTTCACAAATCACATAATATGTTACCCATGAATTTGTACATTTTATGACTTTATTTATAAAACTTTATAAAGCGGTCAACTAATCTGTCTAAAACTTACCTGCTTTACTGTTGACCAGTTGGAGAATGAGAGGGCGACGCGTGACAATACCAGATCCTCGGGGCAAAAAGTCTCTGAGAGTGAGAGAGAAAGAAAGAGAGGGAGAGAGAGAGATTAATATTAACATTTAAATGAATAATAAGGCAACTTAACACCTTTTCCTGACTTGACAAACAAATGTTAATACATTAATATATAGCTGTGTACCATAGTGAAAAAAACAAAACAAAAAACGTTTAAAGACAAAATAATCTAGTTTTCAATTAATTTAAAATTACCATCTGGCCCTTATAATTCTGACATCACTAAGCAAAATCTTATTTTATTTTGCAAAGTATTATCCTATATCCTATATATCCTATCCTGTATATTATTCTTGCGACGTTAACCTTTAATGGACACTTTCAGAAGCATATCCTGACACAACCTTCTTCTTATGTGAAATGGTCCCTGAATTGTGATAGTTGCACCCTGTATAGCTGGATGACATCCAAGAACAAATCATTAGGATAAACCGAGTGTTGTATGTATGTATGTATTGTATGGGAGATTTGAACACATTGTCTCTGTATGCAGCCCTCAGAAGAAGCTGCATTATTGATGAGAGGCCAAGACAGACAAGCTCACATCCTTATTCATAATATATAGTCCTAACCTCCACAGCGCACAAATCCAAATGGAAACTCCAGTTCAAATACAGTGCTGATAATTATTGGGTCACTGACTATACAGAGCTCTGGGCTATCAGAGTTCAGCAATGTTTTTTCAGACAGAAGCACTATTAAAAGAAATACAAACTCACAAACTTAGAGCTAAAGTCTGTGACCAGTGCTGAGTGAGCAGGAAGTTGCACAACAGGGGTCAACTCCTCTTTCCTCATTTCTTCCTGTGACTTCTGACCACTTAACATGAAGCAGAGTTTTAATCAATATATGGATAGATCTGTCCCATTGAGAGCTCATGTTGGCCACGCCCGTGGGCCCTTCTCTGTGATCATGTTGCTAGGCTTGGTCAGGTCGACCTGGCTAAAGCACAGGCTAAAGCACTGTGCATGTTTTGGGTTGATGGGGGAGGAAATCCATCCAGACACAGAAAGAAACATGCAAACTCCACACAGACAGATATGGACAATCTGGGAATCAAACCCAGAATGTTCTTGCTGTGAAGTGTGAGTGCTAGCCATTCAGCCACTGTGGTGCAAGTAAAGTGGAACCTGCCTAATATGATAATAAGAAAAACATATAATGGAAAATATTAAGTCAAAATCAATATGAAATTCTTTCAAAAATGTTCTTTTTTTAAGTTCAATCTAGCATACAGTACAGTAATGTGTTTATAATGTAAGATCTAACCACTGCTCCTGACAGGTTTCACCTGTAGCGTTTAAGAATGGGTTAAATACAAAGGACAACATTTTCAAACATTTTCGATGCATGAACAAATATTTTATTATGAAGGTTCAGGCTTAGTAACAATGCAATTACATACTCAAACTCCTAACCTAAATCATAAATTTCTGAATCTTAATAAACTATTTGTTCATTATGAATTAAGTTTACATGATTTATTAAGGCTGTAAATACTGCAAGTGTTACCCCAATTATCTATAGTTGGAAATGTAACCACACTAAATTCATGAAGGGAAAACACCTTGTCATCACATAGTTCTACATTAGTTGAGCTGATATTATTGGCTGAGAAGTGAAAATGTCTGCTTCCACGTGGAATACTCTTTCATGTCGTTTGGGCTGATCTAAACATAGTGTGACATTGTGGTACATGTCAGAGGGGCTCATTGACAAACATGAAAACAGCGAGGGAGCTTTTTGGATGTCTGTGTTGTGCAGTGTGTCATATCCCAAGACAGTGCAGCTGGTGACATCACTGTTGACCCGAGCAACCAGCATCAATGCCCCCTCTGTACCCCTCCGCCACAGCTCGGGACGCCCAGACAAAAGGCAACAGGCGAAAGAAGAAGACGTGACTTCCCAATCAACAATCTCATCATCAACAAGAGAAGTCTTTCAGTGTATGTTTATTGCTTTTCGAGGATGCCCTTTATTCTAAGTTGATTTAATAATGCATCATATTCTATTACAAATTTGAAGTTTAGGCTTCATCCATGTACAATTACTTCTGACAATAAAGGAGAAGCTTTAAGATTAAATAAAGAAAATGACTGAAAGTAGGTTACCTTATTCCATGGTAATAATATTTGTGTAAAGTATTTGACTACTCTACAGACCTCTGATAACTACAGTGTAACAGCCTATAATGAACAACTTAGGCTATTTAGTTGGGATTTGTCACTTGAAGAGTTTACACAATTTTATACAGGGATGCTGCAATATTAGCATTCAGGGTGGATACTGTTCTGCCACCTTCAATCCACTGTTGGAATTAAAAACTAAATGCCACTTTTACAATTACTTGGTTAAAGAGAACTTTCTAGTGCCACTGTGCCTCCAAGATAAAATATTGTCTGACCTCTGTCTTGTGAAAGTCTTATGACGTATTTACAAGCAATCTCAAGGAGCAGCAACCTTCAATGATTGACAGAAGTTAGTAATAATAACGCATTTATAACTAGTAGCCTACCTTAAGATTTCTTTCCTATTTACAATTTCAGCAGCTGTTGCATGGACGGCTTATTTTGTGGCGAAAAGCACAAGTGAAAAAACAGTTGGAAAATTTTAGGAACAGGGAGGGAGCGCAAAGCAAAAACGTGCTTAGTTGACAAATTCGGTGCATAACTCAGACTAAAGGTTACTGTTGTGGGATTCCAGCAGTGATATACGCTATTATTAAAATTATTAATTCTGAAATTAATGAAATGTGTTAATTGTACAACCTTCCAACGAAGTTTTCCAACACGGAGCTCTTCCCCGCACTCTGGCCGCCCACCACCGCTATCTGAGGCAGGTCCAGGTTGCAGCTCTGCCCGATGGAGCTGAAGGCGTCCTGGAGCTTGTTGATCAGGGGAATCAGGTCCTCCATCCCCCGGTTTCCCATGGCTGCAGACTTTTCTCAGCACACCGGGATTTCCCTCTGCGCCCCTCCACTCAAACACAGCGGGTAGAGTCGCTTTCCAAACTTTTCCAGATAGCAGTTGAAGGAACTGTAAGCAAAGTCCTTATAATTAACAGGAAAAAGTCTTAAAATATTGTAAAGTATCAGTATCAATCAGTAACGGCAAGATTTCATGTCGCTCTGGACTGAAAACTAGTGTCCTGTCATCATCCGGTCAGGCGACAGGGAGCCTCCGCTGTGGACCCAAGACCCGCCCTCTCAGGTCAATGCTCTCTCTTCATTGGACAAAACTGATGTCAATCAATAAACTCAAAAAGCGTTGACTGTTCTTCTGCAGATACGGGACTTACAGCTCTCAAAAGTAGTAGTATTGTCATCGTGATGGCTTCTTAATTATTATAATGTAGGTTTAGACCAATACCCGGTTTTTATTGCTAGCTTGTTTTGTTTTAGAGCAGTGCCAACATGCCTATACTTTTTCCAACACCAGAGGGCGCCCTAGTCTTACAAACAGCTTAACCTCCAGTCTTCACATCTGTGTTAGTCTAAAATGTTTTGATTTTCCATGTTTGCTGAGGAAATTAACTGTACGTCTGCATTCAACACTTCTGTCTAATAAAGACTATATAATGACTACTAAAAATTACTTCAAATTGCCCCTTTATTTACATCATGAATATACCTTTTAATATAACCTAATCATTAAACATGTGTCTACATAATACATACATAATGTTAACAGGACAGAAATACACAAGAAAACAAACATCAGATAATATATATTAATGTATACTGAACCTATAAGTTTAATACATACTCGTCATTCATCAGAAACAATAATCAGACTGTCTTCACTTGACTGTAGACAGCAGACTCTGAACCTGTGCATGCGACCATGTCCCTGTGTTTGGTGAAGCTCACAGAGGAGTAGCCCTCTTCCATTGTTTCAGCATAAATGTCACTTGTGGGTTTCTGGGTGCTGCCCCTGTGATGCTGTGCGGTCAGTGGTTCTGGTTCTGAGCTGTCCTTGGACTGTCTCTGATTGTATCTAAATGGGTCAGTGAGGGTCATACTGTCTCCTGCAGGAAAGAAAGTACACAGTTAGAGTGCTACTACTTCCTTTTATAGTGAGAGTAAAAGTTACACATTCATTTTTCTTGCACTTTGGTTTCAGTGTCTCTTACCCCTTGGTTTAATGATGTCTCGATATTTAATGAAAATGACACCAGCAATGAGCAGAATAAACAGGAGAGCCCCCAGACTTACCCCGATGTACAACACTTCTGTATACACAAGAGATGTTATTATGTGTGTATAGTTTTATGTGTAATGTCAGTATCACGATCAGTGCTTACCAGTAGATGTTATGTTCTGCAATGACGTATTTGATGATGAATGTTCTGTTTCTGTTGAAAAACAGGACAACAAAGGTAAGTTTCTAATTAAAAAATAAATAAATAAAAATACACCGGTGATAATTATATTATTAGTCCTTTAGTTAAACAGGTTAGACTCATTTTATCTGTTGGCCAATAAGCATATGTGATTTCTTTTACTGATTACTTATTACTGGCCTGGTGCAATGTTCTCTTATTAGGCTTAAAGATTAATAATATTTTTGGACAAGTGTTTCAGTGAGCTATTGTAGGGTTCTTTTATAAAAGGATTTACTGAGACTATCAGGCATTAAAGATCATTACGTCAGTGGCTGCTGGCCCCAGATAAAGCGGAAGAAAATGGATGGATGGATGGATGGATGGATGGATGTCAGTGGTGTATCGCTATTGTGACAGAACTATCTCTTAGTTAATCTTCCAACCCCTTACTCGCAATTTTTTTCTCAGAAATTATGCCATACAGCTGCATAACATAACTGAACTATATGGGATAATTTGAGATTTTAAAATATAGCAAATTCACTAATTTATTGTAAGCTAGTTTAGTAGTGTATGAACTTACTTGGTCTGACGATGATAGACACATAGGTGTATGTGTCTATGCCCACTCGCTCCACTCCACACCAGTATTCACCAGAGTCCTCCTTGGTCACGCCTGAGATGGTCACGCTGAAGGTGTTCCCATTGTCACTTAGGGTGTACCTGCTGTTTTGATTCTTCTGTCGGCTTGTTATTAAAACATCTTTGTTATCACATGGATCCTTACAGAAATATTTCACGTTCCCCTGTGCGTAACTGTGTGAGCACTGGATCTCCAGCTTTGTGCCTTCCTCTGCAAACAACAGAATGGCCTCCACAGCCCAAAAACCTGTTGGACACGTAAATCTTAAATGAATCTGAAAAATGCAAAATCGTAGATGTGCCAAAAATAGAAAAGTATTACAAATCACAAATCTGTAATCTGTTTATCACTTTACAGATAACTGACAAATGTTGACAGAGACAGAGATTATTAGCTGTCTATAAATTTTAGAATTAGAGCCAGTCCTGAAGCCCTTTTGTTTTGAGCCTCAACATACAATATTACTAAAACGTTAACAAATTGAAGAAAACATGTGGTCCACGGTAAATTATTAACTGTCCTAAATGAATTCTTTAAAGCACTGACCAATGAAACCTTGGGAGCAGCTTCATTTATTTCTGTTTTGATGAGCTGAAATGTAGATGCCCCCTAGTAACATATTTTCAGCTACTTTCAAATTGTTTGCACATCCCTGGTTTTGGATCTATTGCAACTATTTTACAAGAAGACATACAAAACAAACAGCAACATGGAAGGCAACCCAAAAAATATTAAAAATAATAAATGCACATTCTCTTACCTCCCAGAATAAGAATGATATTGATGAAATACAGACGCATAAAAACCATTGCTACACAATTTGTGCTGTCAGACTCAACCATTTTCTGTGGAGCTTCCTCTTTTCTAATGAGTCCACTTCCTGTCAGAGGAATCACAAGATGACTGGGCTTTGACAATTTAATCACACTGCATGAAAACATAATCAACAAGGAAGGATTAGTCATTATTAGGTCAATATATTACATGTGGAGTAATTCAAGCAGTTCTTCCAGTCACAAATATGATTAAGTACAATTAAATGCAAATTAAATTCAAATTATGTAACTTTGCTGGTGGAAGATCTGCAACCTATTAAGATGTTATTGCTTTGCTCTTCCAAAGTATGGCATTAAACATAGCTATGTTTCATTAAATTAGAGGTCTTTTTTTAGTTCTGATACTGCTATCAATACTTTGGCTTTAAGTATCTGCCAGTACCCGATATTACCCAATACCAGTGAAGGGATGAAAAATTACTTATTTCCTCAAAACACAGCTAACTTATTACACTAGAGATCCAATTGTGCAAATGTTATTTGAATTTGAATTAATTTGTTTATTTATCAGGGACAATGCACATAAAAACACTGAGTTACACAAAGAGGTCATATGTTTGTGTCAGGTTATAGCAGAATTGTTAATTTCCACCTTCAGTCCCTGGACAGGTTGGTGTCATAAATGGTGTACATGCCAATAAAATAAATCTAATGTATATTAATACAATCATTCATCCAGTCAGTCAGTAAGTAAAAGTAGTCCCATTCAGTCTCAGTCATCACATCCATCCACACTATTTACATATTTACAGTTCATGTTGCTGCATTGATACAGGGCAGATGAATGTGTACAGGTTTGTTTGGTTGTCCTCTGGCTGTGGACCACGTGGCTCGACAGGTCTTCTCTGAATTGAGCACCACAAACTTCCTCAGTAGGGGAGCAGCTGAATTATGAATGATTTTAAATAAGGTTAACATTTGATTAAATTTAAGCAAATTATCAAAATTTAACCATTCATATTTGACAAGTATTGAGCAGTGGTGGTACAGGTGAGACTTTTTATCATTAATTTTTAGTGCTCGTTTATACAATGTTTCGATAGGCTTTAGAGAAGCTTTACACGCCTGAGACCAGCTCATAATACAATATCGAAGGTGTGACAATCATGGCATTAAAATATGTATATGAAGCCTCAGTTGTTAAAGAATTTCCAATATGTTTCAAATTCATCAAGTTGAACTTTAGTGTGTTTCCAAATTTTTTAATGTGACTCTTAAAATTAAGTTTTGAGTCGAGTTTTAGACCTAAATATTTAAATTCATCTACAGAACTGAACTACTGAAAAACATATGAATAAAAGCATTATGAGACGTCTCATTACGTCCAGTTAAAGGCTCAACCAAGAGATTGGCTTAACCAATATTATGGAATGGATACCTGATCCAGCAAAATTTTCAGTACTGGTACTGATATTCGATATCAGTATCAGTATCGGTGCAATTCTATCACAAAGTGAAACATTCCAAGCAAAACAATAGCTTCCTAGAGACAACCAGGTGGAAGCATATCATGTTTATAAGTTTCAGTCACATGATATTTTCCTGTAATAGAGGTCATTTGTAGACCTTTCCGCCATTCAAATGATAGAATAATTGGTGTTGAACTGTTAATTGTTTTGTAAATAGTTTTGCCACTTGAACTGTATAGATGAGTAAAACTTGCGTTCATTACAGCATTGAGTGCATTGTCCATCTCTTGTGAGTCTCTCACAGTTGCAATGGTTTGGAGCTGATGCCATGATAGACATGTTCCTCCAAGGTACTCAAATCCAGTTCCTGATACTGGCTGAAGTGACCCGGGACTTCGTCTTGTGTGAGAGGCTCCAGCACCATGGACTCAATCTGTTCGGACCACCTCTGTTTGGTGCAGCGGCTGCCCGCTAGTGGTGGGTTCTGTGGACTGTTTGAAGATGTCTCACAGTCTGGACAGCTGCAGGGCTCAGGCAAAACTCCAGAATTCATAACCTCATAGTCCGCTGACATCTGTGTGGTAAGGAAAGATGATGTTCAGAATTCACCCAACTCAAAAACAAATCACTATTTTTGACATAGGGTATAGTTCTGTGACCTACAACACGCCACCCCTAGCTTAACCAAAATGCCTAGAATATACTGTGTGGGCATTCATCCTTTTCCCACTTTCAGATCCCAAATCACAAGCTGAAAACCTTGACTGTAGATCACAAAACAAATAATGTGAATTAGAATGCTGACCTCTCGTGCCCTGGTGCTTCGTTGAGCGTGTCTTCTCTTTCTGACTGTGAAAACGAGGCAGAGTGTGAACAGAGAGACGACGACCAGCGCAGAGATACACGACACCACTGTCATAAACATGGGCAGGTTATGCTCTGCAAAACAGATAACAGGCTTATTTATATCTTTCCTTGTACAAATATGGACATATTCTCCAAATGTGGACATAATCACTCACTGCCCACAATGATGCTGGGACGTAAGGCCAAATCAGGAGCTGAAAGACACAGCATTATGCAACATTATAATTTGTGCTTCATTTTAGCTACTTTTGCCTATAGGCCAACTCACTGCACATTAATGTAGGTAGACTATACACAAGTATGTAAAAGCAGTACCATAAAACTCATTAGCACATATTTATCTAACAGTCTATTACAAAGTGGTGCATCAGTGGTGTTCAGATTTGGCCTCTGTGTGGAGACGAAGGGTTCTCCAAAAGACTAAGGCCATACTGAGCCAGCCTAACCATGTACTGAGCTCACAGTTTGTGCAAATGCCCTTTGGGAGGTAATATGTCGCCCCACAACAAAAGTCCAACCGCTATGCTAAATCTTTTATTCCTTCAGCCATAAAGCTTTTAAATGGAAAGTAAATTCACTATTGTGTCCTCTGATGCACTGAGGTTTGAATGTATGGCGTGTGTTGTATGTATTTGATTATTTTATTGTATTTATTTATGGACTGTGCACAACCAGAGATGTGCTGAATTGCCCATTGGGATTAATAAAGTTGTTGATTGATTGATATGTCTAAGAGGCCTATTCTTTTACATTTGCACATTTGTATTTCCTGATCTGTGAATAGAGTACCTGAGATTAGGCCTACACACATTACAAATCCATTATGTTTCCATGAGAAAACACTAGCAATCAAAAGCACTTTTGCAAAGAAATACTGCTTTAATGGCCTCCTTTGGAGGCCGGAGCACTTGCCTGCCCTGCCTTTTATCAATGTGAATTACATCCCTACTCCCAAGATAACAACAAGAATGACTAAAGTATCATCAGTTTATTAAAAAAAGTAAATAATAATAATAATAATTTTATTCTTAATCTCAATTTGATTTGAATGTATTTAGCCAAATAATCAGTGGAATGCCCACAATACCATCATAGACTGATTTAGTTACTGTCTATGATGGTAACTCTGACACATCACAGTAACTAAATCATAGACTGATTTAGTTACTGTGATGTGTCAGAGTTTTTACAGTTCTTCTGGTTGCTGTAGGAAGAACTGTAAGGAAGAAGAATTGAAACCTTAATACAAATGACATTTATTCAGGACTGTTTCCATCAAAAGAGAAAGCAACGTTAAGAGAAACTCATTTTTAGTTTAGTATAACTGGCACTCACAAGTTTTTGTAACGTTGAGTTGAAACACTGTAATTAAGTCAGGGTTGTCTGTCATTTTGACAACACACCAGTAGGTGCCGCTGTCCTCAGGTTCCAGGCTTTCCATATGCACCACAAACTGATTAGCAGTGATGTCATCATGGAGGGCGAATCGTCCATTTGTCGTCCAGCGCTCAGGTGGTGTTGTGCCGGTCAGGTAGGACCTGCACACTGGCCTGGCCTGACAGAAGAACTTAGAGTTGTTCTGAGCGACAGCATAATATTTACAGGTGAAGTCCACACTGTCACCTTCCTTCAAGACCACAAGTGTGGGTTTGGAGCTCATTATAAATTCAACTGTGGAAGAAAAAAAAAAAACAATAAAATTCATATCCAGTCAATAGGCTTTCATAAATGGGGAACTTCATAGTTGATGTTAATCTCTGAATGGGAAAGAGCCATCAACGAGCAGGCCAACCAGGCAAAAACAGAAGATAGGGTCCCATAAGATAAGCTTTCTTAAGTTAACAATGTTTCCTTTTAAATATTAACTTTCAAAGCATAAATGACCAGTATTTCATGTAATCAACAGCTAAAGTAGCTAAAGGCCCCCAGACCCCATCTTGTTTAGGTTCCCCACAGTGTCTAGAAATGTCTGTGCTATACAGCCTTCTGATGTACTAGTCAATCGTAGAAAAACATAACTTCAGTGACTGTGTGAAATAGTGAGAGAATAGAAAAAGACTGGCATGGTTATAAAACTGTAATAATGAGCATGCAAACTTACCTTGTTTTTGGAGTATTAGCATTGAAATAGCCATTCGGATCAGTCCCATTGCTCCTTTCGTGACTTGAACAGACAGCCTACCTGAGACTGTGCTCTTAGCAGGTGTTATATGTGGGAAATCTCTTCCTCTTTCACAAACAAACGCCAGTGATATAAACCTTATGAAAGTTCGAGTCACTGACATTTATGTAGCCTATTTCTCACAAATTCCATATGAATACAGACAGATAAAAGCCCATGCTAGCCTTTATAATTTTTATTTTATTCATTTGATATCAACAGTTAATGTACATTTGTTACAGTATATGCAGATCATTACTATCTATAAGCAATGTGTATACTGCACTAATATACTGCAATAAGTTACATGCAGATAGGTACATTCACTACTACTCACTATATCTTGGGCAGTGCACAAGACATATTTTCTTTCACTCAATAAGAAAATTAAATGTTAAAATGTATTTGTTTTTTGTCACTTTTTCATATTCCTTTTTTTTTTAAGTTGATACACTGCATTTTTAATGTACTTAAAATATTTACTTTCAGTTAACATAAAAATACTTAATAATAGATAATACGTTTATTCAATGTCAATATGTAAGCCATACATAAAAGGATATGAGTATGCGTGACAGTTTGATTTCAGTTTCAAGTACAATTCATTACCTTTTTTTTTTTTTGCAGAAGTAGGACGTTTTATTTTGAGTGTTTTGGGTTCATAGGGTCATATATAAATAATAAATGTCATGTTTCTGGAGAAATCAACCCAAACCAAAGTGATGACTGTTCAGCTGTAGCACATGTTTCTGTATTAGCCCCACATATTTGAACGCAATCTTTTTCTGGTAGATCTGGTAATGGCTGGACATACGACGGAAAGTGATCATGGCGAGATATTGTTGTGTTTCCCACTGGTATGGAGTAGCTGATGTTTTCATAGATGGGCTGTTTAGTGTTGTCTGCATAAGTCCTGTTGTCATGGTGAACCTGTTGCACATAGAAAGTTTACATAGTAAACTGTGAGATATTATTTTCATTTCCTTTTTGTTAAGCAAGGGCATATCTTACAATGGAAAGATCAGATGATATATATCCAAACGTATGGGATTCTTGTGAGCTTTAAAGCATGTTATAATTTTGTTTACCTTCTCAAAAACATACCCAGAGTTGTGTTTTGTTTCATTCACACATGTTTGAGTAACCCTGCATTGTTAGGCTGTACATCTCCGAAGCTTGGAGTGCTCTGTTCCACCTTGTGATGTCATGTAGTGGTAGTTTTCTAATTAACAACTACAACAGAGATTGGCAGTTCCAGGGCTGAAATTATCCAAATGATTCTAGTGAAGTTGTATGGAGCACAGTGTAGCACATCCTGTATTACCACATGACATCACAAGGTGGAACGTTTTCAGTTTGAGAGAAGAACTCAGCCTAAATATGCAGTGTTTGTGTGTTAGACGTGTGTGAATGAATCAAAATACAAACAACATTATAACATAGATCAGAAAAGCATTAGTGATATTATTTTGGATAATCTATATTGCTACTGGAATACGTTATACAGTGGGGCAAAAAAGTATTTAGTCAGCCACCAATTGTGCAAGTTCTCCCATTTTAAAAGATGAGAGAGGCCTGTAATTTTCATCATAGGTACACTTCAACTATGAGAGACAGAATGGGGGGAAAGAATCCAAGAAATCACATTGTAGGATTTTTAATGAATTAATAAGTTAATTTCTTGGTAAAATAAGTATTTGGTCACCTACAAACAAGCAAGATTTGTGGCTCTCACAGATCTGTAACTTGTTCTTTAAGAGGCTCCTCTGTCCTCCAGGCATTCCCTGTATTAATGGCACCTGTTTGAACTTTTATCAATATAAAAGACACCTGTCCACAACCTCAAACAGTCACACTCCAAACTCCACTGGCCAAGACCAAAGAACTGTCAAAGGACACCACAAACAAAACTGTAGACCTGCACCAGGCTGGGAAGACTGAATCTGCAATAGGTAAACAGCTTGGTGTGAAGAAATCAACTGTGGGAGCAACTATTAGAAAATGGAAGACATACAAGACCACTGATAATCTCCTTCGATCTGGGGCTCCACGCAAGATCTCACCCCGTGGGGTCAAAATGATCACAAGAACGGTGAGCAAAAATCCCAGAACCACACAGGGGGACGTAATGAATGACCTGCAGAGAACTGGGACTGAAGTAATAAAGGCTACCATCAGTAACACACTACACCGCCAGGGACTCAAATCCTGCAGTGCCAGACGTGTCACCCTGCTTAAGCCAGTATATGTCCAAGCCCGTCTGAAGTTCGCTGGAGAGCATTTGGATGATCCTGAAGAGGACTGGCAGAATGTCATATGGTCAGATGAAACCAAAATAGAACTTTTTGGTAAAAACTCAACTTGTCGTGTTTAGAGGGGCTGTTTTTCTGCAAAGGGACAAGGACGACTGATCCATGTAAAGGAAAGAATAAATGGGGCCAGGTATCGTGAGATTTTGAGTGAAAATCTTCTTCCATCAGCGAGGGCATTGAAGATGAAACGTGGCTGGGTCTTTCAGCATGACAATGATCCCAAACACACCACCCGGACAACAAAGGAGTGGCTTCGTAAGAAACATTTCAAGGTCCTGGAGTGTCCTAGCCAGTCTCCAGATCTCAACCCCATAGAAAATCTGAGTTGAAATAGGGTTGAAAGTCCATGTTGCCCAGCGACAGCCCCCAAACATCACTGCTCTAGAGGAGATCTGCATGGAGGAATGGGCCAAAATACCAGCAGCAGTGTGTGAAAACCTTGTGAAGACTTACAGAAAACGTTTTACCTCTGTCATTGCCAACAAAGGGTGTATAACAAAGTATTGAGATGAACTTTCGTTATTGACCAAATACTTATTTTCCACCATAATTTGCAAATGAATTCTTTAAAAATCAGACAATGTGATTTTCTGGACTTTTTTTCTCATTTTGTACCTATGGTGTACCTATGATGAAAATTACAGGCCTCTCTCATCTTTTAAAGTGGGAGAACTTGCACAATTGGTGGCTGACTAAATACTTTTTTGCCCCACTGTATATGTTTATCATTTCTTTTTTGTCTTTTTAGTTCTTTACATAAGAAGTGAAATTGAAAGTTGATGTGGGTGTAGTACAGACCGACCTGGTTCAGATCAGAGCCGATAGGGTGCACAGGAATGGAGCGCACTTGCACTTGAGGTTTTAACTTCTTTCTGTACTTCCTGAAGCACAATGCTCCAACAATGGTAACTGTAACCACGGCAGTCACTCCCACGATCAAGTACAATACGAAAGCTGTAAGACAACTGACAAAGGCTGAGTGAAGTGGTACTAAACTCAAAACTAAACCTTGACTAGTCTAGAACTAAACCAGGACCAAATCCAGTCTACATGAGGACTAAACTGGACTCTAACCACACTCAACATACAGTACATACTCGGGTAGTGCTGTACTTAAGATAGAGTACTCTGTGTGAAAAAATAAATAGTATGCAGTAAAGTAGAATAGAAGAAATGGTAATGGCAATAAGATAAATGATTTTGTTACATTTGTTTGGCAATACTATTATTGCCATAGTTGTATAGTTTAATTTCAGTAGTAGTACTTCATTATTTGAGGTTACAATAAAATATAATTTAGAACTGGTGAATAATTTTGTTTCTAAGTACCCTCTTTAAGTTAAGGTAACATACGTGAGTGTTTCTCTTTTTCTTGTTGAAGTGTTCTTGTTGTGGTTGTCTCTTCTTTTTTGCGGCCTGTCAACAATAAAACAAAATGACTATTTTATATTGTCGTATCATTGGTATTTTTATATTAAGTTTCTGGTTGCCTTGTGAACAGTTTGTGCTGCAGTCTGCTTGAAATGTCTCTTCCGTCGAGTTAATGATGATCTTATATCCAAAAGTGCCTGCAACTTCGGTTATTGCAGTAGTTTCAATACTTGTGGTAGCTTTATATGACAGACCTATAAAACAACAAAACAAATACAGGCAACACTCAACACTGAAATTATTATTTACATTGAAGTATGCCACAAACCATTCTCTGTAAATATTTTTACATTGCCTCAGATTGTTGCTAATGGCAACTTTACTAATTAGATATTGTGAGTATTTCTAAAGCAGTACTTGGATTTGGATATGAAATATGTAACTTGCACTTACCTTCTGTAACCTGCAGATACACTGGAGTGAATGTATCCACAAAAAAGCGGTCCACACTGCACCAGTACGTCCCACTGTCAGACCTCCTCAGATCGGACAGGATCACTGTGAAGGACCCGTCTCCATGGTCCGACAGGGTGACCCTGTCAGACACTGTGAATCCACTTGGTTTTACCTTGGCCAGTATATGTTCTTCAGACGTACATGGATATCTGCAGAAGTACTTGTGGTTGTTTTGGGCAAGCTTATGGAAGCTCCGAAATGAGACTGTACCACCTTCTGATCCTTTGGCGCTTATGCTTGTTCCATTCACTGCTAAATTATAAAAAAAACATAGTTTGTAAGCTTTGAACAAAGAAAATTATGCCAATACAAATACTAAAACCTTGAGTGACAAAAGTAATTAATTACTTTTAAGTGATCAAAAACATAAACTGTACTTGATAATTCACACATATGCATATCATATACTTAAAAACATTAAATCTAGTGAATCCATGACAAACTTACCCAAAAGAAAACAATATGCTGTGGAAATAACTGAAAATATCTTCATTTTTGTCAGTAACATCACAGATATGATATGATATGATATATGAATGCATGCAAAGAATCCAGCCTGCTCTGTGCTTGTGCTCTTCCTGCACTTGAAACAAAGGTTATTGTGACGAGGTGTGTCACACATGAGTGTTCACCAACGCATTAGCAGTAACCTATGATACCACTTACTGTTCAGTAAATTTCTAGCGAAAAATATTTAAATATTGGTCTGCATATGTATGTATCCTGTGTACATTTTCTTTCCAATTTGACTAATATATATACATACATATATATATATATATATATATATATATATATATATATATATATATATATATATATATATATATATATATATATATATATATATATATATATATATATATATATATATATATATATATATGAGCATATCCACGTGTTTCACTGTACTGTTTATTAATGGCAGGTCATGTTTTATTTATACTGCAAATTACGATTCTTTTTTTTTTTTTTTTCAATAATTTTAGCACATTTTTTGAAACTTGATTTAGTTTGATCATTTGATTCAAACATGTATCTGAACAGAGGCACACATCATTTGAAAGAGTTCTCATCAGTCAGAGTACTCAGGCTCTTTCTCAGAACACATGACACAGCTCTCATTCAGAAACAAAACAGCAGAGAAGAGAAAATCAAAAGAGAATCAAAAATATAACAACAAAGAATTTCATACATGAATCAATTAATGAGAAGGGCCTCAGATGGTACAGAATGTATGAATAGACAAACTACATACACACACATATATATACAGTGAGGAAAATAAGTATTTGAACACCCTGCTATTTTGCAAGTTCTCCCACTTAGAAATCATGGAAGGGTCTGAAATTGTCATCGTAGGTGCATGTCCACTGTGAGAGACATAATCTGAAAAAAAAAAAATCCAGAAATCACAATGTCCATCCATCCATCCATTTTCTTCCGCTTAATCCGGCTGGGTCGCGGGGGCAGCACGCTGCCCATTACTCTGTGCACCAGACCCAGACCCCCTATGAACCCCTCTGCAGGTGGTGAGCCCACAGGAGGGAGGAATTTCGTGACGGTCCTTGATTGTAAACTGTTCATAGGGGTGTGTCATGCAAACATGAAACAAAACATGCAAAACAAACATGAAATCACAATGTATGATTTTTTAACTATTTATTTGTATGATACAGCTGCAAATAAGTATTTGAACACCTGAGAAAATCAATGTGAATATTTGGTACAACAGCCTTTGTTTGCAATTACAGATGTCAAACATTTCCTGTAGTTTTTCACCAGGTTTGCACACACTGCAGGAGGGATTTTGGCCCACTCCTCCACACAGATCTTCTCTAGATCAGTCAGGTTTCTGGGCTGTCACTGAGAAACACGGAGTTTGAGCTCCCTCCAAAGATTTTCTATTGGATTTAGGTCTGGAGACTGGCTAGGCCACGCCAGAACCTTGATATGCTTCTTACAGAACCACTCCTTGGTTATCCTGGCTGTGTGCTTCGGGTCATTGTCATGTTGGAAGACCCAGCCTCGACCCATCTTCAATGCTCTACCTGAAAAAAGGAGGTTGTTCCCCAGAATCTCGCAATACATGGCCCCGGTCATCCTCTCCTTAATACAGTGCAGTCGTCCTGTCCCATGAGCAGAAAAACACCACCAAAGCATGATGCTACCACCCCCTTGTTTCACAGTAGGGATGGTGTTCTTGGGATGGTACTCATCATTCTTCTTCCTCCAAACACGGTTAGTGGAATCATGACCAAAAAGTTCTATTTTGGTCTCATCTGACCACATGACTTTCTCCCATGACTCCTCTGGATCATCCAAATGGTCATTGGCAAACTTAAGACGGGCCTTGACATGTGTTGGTTTAAGCAGGGGAACCTTCCGTGCCATGCATGATTTCAAACCATGACGTCTTAGTGTATTACCAACAGTAACCTTGGAAACGGTGGTCCCAGCTCTTTTCAGGTCATTGACCAGCTCCTCCCGTGTAGTTCTGGGCTGATTCCTCACCTTTCTTAGGATCATTGAGACCCCACGAGGTGAGATTTTGCATGGAGACCCAGTCCGAGGGAGATTGACAGTCATGTTTAGCTTCTTCCATTTTCTAATGATTGCTCCAACAGTGGACCTTTTTTCACCAACCTGCTTGGCAATTTCCCCGTAGCCCTTTCCAGCCTTGTGGAGGTGTACAATTTTGTCTCTGGTGTCTTTGGACAGCTCTTTGGTCTTGGCCATGTTAGTAGTTGGAGTCTTACTGGTTGTATGGGGTGGACAGGTGTCTTTATGCAGCTCACCACCTCAAACAGGTACATCTGATTTAGGATAATAAATGGAGTGGAGGTGGACTTTTTAAAGGCGACTAACAGGTCTTTGAGGGTCACAATTCTAGCTGATAGACAGGTGTTCAAATACTTATTTGCAGCTGTATCATACAAATAAATAGTTAAAAAATCATACATTGTGATTTCTGGATTTTTTTTTCAGATTATGTCTCTCACAGTGGACATGCACCTACGATGAAAATTTCAGACCCCTCCATGATTTCTAAGTGGGAGAACTTGCAAAATAGCAGAGTGTTCAAATACTTATTTTCCTCACAGTGTATATATATATATATATATATATATATATAGAGAGAGAGAGAGAGAGAGAGAGAGAGAGAGAGAGAGAGAGAGAGAGAGAGAGAGAGAGAGAGAGAGAGAGAGAGAGAGGGGAGATTAAATTTTGTTTTGGATAACCAAAATATTGTTTAGGATTTAGTGTGAGTAGTTTTGCAAATGTCATGTTTTTACAGAGAACTATCCCAAAGCGACTGAAAAAAAAAACCGGTTTATAATTGTATATATGATGACAGAAAAAGAACATTTTCTTGGATTCAAGCAAGTGGAGGCCCTTCTCCAAACCAAGAAGTGGATGTAAGGATGTATGCTTTTCTATATTTTTCATTTAAAAACAAAACAAAACAAAACAAAACTGAAACTTTATTTTTACTTCTATGGGATACTAATGTTACACTAAACTGAGTTGTTTTTGGTTTGTGTTTCTGACGGCACTACGTGCTGAATAAGACCGTAAAAACAAACTTGGATGAATCGATCGATTTCACACAGGTATAAAAAACAATGAAGAACTTGGGCGTCCTCTTGTGGCCAAAACATGTATATTTTCAATAAAGCAAGCTACTTTCATATCATTCTTCAAGTTTCTTTCTACGTATCTTTATAATGAATACTTCACAATAGACTGATTTCGGAGTTACATTATTTATTATTAAAATTCACACAAGCTTGATCACTTGATCACAGCACCATGACTAGGCTATCACTAGGAAAAACATTTTGATCTTTTGCTCAAAATAATACGAAGTATTAACATGAATTCCAAAAGAAATTATTCCAGTTGATAAATTCCATTTATTTATTTATTTTTTTTTTTTTTTTTTTGTTAAAGTTGGCAACAAGGAACATGGACACACAATTTTAAAATATCAGCTTCAGTTAATATTTCGACCCATGCCACTGGAGGAAAGATGTACAAATATTAATGAATTATGGATGAACAACTGCAGTACTTAAGTCTGAAGGTATCCAAAACACAAAAGTTACATCAATATAAAATAACCCAATGGCACCGTGTTTCTCAAACGCTGGTTCAGTCCAGAGATTGCGGGTCCAGGGCCTGGTAGACCGAGGCGTACAGAGCCTCGTCTGGAGCCTCAGGGTCTGGGTCACTCTGAAGAGCCACTGCAGTCTGCACCAATGGGACAGCTGTGTGTTCATCACTGTACTCCACCTGTGCACAGCCAAAATCAGAGCGCTTTGACATTTAACAATGATGGATCACTTCACTCCTCCTGATCTACAGCTGTAACATGTATTATTGCAAAAGTGGGTCATCAAGATATGCATTTAATTACATTATTATACATTAAGTTATAACTGTAAAATAAATCATGTATTTATAAAGTATATACCATACGTAATTCTGGAAAATAACAAATATTTTTTCTGGATGATTTTTAGATTGTTTTGAAGTTGGTTAGAATTGAACATTGAAACAGGGCCTCTACCAGAAACACAATTTAGAACAGGTATGAATTTTTTATGTCTCTTTTATTTTGATTAATTTTTTTGCAAATAGAGATTTCTGTGGTTAAAGGAAAATGTCAGTCAGTCTACTCCAGGGCAGCTGTGGCTACAGTCACATATCACCACCCAGTGTGGAGTGAATGAATGTAAACTAACTGAACTGAAGACACACTGTAAAGTGCTTTAGATGTCTATATAAATCCAGTTATTACTTTTTAAATTAATTACAACAACAGAAAACAACAAAAACAGAATAGCAATATTACTTGCCTACACAAAGGATTTCTACAGTGCTCCAACTCATACACCTACTTCTACTACTTCTACTACTACTCTAAAATCATGCTTTATAATAACAAAGCATACTTTTTAGAGATTAAAAAAAATAACAACAGTTGATGATTTTGTAATAAAATACAAAGTACAGGTGACTCACCCCAGACTTGTTACCTCCAGCAGTGCTCAGACTCTGCTCTTCTGAAAGAAACAAGCCAACAGCATAAATTATTGTCTATAACAGTGTGTGTGTAATTGTGTGTGATTGTGTATATGTCAAATTACCTCCAGAACTGCGCCAGTGTCCGTAGAATATCAGCGGGATGATGGCACAGACGAGCAGCGCCAGACTCACCGATACAATGATGACGACTGTGGTGTCTAACAAGGCCCAACAGGGTCCCAGAACATTGGTACATGTACAATTTATTTTGTACTAAACCAAACAGATTGATTTAAGAAGACATTACATCTGGAACTTATAAATATCACATATATAAATTATTATTTTACATTTTGAACCAACAAAAAAAAGAGATGGACCACTGACTTCCTGTTCAAAACTGCAGAACTAAGAGGTCCCACCTCTTCATAGTGGAATTTCATCGTAACAAGCAGTGGATTTTACTAAATGGCTATAGAACATTTTTAACCCTAGGCTACATAGCGCAAGTCTACATTTTTTATAGCATTTTTAACACAAGTAAATACAGAGAGGGCAGGGATAAGGGATAAGTGAAAACGGGACAATATAGGATTACTCAAACATGCAATGAAGCAATCAAAATACAACTTTGAGGGAAAACCACTATAATAAGTTGCTCTCTTAAAAGTTGTTTTGGCTTTTAATATGTCCATTTTAATCTATAATCAACTATTCTCTCCAAGGATAATAAAAGCTCACACAAGTACCTGTCAGGGAGGTGGCTGGCTCTTTGTCTGACCCCTCTGACGTGGGTACGGTGGGCAGAGTGGTGGATGAGAGGTAGTCCCAGGACAGTCTCGCAGTCTGTACAGTAGTATCATTAGGGACTAACCCCAAAGGAGCAGGGGTACCTTTGAAAGTAACATGAGAGGTTGTTATGGTAACTATATATTATTATAGTGATATATAGTAGTAATATAAGTAGTTTTGATTGTTGGTTATAGGTCTTTGTCTTTAACTTAACTTTGTATTAACTTAAAGGTGAATTGTGTAAGTTGTTTGTCCCCATGGGGATGCTATTGCTTTGCCTGAAATGTTCCACAGTAGGGTATTAAACAAATCTGTATTTCATTAAAGTGTGTTGTTATTGTTTAAAAATAATTTAAAATCCATGCATTTTTACTGACAATGGGTTACTACTACTTCTGCTTCTTCTGCTATTACAAAACATAATTTTAGAGATTTAAAAAAATAACTGTTGATGATTTATTATACAACACAAAGTATAGTATAGTCAGTGGGTTTGCCTCTGCACAGATCTGACATGCAACTCAGCCAGGAGGTGTCACTGGCTTCTCCCCATGGAAACAGATGAATATAAGAATATTCATTCTGCACAACATCCCAGGCAAAGTACTAACATCTCCATGGAGACAAGCAGGTGGCAGACCCTTCACCTGAAAAGTTACAAAGGTCACTTTTAATTTGAAGCAAATTTATTTTGATATAATAGTACTTAAAGGGCTCATATTACACTATTTTCTGATGTCATAATGTTGTTTCCTTGCCAAAAATATATCTGGAGTTTTGTTTAGTTTCATTCACACATGTTTAACACACAAGCCCTGCATATTTAGGCTGAGTTCTTCTCATAAACAGAAAACACTCTGTTCCACCTTGTGATGTCATGTGGTAATACAGGAAGTGTACCACCGTGTTTTTTACTTCCATACTCTTTAACTAGAATCATTTGGACAATTTCAGCCCTGGAATTGCCAATCTCTACTGAACAAAAGGTGAAAGGTAGCTGTTAACTTAAAAACTACCACTTCATGACATCACAAGGTGAAACAGAACATTTTGAGGTTTGGAGATATAGATAGACCAATAATAAAGGATTAATCAAACACGTGTGAAACAAAACACAATTCCAGGTATGTTTTGATGATATAACAACATTCTAACATGTCTTTAGGCTTAACTGACAAAGGCTGAGTGAAGTGGTACTAAACCCAGAACTAAACCTTGACTAGTCTAGAACTAAACCAGGACCAAATCCAGTCTACATGAGGACTAAACTGGACTCTAACCACAGTGTGAAGTCATAGACACTGGAGCAAGTTTACGTCAACATACAGTACATACTCGGGTAGTGCTGTACTTAAGATAGAGTACTCTGTGTGAAAAAATAAGTAGTATGCAGTAAAGTAGAATAGAAGAAATGGTAATGGCAATAAGATAAATGATTTTGTTACATTTGTTTGGCAATACTATTATTGCCATAGTTGTATAGTTTAATTTCAGTAGTAGTACTTCATTATTTGAGGTTACAATAAAATATAATGTAGAACTGGTGAATAATTTTGTTTCTAAGTACCCTCTTTAAGTTAAGGTAACATACGTGAGTGTTTCTCTTTTTCTTGTTGAAGTGTTCTTGTTGTGGTTGTCTCTTCTTTTTTGCGGCCTGTCAACAATAAAACAAAATGACTATTTTATATCGTCATATCATTGGTATTTTTATATTAAGTTTCTGGTTGCCTTGTGAACAGTTTGTGCTGCAGTCTGCTTGAAATGTCTCTTCCGTCGAGTTAATGATGATCTTATATCCAAAAGTGCCTGCAACTTCGGTTATTGCAGTAGTTTCAATACTTGTGGTAGCTTTATATGACAGACCTATAAAACAACAAAACAAATACAGGCAACACTCAACACTGAAATTATTATTTACAATGAAGTATGCCACAAATCATTCTCTGTAAATATTTTTTTACATTGCCTCAGATTGTTGCTAATGGCAACTTTACTAATTAGATATTGTGAGTATTTCTAAAGCAGTACTTGGATTTGGATATGAAATATGTAACTTGCACTTACCTTCTGTAACCTGCAGATACACTGGAGTGAATGTATCCATAAAAAAGCGGTCCACACCGCACCAGTACGTCCCACTGTCAGACCTCCTCAGATCGGACAGGATCACTGTGAAGGACCCGTCTCCATGGTCCGACAGGGTGACCCTGTCAGACACTGTGGATCCACTTGGTGTTACCTTGGCCAGTATATGTTCTTCAGACGTACATGGATATCTGCAGAAGTACTTGTGGCTGTTTTGGGCAAGCTTATGGAAGCTCCGAAATGAGACTGTACCACCTTCTGATCCTTTGGCGCTTATGCTTGTTCCATTCACTGCTAAATTATAAAAAAAACATAGTTTGTAAGCTTTGAACAAAGAAAATTATGCCAATACAAATACTAAAACCTTGAGTGACAAAAGTAATTAATTACTTTTAAGTGATCAAAAACATAAACTGTACTTGATAATTCACACATATGCATATCATATACTTAAAAACATTAAATCTAGTGAATCCATGACAAACTTACCCAAAAGAAAACAATATGCTGTGGAAATAACTGAAAATATCTTCATTTTGTCAGTAACATCACAGATATGATATGATATGATATATGAATGCATGCAAAGAATCCAGCCTGCTCTGTGCTTGTGCTCTTCCTGCACTTGAAACAAAGGTTATTGTGACGAGGTGTGTCACACTCTCTCTCTCTCTCTCTCTCTCTCTCTCTCTCTCTCTCTCTCTCTCTCTCTCTCTCTCTCTCTCTCTCTCTATATATATATATATATATATATATATATATATGTATATGTATATATATATATATATATATATATATATATATACACTGAACAAAAATATAAACGCACAAACAAATACATTGATACTGCATGACATGCAAATCATTATATGACGCAATATTTTGTTCAGATGTATCTATTGGTGATGTCTTTCAAGCCATGTGATAAATTTCGTGCACACTGGTGAGAATCACACATTAGGTGTATTAGTGCTAATCCACCCATGAGAAAGGTGTGGAATGTTAGGTGCTGATCACATGACCATTACACAGACACTCCTTAGACTTGGGACAATAAAAGGGCACACCAAAATGTTCACTTTTGTCACTTGTCAACATGCCACAGATGTCGCAAATCATGAGGGAGCGGCATGCTCAATCATGCAAATCATGAGGGAGCGGCATGCTCAATCATAATAATAATAATAATAATAATAATACATTTTATTTATATAGCGCTTTTCAAGACACTCAAAGACGCTTCACACTTCATAAAAGAATAAAATATCACAAAATTTACAACATAAAATCAATCATTAAAAGCAATTTTGAACAGGTGAGTTTTGAGTTCTTTTTTGAAGGTGGGGAGGTCAGAGCAGTCACGGAGGGGTTTGGGCAGTGAGTTCCAGAGGGTTGGGGCAGCGATGGAGAAGGCTCTGTCACCCCAGGTTCGGAGCTTGGTCCTACAGGGCAGGGACAGGAGGTTAGAGCTGGAGGAGCGGAGGGAGCGAGATGGAGTGTGGTGGTGGAGCAGGTCTGTGAGGTAAGGAGGGGCCAGGTTATGGAGTGCTTTGAATGTGATGAGAAGGATTTTGAAGTGGATACGCTGAGGGACGGGGAGCCAGTGGAGCTTGTGGAGGACAGGGGTGATGTGTTCACGTGAGCGGGTGTGGGTGAGGAGCCGGGCAGCGGAGTTCTAAATGTACTGTAGTCTATTGAGGGTTTTGGATGGTGTACCATAGAGGATGCTATTGCAGTAGTCGATTCTAGATGTGATAAATGCGTGGATGAGAGTTTCAGCAGCAGAAAAAGTGAGTGATGGGCGGAGACGGGCTATGTTTTTGAGGTGAAAGAATGCAGTCCGGGTTATGTGCTTGACGTGGGGTTCAAATGAAAGAGTGGGGTCGAGGAGCACACGGAGGTTGCGGATGAGTGGGGATGGAGAGAGTGTGGTGTTGTCAAAGTGCAGGGTGAAGTGTTGTGAGGATTTGGTGAGGTCATGCAAATCATGAGGGAGCGGCATGCTCAATGCTGGGTTATCTGTTACTGCAGTGGCAGCCCAACTGAATGTGCATCATTCCAATATCAGCCGCCTGAGGACTCGCTTCAGAGAGACTGGTACCACAGTGAACCGCGCACATGCCCGCCGGCCACGTGTGACCACGCCCGCACAGGACCAGTACATGCGGCTCCAGCACCTGCGTGATCGGACCCGCCCAGCAACCAGAACTGCTGATGAGACTGTCGGTCTTCACAACAGGCGGATATCAGCCCAGACAGTCAGGAACCGGCTGCGGGAGGCTCATCTCCGGTCAGGTCGACCACACCAGGGCCTCGACCTCACGGCAGCCCGACGTCGGACACGACTGGACTGGGCCAATGTTCATGTGCGCTGGACACTTGCACGTTGGAGGACCGTGCTCTTTAGTGACGAATCTCGCTTCCAGCTGTACCATGCTGATGGCAGAGTCCGTGTTTGGCGCCGTGTTGGTGAGCGTTATGCTGACGCTAATGTCCTGCGACAGGTGGCTCATGATGGCCGTAGTGTCATGGTGTGGGCAGGCATTTGCCATGGACAGCGCACACGTCTGCATTTCATCGATGGCAACCTGAATGCGCAACGTTACCGAGATGAAATCCTGAGACCTATTGTTGTGCCCTTTGTGGAGCTCCATCATGTGACTTTCCAACAAGACAACGCCCGCCCACACACTGCCAGGATATGCAGGGACTTCCTTGAGGAGGAGGATATTCCTGTCCTCAACTGGCCGCCGTATTCACCAGACATGTCGCCCATCGAAAACCTCTGGGATGTTCTGGATAGGCGTGTCCGCCACCGGGTTCCAGTTCCCCAGAACATTCGCCAACTGTGAGTGGCACTCCAGGAGGAATGGGACAACATCCCCCAGCCCACAATTGACAACTTGGTGATGTCCATGCGTCGCCGGTGTACAGCTCTACGTGAGGCAAATGGTGGACACACGCGTTACTGACGTCTGTGAACTTGGCCCATTGACCCCCATTGTGCTCTTGCTGTCTCATTCAGAAACAAAACAGCAGAAAATACAATTTGTGAGAATCAAAAATCTAACAACAAAGAATTTCATACATGAATCAATTAATGAGAAGGGCCTCAGATGGTATGAATAGACATACTACATATACACACACACACACACACACACACACACACACACATATATATATATATATATACATACATATACACACACAGTGAGGAAAATAAGTATTTGAACACCCTGCTATTTTGCAAGTTCTCCCACTTAGAAATCATGGAGGGGTCTGAAATTGTCATCGTAGGTGCATGTCCACTGTGAGAAACATAATCTGAAAAAAAAAATCCAGAAATCACAATGTCCATCCATCCATCCATCCATCCATTTTCTTCCTCTTAATCTGGCTGGGTCGCAGGGGCAGCACGCTGCCCATTACTCTGTGCACCAGACCCAGACCCCCTATGAACCCCTCTGCAGGTGGTGAGCCCACAGGAGGGAGGAATTCCTTGACGGTCCTTGATTGTAAACTGTTCATAGGGGCATGTCATGCAAACATGAAACAAAACATGCAAAACAAACATGAAATCACAATGTATGATTTTTTAACTATTTATTTGTATGATACAGCTGCAAATAAGTATTTGAACACCTGAGAAAATCAATGTTAATATTTGGTACAACAGCCTTTGTTTGCAATTACAGAGGTCAAACGTTTCCTGTAGTTTTTCACCAGGTTTGCACACACTGCAGGAGGGATTTTGGCCCACTCCTCCACACAGATCTTCTCTAGATCAGTCAGGTTTCTGGGCTGTCACTGAGAAACACGGAGTTTGAGCTCCCTCCAAAGATTTTCTATTGGGTTTAGGTCTGGAGACTGGCTAGGCCACGCCAGAACCTTGATATGCTTCTTACAGAACCACTCCTTGGTTATCCTGGCTGTGTGCTTCGGGTCATTGTCATGTGGGAAGACCCAGCCTCGACCCATCTTCAATGCTCTACCTGAAAAAAGGAGGTTGTTCCCCAGAATCTCGCAATACATGGCCCCAGTCATCCTCTCCTTAATACAGTGCAGTCGTCCTGTCCCACGTGCAGAAAAACACCCCCAAAGCATGATGCTACCACCCCCTTGTTTCACAGTAGGGATGGTGTTCTTGGGATGGTACTCATCATTCTTCTTCCTCCAAACACGGTTAGTGGAATCATGACCAAAAAGTTCTATTTTGGTCTCATCTGACCACATGACTTTCTCCCATGACTCCTCTGGTCATCCAAATGGTCATTGGCAAACTTAAGACGGGCCTTGACATGTGCTGGTTTAAGCAGGGGAACCTTCCGTGCCATGCATGATTTCAAACCATGACGTCTTAGTGTATTACCAACAGTAACCTTGGAAACGGTGGTCCCAGCTCTTTTCAGGTCATTGACCAGCTCCTCCCGTGTAGTTCTGGGCTGATTCCTCACCTTTCTTAGGATCACTGAGACCCCACGAGGTGAGATTTTGCATGGAGACCCAGTCCGAGGGAGATTGACAGTCATGTTTAGCTTCTTCCATTTTCTAATGATTGCTCCAACAGTGGACCTTTTTTCACCAACCTGCTTGGCAATTTCCCCGTAGCCCTTTCCAACCTTGTGGAGGTGTACAATTTTGTCTCTGGTGTCTTTGGACAGCTCTTTGGTCTTGGCCATGTTAGTAGTTGGAGTCTTACTGGTTGTATGGGGTGGACAGGTGTCTTTATGCAGCTCACCACCTCAAACAGGTACATCTGATTTAGGATAATAAATGGAGTGGAGGTGGACTTTTTAAAGGCGACTAACAGGTCTTTGAGGGTCACAATTCTAGCTGATAGACAGGTGTTCAAATACTTATTTGCAGCTGTATCATACAAATAAATAGTTAAAAAATCATACATTGTGATTTCTGGATTTTTTTTTTTCAGATTATGTCTCTCACAGTGGACATGCACCTACGATTAAAATTTAAGACTCCTCTATGATTTCTAAGTGGGAGAACTTGCAAAATAGCAGAGTGTTCAAATACTTATTTTCCTCACTGTATATATATATATATATATATATATATATATATATATATATATATATATATATATATATATAGAGAGAGAGAGAGAGAGAGAGAGAGAGAGAGAGAGAGAGAGAGAGGGGAGATTAAATTTTGTTTTGGATAACCAAAATATTGTTTAGGATTTAGTGTGAGTAGTTTTGCAAATGTCATGTTTTTACAGAGAACTATCCCAAAGCGACTGAAAAAAAAAACCGGTTTATAATTGTATATATGATGACAGAAAAAGAACATTTTCTTGGATTCAAGCAAGTGGAGGCCCTTCTCCAAACCAAGAAGTGGATGTAAGGATGTATGCTTTTCTATATTTTTCATTTAAAAACAAAACAAAACAAAACAAAACTGAAACTTTATTTTTACTTCTATGGGATACTAATGTTACACTAAACTGAGTTGTTTTTGGTTTGTGTTTCTGACGGCACTACGTGCTGAATAAGACCGTAAAAACAAACTTGGATGAATCGATCGATTTCACACAGGTATAAAAAACAATGAAGAACTTGGGCGTCCTCTTGTGGCCAAAACATGTATATTTTCAATAAAGCAAGCTACTTGCATATCATTCTTCAAGTTTCTTTCTACGTATCTTTATAATGAATACTTCACAATAGACTGATTTCGGAGTTACATTATTTATTATTAAAATTCACACAAGCTTGATCACTTGATCACAGCACCATGACTAGGCTATCACTAGGAAAAACATTTTGATCTTTTGCTCAAAATAATACGAAGTATTAACATGAATTCCAAAAGAAATTATTCCAGTTGATAAATTCCATTTATTTATTTATTTTTTTATTTTTTTTGTTAAAGTTGGCAACAAGGAACATGGACACACAATTTTAAAATATCAGCTTCAGTTAATATTTCGACCCATGCCACTGGAGGAAAGATGTACAAATATTAATGAATTATGGATGAACAACTGCAGTACTTAAGTCTGAAGGTATCCAAAACACAAAAGTTACATCAATATAAAATAACCCAATGGCACCGTGTTTCTCAAACGCTGGTTCAGTCCAGAGATTGCGGGTCCAGGGCCTGGTAGACCGAGGCGTACAGAGCCTCGTCTGGAGCCTCAGGGTCTGGGTCACTCTGAAGAGCCACTGCAGTCTGCACCAATGGGACAGCTGTGTGTTCATCACTGTACTCCACCTGTGCACAGCCAAAATCAGAGCGCTTTGACATTTAACAATGATGGATCACTTCACTCCTCCTGATCTACAGCTGTAACATGTATTATTGCAAAAGTGGGTCATCAAGATATGCATTTAATTACATTATTATACATTAAGTTATAACTGTAAAATAAATCATGTATTTATAAAGTATATATCATACGTAATTCTGGAAAATAACAAATATTTTTTCTGGATGATTTTTAGATTGTTTTGAAGTTGGTTAGAATTGAACATTGAAACAGGGCCTCTACCAGAAACACAATTTAGAACAGGTATGAATTTTTTATGTCTCTTTTATTTTGATTAATTTTTTTGCAAATAGAGATTTCTGTGGTTAAAGGAAAATGTCAGTCAGTCTACTCCAGGGCAGCTGTGGTTAAAGGAAAATGTCAGTCAGTCTACTCCAGGGCAGCTGTGGCTACAGTCACATATCACCACCCAGTGTGGAGTGAATGAATGTAAACTAACTGAACTGAAGACACACTGTAAAGTGCTTTAGATGTCTTAAAAGACGCTATATAAATCCAGTTATTACTTTTTAAATTAATTACAACAACAGAAAACAACAAAAACAGAATAGCAATATTACTTGCCTACACAAAGGATTTCTACAGTGCTCCAACTCATACACCTACTTCTACTACTACTCTAAAATCATGCTTTATAATAACAAAGCATACTTTTTAGAGATTAAAAAAAATAACAACAGTTGATGATTTTGTAATAAAATACAAAGTACAGGTGACTCACCCCAGACTTGTTACCTCCAGCAGTGCTCAGACTCTGCTCTTCTGAAAGAAACAAGCCAACAGCATAAATTATTGTCTATAACAGTGTGTGTGTAATTGTGTGTGATTGTGTATATGTCAAATTACCTCCAGAACTGCGCCAGTGTCCGTAGAATATCAGCGGGATGATGGCACAGACGAGCAGCGCCAGACTCACCGATACAATGATGACGACTGTGGTGTCTAACAAGGCCCAACAGGGTCCCAGAACATTGGTACATGTACAATTTATTTTGTACTAAACCAAACAGATTGATTTAAGAAGACATTATATCTGGAACTTATAAATATCACATATATAAATTATTATTTTACATTTTGAACCAACAAAAAAAAGAGATGGACCACTGACTTCCTGTTCAAAACTGCAGAACTAAGAGGTCCCACCTCTTCATAGTGGAATTTCATCGTAACAAGCAGTGGATTTTACTAAATGGCTATAGAACATTTTTAACCCTAGGCTACATAGCGCAAGTCTACATTTTTTATAGCATTTTTAACACAAGTAAATACAGAGAGGGCAGGGATAAGGGATAAGTGAAAACGGGACAATATAGGATTACTCAAACATGCAATGAAGCAATCAAAATACAACTTTGAGGGAAAACCACTATAATAAGTTGCTCTCTTAAAAGTTGTTTTGGCTTTTAATATGTCCATTTTAATCTATAATCAACTATTCTCTCCAAGGATAATAAAAGCTCACACAAGTACCTGTCAGGGAGGTGGCTGGCTCTTTGTCTGACCCCTCTGACGTGGGTACGGTGGGCAGAGTGGTGGATGAGAGGTAGTCCCAGGACAGTCTCGCAGTCTGTACAGTAGTATCATTAGGGACTAACCCCAAAGGAGCAGGGGTACCTTTGAAAGTAACATGAGAGGTTGTTATGGTAACTATATATTATTATAGTGATATATAGTAGTAATATAAGTAGTTTTGATTGTTGGTTATAGGTCTTTGTCTTTAACTTAACTTTGTATTAACTTAAAGGTGAATTGTGTAAGTTGTTTGTCCCCATGGGGATGCTATTGCTTTGCCTGAAATGTTCCACAGTAGGGTATTAAACAAATCTGTATTTCATTAAAGTGTGTTGTTATTGTTTAAAAATAATTTAAAATCCATGCATTTTTACTGACAATGGGTTACTACTACTTCTGCTTCTTCTGCTATTACAAAACATAATTTTAGAGATTTAAAAAAATAACTGTTGATGATTTATTATACAACACAAAGTATAGTATAGTCAGTGGGTTTGCCTCTGCACAGATCTGACATGCAACTCAGCCAGGAGGTGTCACTGGCTTCTCCCCATGGAAACAGATGAATATAAGAATATTCATTCTGCACAACATCCCAGGCAAAGTACTAACATCTCCATGGAGACAAGCAGGTGGCAGACCCTTCACCTGAAAAGTTACAAAGGTCACTTTTAATTTGAAGCAAATTTATTTTGATATAATAGTACTTAAAGGGCTCATATTACACTATTTTCTGATGTCATAATGTTGTTTCCTTGCCAAAAATATATCTGGAGTTTTGTTTAGTTTCATTCACACATGTTTAACACACAAGCCCTGCATATTTAGGCTGAGTTCTTCTCATAAACAGAAAACACTCTGTTCCACCTTGTGATGTCATGTGGTAATACAGGAAGTGTACCACCGTGTTTTTTACTTCCATACTCTTTAACTAGAATCATTTGGACAATTTCAGCCCTGGAATTGCCAATCTCTACTGAACAAAAGGTGAAAAACTACCACTTCATGACATCACAAAGTGAAACAGAACATTTTGAGGTTTGGAGATATAGATAGACCAATAATAAAGGATTAATCAAACATGTGTGAAACAAAACACAATTCCAGGTATGTTTTGATGATATAACAACATTCTAACATGTCTTTAAGCTCACAAGAGTCAATTTAGTTTAACATAGGACCTTTAAAACTGCTTTGAGGCAACATTTCATCATGTGGTCTTATAATATAGCTGTTTTTTCACTGTTCAATTCTAAACTCATTGACTGTTGAAGGCATTATTTTAAATGAATTATTATGAAAACACTTACCCCCTAAAACTGTGACTAGCACCTCCTGAGAGAGCACAGAGCCATTTAGCTGCAGTTCACAGAAGTATCTCCCAGCATCTGTCCTCTTTAGCCTCCTTATGGTCACACTGAATAGAGCAGTGTTGTTCTCTGTCTTGTATCTTCCTCTCTGTGTGATGCCAGACGCATTTTTCTTGACAAGGAGGTTTTCATTGGAACATGGTTCCTTACAGAAAAACATGCTGTATTGACTGTTGCTGCCATTTGAGGTCCAGTGACTAAAGCAGTGGATGGAAAGCTCCTCTCCAATATGGCCACTGACCTGTTGTACATCAGGCGCCTCCAAAACTAAATGAATAAGAGTATATGCTGGTTAGTATGACCATTGCTAATGTGCGGTAGATTTCTTTTTTCTGTTTTGTTACAAAAACTACACTGATAATAAATTCTGATATGTGATGCATGCAGATCAGAACATTTTCTTAAGAAATATCCAAAAAACTTTAATCTGATTATTTGTAGACTATTAGGGCTGAACTTGTATTTCCACAAACGATGACAATAAGTCTAGAATGTTGTGATGGCTTCTAATAAAACTGAAAAATAGAAGTACATTACGCCTTGAATATACTGTTATAATAGTCATAGTATATGTAATAGTTTTAATTTATAATTCCCAATTCTGTGATCTTACTTGTCTGATGAGTAAGCTCAATATTCTGCACTGGACACATTTCATTATCCATTTGTCCAAAAACTAGCCAAAATGCACCGACACTATGGAATAGAAAAATATACAAGTCTGGACACACTTCAATAAGAGTTTTTTACCTCTGCCAAGGAGGTTATGTTTTCACCTGAGTCTCTGTTTGTTTGTTTGTTGTTTGTTAGTTAGCAAGATAACTCAAAAAGTTATGGACTGATCTTGATGAAATCTTCAGGAAATGTTCCTAATGGTAAATCCAATAGATGATTAAATTTTGGTGATGATCCAGAAGAAATCCTGGATTCTGGATCACTTTGAAAACTGAGCTGCTTGGCGGAGGTCTGCGCTCTCTGAGTGCTTTTCTAGTTATTTTTACTTTCTGATAAGTTACATTTAAACTTTTAAATAGTAAAAGCTGCTCTGATAAGATACTTTTACTCTCTCAAAATATTCTCTCACATACAATTTTTAAACTGTTCAAAACTGTTTAAAGTGTTCAAACATTTCAAATAACACTCACCTGAGATGAAGATACTTGCAGCAATCAGAAAAAAACTCATTTTCATCAAATAAATGTGCAAAAGCAACAGACTGAACTCCAGTAGTGTGGGAAAAAGTTGTGGTCCGATTTGTGTCTGTCATCTGACTCTGAGCCATCAAAAGTGGGTTTTCTTGTTGTGGTTGTGGTAAAAGCTTCTTATTTGTATTGAAAAAATGAAATCAGAAAATGGATCTAGTTGTGATTATGTTGAACTCTTCATTTCGCCTCTGCAGAGATCCAGCTCATGACTGGGCTTCAGCATACAGTCCCTCAGTGTCTTTAGCATACAGCGCATTTACAGTTCAGGAGGCTGCAGGGCATCCAGCTCAGTCTGCTGACTTTGTCACGGGTATTTTTATAAAGCTACTGCAAAACCAGCCTCAAGTCACTACTTGAATAAATCAAACCAGATTTCAAGGTCACTGCTTCATTGTTGTTGTAAAAATCTATAAACTGTGTACCCACATTTATGAATGAAATAAAGGAATGAAAATGTATGTGAAAAAAAAAAAAAATCTCATTGATAAGCAAGTATATTTACACCCATGTGAAAGTTAAATTTAAGTAATAAATAAATTATAATAAACAAACTAATAATGTGCTCTTAGGAAGACAAAATGAAAAGTGTCATAACTTTTTAATACAAAACTCTTTAAACCAAAAATATAACACTCTCTTCTATGTATCCACCTTAACTTAAGTGTACAAGTGTCCATTTTGTTATAACCATAGTTTGAAAAAAATATTTTATTCTTTATACAGAACAGTATTGGTCGTATATACATTCCTGTAGCACTGAATGCTTGAAAAAGTCTCTCATTAATTGAAGTGCGTCACAAACTGCTGGCAGCTTAGTGTAAACCAAGTCCCGTCTGTCCCGTTTAAGAGCGGGGTAGCACCTGTGCAATGGTGTCCCGGGCGCCCTGACTGAGCCTTTCAGGAAACTTCACCTCATATTCCACGATCAGGTCTCCTCGGCGCTCCGGCCGTTTGGGATAAGGCAGGCCCTCACCGTTAATGCGCCGCTTCATCCCGGGATGAACAATGTCAGTGTTTGTTACTGAGATTGTTCTGCCATCAAGCGTGGGGGCACTGACTGTGCAACCGCAAAGAGCCTGAACACAAAAAAAGAAAAAAAATCAGACACATTCACAGAGTGAAAAAAACATATGTTTTGAAACTGCACTTACATCTCGGAGTGAGACTTTGGCTGTGTAGATAATGTCCGAGCCGTCCCGTTTGAACTGGCGATGAGGCTTGTCCTTTAACACAAACACTATGTCTGCAGGAATGTTGGTTGGAGTCTCATCTCCTTCTTTGGGAAACGTGATTTTGGTGCCCTCTTTCCATCCTTTCTTGATCTGTACCTCCAGGATTTTATCCTCCTTCCTCACTGTTCGGCCGTCAGGGTTCAGTCTTTTTCGTGTGATTTTCATTTTCTTTGTACAACCGGACAACACTTCCTCTAGAGTGACCTGTAGGTCATGGACTATAGCGGGGTCCTGATGTTTCTTCACAACACTAGTATGGCTGCCCATGCCGCCCATGCCACTGCTGAAAGAGCGAGGGAAGCCCCCCATTCCCCCGCCTCCCATGCCACCCATCCCAAACCGGCCGAACGGGTCATCAGTGTCCATGTCCTCATCCATGCCACCATTTCGAGCACCAAAGAACTGTTCAAAGGGGTTACGTCCACCAAAGAACTCTGCAAAGATCGCATGAGGATCTCCCTGGAAAGTATAGCTGAAGGTGCCTGGACCTCCACTGCCACCCGTGGGTCCACCACCCTTTAGACCTGTAAGCACAAAACTCATTAATATTTTATCAACAACAAAAAAGGCTCACAGTTGTGTATGTCTATACCCCAGGTTATTATTTTAACAATGGAGCCTATTAGGGCCGTGCTATAGTGTTTAGACTTTAGAGGAATAAACTGGATTTTTTGTGTTTTACATTCCACTGTCTAAAAGTCTGAAATTAATACTGATTAAGAAAATTGAAAATTAAGATTAATTAAGATGAAAAAAAATATTGTCTAGTTCATGATTTCTGCAGCTATAACTACCCACTGCAAACTACACACACACACACACACACACACACACACACACACACACACACACACACACACACACACACACACAGTGCACTGTCCAGACAGCAGAATGTAACACCAATGTGCAAACTGTGCTTTTCACCAGGTACCGGGGCGGGTCAAGAGATCTTTGCCCTATAACTGGCACAAAAAAGACCCATCCTCCTTTCTCATTTTAAGGTTTAGGCTTTCAGTTTTGCCTATTGGCTGTTTTCAGATTCTAGTATGTGACGATATCATGCTTTCAGACAGGAAAAATGCTCTGAGGAAGGCCGAAATGTGTTAATAAAAAACCTTATGCGAGTATCTGTTCTGATAGAAGATGTGCAACCCTAAACATTTTTAATAATTGTTATCACTTTGGGGACCTGCAAACTTCACCCCTTGAAAAAAAGCTACATTGTACATTGTAATCAAATATCTACAAGGTAAATTCATAAATGTTGAACCTGATCATTTCTATTATTGACTAGATCCATTAACTTCTTGTATTACAACACAAAATGCATTTTAACGATATTAATTTTAGCGGTCCCCATTTGTATTATTATCGGTCTATAGAATGGTGTGACGTCATGCGGAACTGCCGTTGCCCAGAACCTCCAGACGTTAAGGAGGAATTCTGTTTCTGTGGCAACGCATCAGCCTCCATACTGGAACATCACTCAAGTTCACACACAGTTATTTACTGTTAGAACAGCTGAAACTAATTTTAAAAACTCATGTGCAGTCAAGTAATCTTTGAATATGTTCACAGACCAAAATTAATGAAATGACGCCATCGTTAAACCATCCCAAATGTGTGCGCAGAGGGTCTAATCCCCCTTCGTGCTGTCAAAAGAGTCGCAGCTAGCTTGGTAAAAAAAAAAAACGTCTCCAGTTAACGTGCAGGTGAACTAAAGTTACTTTTTCAACATCTTTCGAGATCAGCATGTTTAGGTGGCATCTGCGGTTTAGATAAGAATAAAAAAATGTAGCTGGCAAAGTCCTAACTCAGGTCCTGAATGAAGGGCAAACGAGGCGCCATTACACAAGCACCACAGGGCCACCCATTTAACTTACTGTCAAATAACTTTGTTTTAACTTTGATACCAATATTCAGAGCAAGACGGTCCTTACCTTCTTCGCCAAAACGGTCGTAGATGTCTTTTTTCTTAGGGTCGCTCAAAACATCATAAGCTTCGGCTATTTCTTTGAATTTTTCTTCTGCTCCTGGTGACTTGTTTTTGTCTGGGTGGTATTTAAGCGCTTGCTTGCGGTATGCTTTCTTTATCTCGTCTTCTGATGCCCCCTTCTTAATCCCCAAAATGTCGTAGTAGTCTTTACCCATAGTGCCTCCGAACGCCTTTAAATCGTATCTAGTTGGTCTATGTCCGCTGACAAACGTATAAATGTTAATGTGTGAGTCTCGTCTCTCTGCGTCGGCTACCGCGCGATCCTTTTCTTTATAAACAGAATGGAAACTTCCAGACTGTTCTCAAATAAGCCCGAACAATCTGACAGCTCCACGCCCCGCCCCGCGCTGCGTCAGGACGCACAGCCTGCGAGGACCGGAGGACCGGAGGACCGGAGGACAGCCTGAGAGGACCGGAGGACCGGAGGACAGCCTGAGAGGACCGGAGGACCGGAGGACCAGAGGACAGCCTGAGAGGACCGGAGGACCGGAGGACCAGAGGACAGCCTGAGAGGACCGGAGGACCGGAGGACAGCCTGAGAGGACCGGAGGACCAGAGGACCAGAGGACCAGAGGACAGCCTGAGAGGACCGGAGGACCGGAGGACCAGAGGACAGCCTGAGAGGACCGGAGGACCGGAGGACCGGAGGACGCAAAACATCTGATCTGACCAGAAATAATGAATGACGTCCTTTTCATGTGTATTGAATGAATAGGGATTTATCAAAATCATGTACGCTAGATGTCCTGTAATATATATATATATATATATATATATATATATATATATATATATATATATATATATATATATATATATATATATATATATATATATATATATATATATATTACAGGACATATAATATGTCCTGTAATATGTCCTGTAATATGTCCTGTAATATTACAGGACATATTACAGGACATATATATATATATATATATATATATATATATATATATATATATATATATATATATATATATATATATATATATATATATATATATATATATATTACAGGACATCTAGCGTACATGATTTTGATAAATCCCTATTCATTCAATACACATGAAAAGGACGTCATTCATTATTTCTGTAATATATATATATATATATATATATATATATATATATATATATATATATATATATATATATATATATATATATATATATATATATAACAGGACATCTAGCGTATATTCTTATGTAAATTATATACATACATGCTACATGTGCAAATTATTCTCATGCCTTCTTTCTGTACTAGGGTGTGCACATTGTTGTTTGTTGCTGATAAACTTCTCTATGTCACTTCACCTTCAGTGCAAAGTGCACAGTTCCAGCTTTGGCAGGTTTTCCTGACCCAACCCAAAGTTATGGTATTTGACTGATGCATTTCACACAAATGAACTGTACATTCTTGGACTTTAAAAATCCTTCATCAAGTATAAGCATGTGCAGGCAAAACAAGTTTGTTTTAGGTGTGTCTTCAGTTAACTCTTACAGACCACTTACATGTCCTGTGTATTTTCCAAAATTGGTCTAAAAAGGCTATGTTTTTATGTAATCCATGTGTTGTGGATGTCATGTGTGTAGCATTAACACATCTTTAGATGAATTTATTGTTTAATTAGAAGGATGTGTGTCTGTTGATCCTGCTGTTGACCCAGTATATTTCATAAAATCAGAATAGCCTGCTTACAATGGCCTTGTAATTTTTAAATTAAAGTGCACTGTGTAACTTTTCTGATGGAGGATCTGCCGCTTATTTGACTTTATGGAGATGTTATTGCTATATAAAATTGTGACCACCTTTTAACAAAAGCCGGTGACGCCATCAGGCCAAGTTATAATGTGAACCTTTTTAATTGAATTTTAATCTATGAATGTTTTTGTCCTGGTGTACCCTATTAGCCCCAGCCCTACTCTGTAACTAGAGTGAATAAGCTCTGCACAGCGCCCCAAACCTGCCGTCTCTACAAATTAGCCTTAAATTTCTTTTAGTGACTTAATAACTGTGTCTGAAAAACCCCAATTTGAGAACCACTGCTATTTCTCCCTTGCCCCAAACTCAGTCAGTCTGGTCTTAATGATGGCAGGACCACTGGACTATCAGGACACAGCGCAGAACTACTTTTTTATTTTTATTTTAGATCCATGAGATACAGTCAGTGGGCGTATATAAATCCTTTTACGTCCCTTTATCCCACGATGCCATTGGCTGCATTAGTTATCTTGTGAGCTGGAGGTCCTTGTATTCTTTATGCTCATTGGCACAATGGCCGCGTTACCCCGCCTATTACGGATATGGCGCTTGGAAACTACCCCGGTGAGTGGAAGCTGCCCTGTCTCTCAATATCCTATTAAGGAAGAGGCTCGCGTCCGTCAAGATGAAGCACTACGAGGTAAGTAATGTCCATGAAACTGTAAACCCTCAATGGGATGCAATATGGGGACCACTGTTTAAATAACATTCACATACGTGTACATTGAATAGCGAAATGACGGGTCCAGGCATCCAGAGTGAAGACATGGGTCTGCTGCAGCGCCGCCTGTCATGAGCGCCTTGCTGATTGTTATAGCCGAGGTTATGGTCGTATTTTGCAACGTCCTAATAGTAATGGCCATTATTTATTAAAACATTATTTAAATTACGAAAGTAGTTGCACATGATTGTCTGTGATCATGTTGTCTACCCATTGTGATCTCTTATGCGTGAATTATTAGAGGATTTGTGAACGACACCGATGAGTAGGACAATGGCAAACTCATTGCCTCATGGTTTATCTGGATTTTACCCCGTGAACGAGGTGAACAGTGCGATATTTATGGATGGTGTAAATTAGTGCACGCACCTGAGCTCATCAGTCCCCTGTCTTTCTCTGAGATAAACAAAATGTATCGGTTTAGTTTGAATTTCATTTCTTTTTAATTCTGGTCTGCAGTAGTGTGCTTTTTACTGAAAGTTTTGAAAGCCACCAGGCAGGATTTGAACCCACCAAACCTGCAGCGCCTTCTGCCCTGGTATCTGTCAAGACAAGAAAACAAAATGCCATCAGTGTTTATGTAGATGTTAATGTCAGTCTACATGCAAACCACAAAATCTTATGTGAGGTATCAGAGGGGCCGTGACCAGAAAGAATTTACATGATTTTGCTGTTTGTATGTCATTTTAATAGTTTTATAACTCCAAAAAATTGATTTTCAGATTAGAAGTGTGCATATAATCACAGCCACTGAAATGTACTGAAATATTTATAGTGCACTGACTGTACTGTGACAAACTTTAAGGGAAAGATTTAGCAGAGATTGCAAACCATTATTAACAGTAATCTTAGCATTTGTTATTGACCACGCTAACTCCTACATTTATATTTAAAAAAAAAAATCATTTTGCTCACCTGCTAAAGCACAGATGACTGTGACCCAAAGTGAATCTGCTTTTGATCAGGTCCCTCTCCCTCTGAGTGCACGGAGAGACTGGGATACAGAAAGACACTGCCAGATTCACTCTTTTTATAGAGCCACAGGGGAGGTGCACATGGCCAGTATGCCTGCCTGGCACAACATTATTTGCTATAATAAGCAGGGTCAAATGATACTGTATGGTACCTATCCAGTGAATAAAGGAAAAAGCTGATCACCATTTTAATTAGCACTATTTTTATGTTTAAAACAACCGTACAATCAAAACTAAACTATTTCTTGGGTACATTTTTACATTATTGTTAATACATGGAGGTTTTCCATTGCCTTAATGCATTAAGTCCTATTACTATCATCCCCTCTCATCTTACCACTTGTGACCACATGTCTTTCATTCACTGTGGAAACTGTACCCCTCTTGGCCAGTCATTAACTGGGAGGGTACCACCAAGGGAAATGCCCCACATAAGCCCTCAGTTTAATATCAACCCCAAATGCAACCCTTGTACAGGGTCTGCCAAGCCTGTTTTTGGTCTGTTTATGGTGATAGGTTAATGTAAAGTTGGTAGTAGGTGTTTATAATTAGATGAAGATGCAAAGACAGGAGTATTGTCATAATATATGCCTCTTCTCACTTAGCCATGGATGAGATGTCACATGTTGTCAGGAGTTCTTTAGCTAGGAGTCACTTTTCAAAACCAACAGGGTGGAGCTAAAAACCTGCCCCCCAATGTCCCTAATGGGTGAAATGCAAATGATTAGCTGTAGACAGTTGGACATGGGGGCTTGGGGCATTCCTGGAGACTGCGCACATGTGGCATATGTCTGCGCTCCAGGGGTGGGCTGGAGTTAAATAAAGCAGTGTGGTGGAATGAGTGAGTGAGGGAGAGAGTGAGAGAGAGATTGACGGACAGTAGGAGGGAGGGTCGGCAGATTTATGTCCACAGCTGAGTGTACACACTCTCCTAAAACGTGGCTCTGTAAGCAGACATCTGAGAGGAGGACAGTGACGATTGAACCGAGGGAAAAGTGAGGACAAGAAGGGCCTAAGAGGGGCAGGGGAGGACTGAGGATATGGATGCTCTAGCGCTTGAAGCTAGCGGGAAAAAGTTACCCAATGGGGCATCTCTGGCGCCCCTAACACCAGCCACACCTGTCAAACGCAAACCTGCCAAAAAAACTAAAAAGGCTGTTGTTTTCTTTGAGGTGGAGATTCTTGATGCCAAGACTAAGGATAAGCTCTGCTTCCTGGATAAGGTAAGAACATTTTATATTTTAAATATTCACACTTTACAGCCCTATAGGAAACTGTTAAAGAAAACTGATTGAAAAACAGCACCTATATGCATGCTTTTCTATTTTTATATAGCTTATCTACATTTCATATACATATTTTTCACATTTATTTGCTTTCAGAATCAAATCAAAATGTATATTGTGCAACAGAATTTTTGTAGCAGTCTGCTGTAATGCAGGCCAGAGCTTGGGTGTTGATATCAAGTCTATTCTTAACCACATTAAAATATGACATCTAAGCCTTTTATAGTTTGCAGGTTTAGTGTTTAGACCTGTTTAATATTCTGGCTTTCGGAGGTTTATAGTATTGATCTTGTGTGTCCTTGGTGTTTACACTGGATTACTCTTATCAGACTGATAATAAAAGGCTGCCCCTCAGAGCAGCAATATCTGCTATGCATCCTTTTAAGTTTAAGTTTTCATGGTGAGCATCTACAGTTCTACAATTTAACCCCTTCTCCAGGTTTAGTAGCTATTAATTTGACTCTTAAGTAATCTTTATATTAAAAGCACAGAGCTGTGTTAGAATTAAACTTTGTGTAATATTGCAGACTCATGTCAGCTTTAAAAGAAGCATGGTGTACAGTGGGGGTCAGTGAGGGGTCACTCAGTGAGGCCATTTCATTGCATATGGCCTTAAGTCTTACATAGGACACACACACACAGACAGTAGCTATGTCACGTAGCAGCACAGTCACCAGACTCACACCCTTTGGAAACTCAATCAAAAATCCAGACACTGAATGTGTCGGATAACTTGCTAATTAAAGTTGCTTATTCTGAGAACTGCTTTTAGTGCTTCCAAATCACTGAAGTTACATCATAAGCACACATTAAAATGTTTACATGTTTATATACTTGTAATACTTGTAAATACCTTTATTTGGAAGGGTACACTGCAAATGTGGCTCACTTTGTCACCTTTTAAATAGTTTGACATGAAATGATAAAATCTCTCCTCTACTTATACTAAGACTAAGACGCTATTTAGTCTAAGTTAGTGCAATACTCCATTAGATTAGATTAGATTTTCAGAATGAATAAGCAATACAAGAAATTAAGCTTTTAAAGATAATTGTTACCCCTATGTCACTGAAATCGTACTTAAAAACAATCTGTTTACTGACATGAACACCGAGATTGAGATTCAGTCATCTCTAATGTGAATGATATGCTTGTATCTTTTTAATTTGATAGGTCTACTGCCAATCCAAGTCAAATTTCATTCTCCAAAGCCTGAACTCTACTCCAAACCACATGCTACATTTGTTGTTGTTATTATTAGGCATCTGTATTGTTTATTAGTATGAGGAAAACAAATTTATCTATCTATCTATTTATCTATCTAGCAATCTAGCAATCTATCTAGCTATCTATATAGATATAGATATTATAGATATAGATATGAGATTTTTTTTCCCACAATGCAATATTACTTCTGTTGTTGATTCTTGTTGGCATACAGTTACGGTGCGACCAGCTGTTAAATGCCCCTCGTCTGTGGCATGAGTAGCTTGTGCTAAATTTACCTCTAATCACTGTTGCAAATGGAAGTGTAAAGGTGATTTGTTGCCTTGTGTATTGTGTATTTACTTTATTTGTGCTGGTGTTTGTAGGTGGAGCCAAATGCCACTATTGGGGAGATCAAGTCTATGTTCCACAAGAGCCGTGAGTGCATGTTACAAGCATTCAGTTATAATCTTTATCGTTATAAGTCTTTTCTCTTTTCTGTTCCAGATCCTCAGTTTTATCCTGCCAGACAGTCAATTCGCCTCGACCCCAGTGAGTGCAAAAGAATGCCACACTTTTATAAATAGACACAAAAAGTGGCAAAAACATAATTTTTTTTAAATAAAATATTGGTCATATTGTAATGACACAACCTGGACTGGTACTTCACATGGAGTAAGTCATTAATTCACTAATCATACGGTATAAATATTTTAAACACAACTGGTTTCATTTGTATTTTTGACCAATATCTTAAAATCTCAAACCCATTAGAATATACTGGAAAACATTTGTGTTGTTCAGACCATTAAGACTTTTTTAAATGTAAAAAATTTACCGTTAAATGAATTTCCTTTTCACCAGCTAATTGCACAACTATTGTGTAATGCTGTTAAATGTTAGCTTGCTATAATGAGTCTAAACTGTGCTGTTTCTTAGAGGGGAAGTCTCTGAAGGATGAGGACGTCCTGCAGCATCTGCCTGTGGGAACAACGGCCACGTTCTACTTTAGAGACCTGGGGGCTCAGATCAGCTGGGTCACAGTGAGTCACACAGGAACATTGTGCTCTCAAACACAAGCCTGAATACATCAGAGTGTAGTGGGATCAAGTAGAGCTATATTCAGAGGGTTTGTGTATCCAGAGTTATTATTATGATAACAGTTGTAGCACTACACCGGATGGGATTTCTATAATAAGATGTCAGATTTATGTGTCTTTTTGATAAAATGGTAGAAGGACAATTGTTTATAGCATAAAATGTAAGGTAATGCACATTTAAATAGGTTTCTAATTTACACTCAGTACAAAGTATTATTCATAATACATCTGGTATCTTGCAAAATTAGAAAATTTAAACTTGAATATATGCCTATGTTAAACTTTTTTTTTTATTTTTCTACATTTTCACCTGTTTGTGTCTTGTGGTTTCAGGTCTTCTTGACAGAATACACTGGTCCACTGGTCATTTATCTCATGTTCTACTTCAGAGTCCCATTTATTTATGCACCCAAATATGACTTCACCACCAGTAAACATTGGGTTGTACAGTAAGTCTTTCTGTTGAGCAGGTTGTTTCACCTTGAATCCAACCTTTAATTTTTTTAACAAATTACAAAAGTTATTAACATTTTACTTCAGAGCATGTTTTTATAAAATAATCCTGAGGATGTCTAATGTCTCTGTTGCTCCCAGCCTGGCCTGTATGTGTCACTCTTTCCACTACGTCAAAAGACTGCTTGAAACCCTATTTGTCCACCGCTTTTCTCATGGAACAATGCCGTTGCGCAACATTTTCAAAGTAAGACATAAAAAGCAGGAGTATTGCTGTATATTGTACATTATTAAATACAAAAAACTTTTTTTTTTTTTAAAGAACTGTACTTATTATTGGGGCTTTGCAGCATGGATGGCCTACTACATCAATCACCCACTGTACACGCCACCCAGTGAGTCAATTGCATTCCATTTAATTCAGCTACATTAAATTATGTCAACTTTTATAACTGTCTTATGTTTCTTCCAGTCTATGGGGAGCAGCAAATAAGACTGGCCCTCATTGTCTTCCTGGTAAAAATAAAAAAAAATGATTTAGCCTTAAATCTTGAATCAGTAATGACCATCATAATTTATTATTATTCTCTAGTTCTGTCAGATCGGTAACTTCTCCATCCATATTGCTCTGAGGAACCTTCGTCCACCAGGTATGCACAAAATCTGTCTACATTAAACAAAGCATTTAGTCATTACATGTACCCCACAAATACTGGCAAAATAGTTTTTAGTTCCTTAGTGGTGGTACATGGGGAAACACTTTGCGAACTACAGCCACATGACATTTGTTGTGATCATTAAGGCTGGGTACCATTAAGAAGTTGCAGATACGATACATACCTCGATACATTGAGCTTTCGATTCAAATTGTTTCGATTTGATTCAGTAAAAAATAAAGGCTAAATCATGGCTGTGAATACTAAAAGTCTTTGTAAAATCACTTCTTGTGCAAATTTAATATGAAACACACCCATTTTAATCATCAAAACAGAGTATGTCAAATGAGTTTCCTTCCTCTAAACAAGCAACTGTAGCGCTGTAACAAAATAATTCAGTAAAATATACCAAAAAATACTCTTGGCGATATATCAATACAGCAGCCCATGATATCAATACTGTATCAGCACATTAAACGATGCAATATATCGATATTTTTACATTTTTGCACACCCCTAGAGATCATAAATCATACGTTCGGCGGCACGGTGGCCACTCAGAGGTTCCGGGTTCGATCCCCAGGTTGCCTGAGCCTTTCTTTGTGAAGTTTGCATGTCCTTCCCGTGCCTGGGTGGGTTTCCTCTGGGCACTCCGGTTTCCCCCATCAACCCAAAAACATGCTCCATACGTAAAAATCCTCCAGCTGAGGTCCTGACCAAGCCTAGCAATAAGCCTAGCAATATCATGAAGATGGGTCCCCAGCACCTAGTGCTGCCCACTGCTTCTGAAAGGATGGGTGAAATGCAGAGGAAAATTTCCCTACAGGGATAATAAAAAATTAATTAAACAGACAAGAGCATTAATAAAGTACAAATGTACATACATGTAGTCACTCTAGTGGGTATGTGCAATTAGGACATCCAACAGTTTGGACAGCTGTTAATTGCTCTCCCCTTAGTAGGGGTGAGAAATCTTATAATACAAATAACTTAAATCGCCTATGCTCATTTAAATGTGATATTTATTCTACTGCCTTCAAATTTCCTCAGGGTCAAAGACCAGGAAGATTCCCTACCCCACTAAAAATCCATTCACCTGGATATTTCTCTTGGTTTCATGCCCTAACTACACTTATGAGGTAAAAACATAAATTTGCTCTTTGGTAGTCCTGTTGTTGCCATCTGGTGGTATAATGTAGTATATGCCTGCCCTTTTGCAGCTGGGCTCCTGGTTAGGCTTCACACTGATGACACAGTGCTTGCCCGTGGCGTTCTTCACTTTGGTGGGCTTCATCCAGATGACTGTGTGGGCCAAAGGGAAGCACAGGAGCTACCTGAAGGAGTTTCGAGACTACCCCCCTCTCCGCTCACCCATCCTCCCGTTTGTTCTGTAGAAGATGATTTCAGCATTTCTTGTTTTGTCTTCAACCTTGTAATATTCAGCCCAATCATAGCTTCACTTTTTTTTGCATTTGCACTGGAGTAATTCAGACTGGTTATTTCTAGCCCCTTTTGCTTGCTAATCATTTAATGTGCAAATATTTTTCAGTTCAATGCAAAAAAAAAAAAAATCCATAATTTCTTCACTTTATGCATAAAACAGTGCAAGAAACAAAATACTGTCTTTGCTGTTGCCGTTTAACTGCTCAAAGTTCAGTCTGTTTACAACAATCTACCTTTAATTTTGACAATTTTTGATGTAATTTATTGTTAATAAAAGTAAAACCAAATCATGCTTGTCATCAGTTTCATTTGAGTCTGAATATATTTTAACAAAACATACAATTAACAGCTTAAACAATATGATTTATTGTGTGTATTTACAGACAAACAGATACAGTTTTAATCATGCAGCTTCAGCTTGAGCCTCTATTCTCTTCTTCCTCAATTGGAGCCTCCTTTCTCTCTCATACTCCTTCATACGCATCACATAACTATGGGTAGAGCATAAACTTGAGAAAAGTAAAAAAAAATAATAAATTTCAGTGATCTAATGAAAGCACTTACTCTTGATGCTCACAGTAGTCCCAGTCGTGCCTCTCATGTTTGCAGGCCATGAAGTTGGGCCAGTTGTCTCTTTTGCACTTCATGAGTTTCAGGAGGTAATGGGCGCAGTAGTCCCGCTGCTCCAGAGGCAACTGGGCCAGGTTCATCTGTTCCTGAGTCGCGATCATCTCTGCAGAAAGAAGACAACGGTCTGAACTCAAATGAAGGAAAACAATTAACTATATCGTCATTTTCATGCGTTTGTCACAGGGTTTTTAATGGCGTATTGGACAGGCATTCATAACAAATACTGTATATGTGTTTGATGAAGGATAAACATTATTTTGGCTACCTCATTAGCTAGCTTACCACCAGTGCCTTGTACCAATTCCACAATTAAATGGAAAAAATATATGATTTCAATTGCACTCTCTGCATTTAATTTATTCCTCTCGTAGCGTTAAGAATGCAACACAAACCTCTTTCTTTTCTCTCGGGAAAACCATACATCGGGTCAAACTCGTATTTCTTGGCAGGATCTGGCTCTGTGTCCGTTTCGGTGATATAGCGTCGGGCTAAGTGTGCACCCATGACTGCAACGTCGCCTTTACGATGCCCACAAAAATAAATATCTAAAATAATAATTTAATGGTATATTTTCAAAATTATTTCACAAATTGCCATTCGGTCACCTCCACAAACACCGTAGTGCGACTTCCGCCTCCCACCGGAAATCAACAGCTTAACGGTACGTCGCAAAAAGGACGCGTCCACTGTCGCATTTTCTGTGTACATGACAAATAGAAGTCTTTATTTATTTATTATTATTATTAGTTATTATTTGCAGTTTGTGAGAAAAATGCATGGATCTACTGAAATAACCAATAAAATAAAATAAAATAAAATCCAAGAGAGAGTAAGTCTTGATGCCTAAAAAGACACTGCACCAGAGAGGTAGTCTGTTTAGTTTTATATTTATTGACACGATAAATGCAAAGCTGCATGGTGAAGCAAGTCATGGGCTGTTTGAAATAGACAAATAAATAGGCCTACTATATTATTTACTAATTGGTAAAGGTACCTTTTTTGAAGAAAAAAAAAAAAAAAAAAAAAATCAACAAAATCTATATGCTGTGTGGGGCCCAGTTTAATTACTAACCAAGTTAGATTACTGATTACATAAAAGATTTGTACCACTCCTCCATCTGAAGCTAAGCTAATGAAATAGGCCTATAAACACAATAAGTTTAAAAGAGTCAAATGTGTTTTATATTTTCTTTCATTACTGTTGCACAGCAGTTTCTCTACTGATAAAGATCATCATCTCCTTCCTCTCTGTATAGACCTGGTCTTGCTGGGCCAGGCCCTGAAGTTCCCTGATTTCGCGTACCTGTACTTTCTGGAAACCTGCGAAAAGAAAGTTCGATGTGATCTGAATAGAGCATTTCTTGATCTTTAGTATTAATTGTGAAATTTTAAGTAGGCTTACCTAAAACTTCCAAATCCTCTGCTTTGCTGGAGTGTTTGAGCAAACATCTCATACTTTCGAATGTCATTATCACTGACAGAACGGCGTGCAAATCTCATAGCTTCTTCAAAGTGATCCCTTCTGATCTCTGGCACTGGGTCATAGTCCTCATCCTGCAATATAATATGTTTAAATGTTTTATAAAAATGAACAATCATATAATGCGTGTGTGTGTTCCCAGTCCAAAGGCTGAAAGTTGCAAAACACACAGCCGCCCTTTTGGGAACTGTTACTGTCCCACTACCTCACCCCGTCCCAGACACCTGTCAGACTGGTACAGCAGAGGAGTGGAGTGCTGTTGGTAAGAATATTAAAACCTATTACAGAAACTCACCATGGGAATGCCCGGTCTGCTCTGCCTCTGGCGTTCAGCTTTGATCTCTGCCTCTATAGCCTCACGTATGGCCAGTTTACACGCTCGCTGGCAGATTTCCGTCAGGTCTGCACCTGAAAATCCATCTGTGATGCCAGCCATGTATTCTAGATCCACATCCTTAAAAAGTAAACATGTTATACAATGCTCAACAAAAAACCTGTAAGGATTCAGAGGTTCAGAAGACTAACTCGAGCCACTGGAGATTTCCTGAGGTTTGCCCGAAGGATGGCCATGCGCGAAGGTTTGTCTGGCAGCGGGATGTAAATGAGCTGGTCCAGACGCCCTGGTCTCAGAATGGCTGAGTCTATAATGTCGGGTCTTGTGAGAAGAAACACCTGATTAGTTAAACCTTCACTGTTCTTTTTACTCTTACTTTTTATATTAATTGGATATGAAAATACAAACCTATTAGTGGCACCAATGATGAAGACATTCTTTTTGTCAGACATGCCATCCATCTCAGTGAGGATCTGGTTGATAACTCTGTCTGCTGCCCCACCTGCATCACCTGCCCCACCTCCTCTGGATTTGGCAATAGAGTCCAACTCATCAAAAAATAGGATGCAAGGAGCTGCTTGTCGTGCCTGAAGAAATAAATAATCAAGAAATGTATTCAGAAACTGCATGTTCTCTATATGAGCCCACCCCCTTTTTCAGTGGGCCCTTTACCCCTGCAGTCTGATGGCCCTACACACCTTATCAAAGACATCTCTGACGTTGGCCTCAGATTCACCAAACCACATGGTGAGCATCTCAGGGCCTTTGATGGAAACAAAGTTGGCCTGACACTCGTTGGCGATGGCTTTTGCCAACAAAGTTTTTCCACAGCCTGGAGGTCCATAAAACAACACTCCTCGTGATGGGGTCATCCCAAACTTCAGGAACTTATCTGGGTACTCCACTGGATACTTAGGGACGAGATGGCAAAAATATGTTATTGGGTGGGCAATATGACAATATAAAATTTAACTGTCATCTGCTCTTTTCATAATTAGTCAACTCAGTTGTGTCTGTTTACTGTAGCTCTAGGTTAAGATAAACTGATTTATTCTTCACCCTCTTCTCCTGTTAGTCAACCCCACTATGCTCTGATGATGAGGTAAAGTGCTTTCTTTGTCATTATGCACACACAAGTTGTGCAGAAAAATAATAGTAGATCAGATGGAGGATGGAGAGTTAGACCTGAGCGACTGTGCCTGTCCCAAACCCAGGACCCTCTTACAGTGAGAGTGCCAATATATGATAATTATATGACCAAACAAAGCCATTAAATGTAAAAGCATCATGGTGAAAATTGAAATTGTGCTGAGGCTGAGCCTTTAAAAACCTGTGGTAGCCCACCCCTGTTAAGAGTTTGTACCTGAACGAGCTCCTGTAGTTCAGTCTTGACCTCCTCCAGCCCTCCAATGTCATCCCAGCTGACCTGTGGTACCTCGGCTACAGTCTCTCTCAGGGCGGATGGGTTGCTCTGACTCAGGGCCCACTAGACACGAGCATTAGACATATTCATCTAGTTTTAATAGTCTGATATATGAGAAGGATCAAAAAAGTACATATACATATGAAGAGTTTACTTGAAAATCGTCCATGGTGACCGCTAGAGAGTTGAGCAGATCTGCATCAATGCTTTCATCTTCCAGGTCAATGAGGGTCATCTTTTTACGGATGGCCTGAAGAGCAGCCTCCGAGCACAAAGCTGCCAAATCAGCACCCACATGTCCGTGGGTCTCTGTAGCCACCTGCCACACAGAAATAGTGGAAAAATAACTATATAGGACTAACAGATATTTAAGTAATCGTTTAGTCAGCAGTAACTGTAGTAAACTTAGAGATTTTTTTTTTATATATAAAATTAACGAGTTCAAACAGATTTTGCTTGTTGATGGATAATATTTAAAACACAATTTGATCTTGTTTGTTAATGATTGCTTTCAAGAAGATGGCATGTGTTATAATCTGTTTATGGTCCAGAAAATGATTAACAATTATTAAAATAGTCAAACATTATTTCAGTGGTCACCTGGTTACTCTCAAAAGGATATGGCAATGCACAACACACAACATTAGGTGCAGTGGAATCAACATTTCAATTTGAATGGCTGCAGTCTTAATATTGTAAGAGTGCAGTTATTTTGGTAATTAACTGTCCCCTGCAGAGGAATTATTTTCCCTGTCTTCTTGCAGTCTTCTTAGGTATACATTTGCAAACCCTGAATGTCCTAAAATGCCTATGATTCTTGTATAAGTGTGCAATTCACTCTCATTTTTGTCAAAATGTGCACAATTAACTCAATTTAAATTTTGAGATAGAAACTAAAAACAATTCAAATGTTAGCATTAATAATGAATGTACAGCCTTACCCTCTCCAGATCAACATCATCTGCCAGTTTCATGTTTTTGGTATGGATTTGTAGGATCTCCAGCCTGCCAGTGGAGTCTGGGATCCCAATGTCAATTTCTCGGTCAAATCTGCCTGTAAACCAGTGTCTTTGTCAATACATGTCCTATTATTTGGCTGTCCATGTGGTTTGAAAGTGTCATCACCAAATCTCCTCAGGGCAGGGTCGATGCTGTTGGGACGGTTAGTTGCTGCCATGACGACCACATGAGCCCGCTGCTTCAGGCCATCCATCAGGGTCAGGAGCTGGGACACGATCCGCCTTTCCACTTCCCCATGGGTCTACATATAAAATATAAGAACAGGAGGAAGAATTAGGACTATATATTTTTGACACACTTTAGAATTAAATAAATCTACCATAATAATTAGTTTGTAGTTTGTAGTTTTTGGAAAGACAAATTCACTGAGTCTATTAAAATATTGTGACAGCCATGTTGTTTTTACTCTGCTTTTCTTTTTTTAATATAAAATGTGTGATAAAAATACAGACACAATTCAATTGCGCTTATAGGCCTATAAGCAACATTCTGAGGACCTTTTCCCATTCAAAAGATATAAGATTTTGTTTTAAAGTGTTAATCGCTATGGCAACATCATTCTGCAACCTATGAATAGATGTAGCGAATGAGCTATAATAAAAGCCTTATTATTTATCATTATACATGGCAGCCAACTTATATTCACCTTTTCTCTTTTGGGAGCAATTGCGTCCAATTCATCAATAAAGATAATGGCGGGGGCATTGTTTTCTGCTTCTTCAAATGCTTTTCGGAGGTTGCTTTCTGACTCTCCTGCCAGCTTACTCATGATCTCAGGTCCTACAAAATAAATTATAACACTGTCAAATTCTGCTACCCCATTTTAGCTCCACCTAAAGCTGTGGAAATACCAGTGTCTCACCGTTAATAAGGAAAAAGAAAGCTCCTGTTTCATTGGCCACAGCGCGGGCCACTAGGGTTTTCCCTGTGCCTGCTGGTCCATAGAGCAGAATACCCCTGGGAGGCTGTGTGCAGAGGGGACAGTAAATATTAGGAAAAACACAAACTTGTTTACAACAGCACATTTAAAGGTGCACTGCGCACCTTTTCTGGTGGAGGGTTCACTACCTACCGGCATATCCATCTAGTATTTATTTATTACGGGTGTTTCTATTACTCAAAAATACAATAATTCCATCTTTGAATAGGGGCGACTCTGCAATAATATTTCCATGGAGACAAGCAGGTGGCAGACCCTCCACTAGAAATGTTAAGCAGTACACCTTTAAAGTGCATGTGACAGGTGAGACTCCTCATTTAACTAAAATATAGCTAACATGATTTTATTTTAGATTTAAGATTTTTTATTTTTTTTCTAGTTTAAAATTTTGGTGAAACTTCCTGGCTGGACATGGGCAGCAGATGTGACATACCTAGAGGTAATTCCATGACTGTTACCATAATGTTAATGAGAGCCAAAACATGTCTAAATTGCACAAAAATAAATGACAACACTTCTATTTGATTGAATAAAGGTTTAAACTGTCTAAAAATGCCTTCTTTGTGCGTAAATTGATACATTTTGGATGGAATTTTTCAGGTTCATGACATGGATAGAGGTATTCTGTTTTAGTACTCACCACTACTTCATGTATTTTCTTTTTTTTTCTCTCTCTCTCTCAACATTTCTCCACAAATTGCCACTTAACTGATACAGAACTATATCTTTTTAAAAGATACTACCACCAAACCAAGTAATAGTTAGAAAAACATGATAACTTGTCATATACACTTTATTATAATGATGAATTAACTGCACCTTGACCCCAATGGCCTTGAAGAGTCCAGGGTGTCTTAAAGGAAGCTCCACCATCTCCTTGATCTGTGCAAGTTGTTTCCTACAGCCCCCAATGTCGTCATAGCCCACATCATTGAGATTTTCTTCCTCATCCTTGAAAACAACAAACATTACAATTATGAGCTAGTTTGCAATTATTATTTTTTTTTTAAATCTAAAGACTTAGAATTAACTTCCATAATTTAATCAATTTCTTTTCTCACACATTGTTCCTTTTATTGACCTTTTGTATGTACTGTGATTAATGAAGACGTCTCACATCTCGCAGTGTCCACAGATGGAGATGGTCTGATCTAGGTTTCTCTCTGTAACTTACTTGACCCATGTTAAACTTTTTCATATATTTTCCTTGTCCAATTTTTCATGCATTTTACGTTTTACACTTGAGACACACTTAGGTCCTGTTCTATTCCACTGAATTTGGGTAGACAGACCAAAAATATAGGTTAGTGGATTTTGTTGCCATTACACACTAACTCAATGTTGAAAAAAATTGCAGTTTAGTTCAAAAGTTGTCTGAACATAATTACAGAACAAATGTGCCTTTTGTAGTGTAATTATAAAACACCTCTCTTTTAATTGGCTCGCCATCACAGTAAAGGACTGTATCTGGGGCAACAATACAGTGTGGGATGGGGTCTGTCTCCACCACTTTGAATTCCACAGCGCGCATGCTCCCCCGCACCAGGAAGATGTCACCTGACGAGACACACAGCCACACACACATTCAGATCAATACCATGTTATTTATACAACCCTTTTGTACACATTACTGTAGTTTAAATCATTTACTACTCAACCACAGATGCACTATGGCAGACTGACTCACATGTGGCAGCCATACTGTGCCACTGGCAAGCTTCACCCCATCAGAACCATTGTAGGCTCCCTTTCATAATGTGAAATGATTAGAATACCTTTGTGCACGGGCCTGTAAGCCTCCAGAAAGTAGGGTTTCAAGAAGACCTCAAACAGATTTCCAGTCAGACCCTCCACTGTGTCATCGATGGGGAGTACATGGACCTTTTTGCCATACTTGATGTCAGGACAAGCATTTATACTGCAGCATATGCATTAAATGAACACATTATTTTCATGTATTTTCATGTTTTATGAATGGGACCTTGTACCTGATGACGTCACCGAGGCGGACACGCAGGTTGCTCCTAGTTACACGGTTGATGCGGATGCGATCGTCTCCACAGGTGGCGTCAGTGAGCACGATACACACTGTCTGCCGGCGCTTCCTGCCTCTCAGCACCACCGTGTCGCCTCTAAAGAACTGCAGCTCCTCTGTCTTGTTCTAGTAAAGACAAGCTCTGTCTCAGATGGTTAAGTTTAAGTGGGCCTATATTAGTTATCTTTATCCTATCATTTTGTGGCTTCTAACTAATCAGCCACCTCAGCTGTCTCCTTTTGACGTGGAGGAGTAGTGGCTCTTCTCCGAGTTCCACCAGTATGACTGAGCTGAACAAAACCCCGAGATACTTGAACCCCTCCGCTGGGGCAGTGACTCCCTACCCACCTGAAGAGGGCAAGACACCTTTGTCTGAACGAGAAGCATGGCGTTTGACTTGGAGGTGCTGATTTTCATCCCAGCCATTTCACAAGCTGCCCCAGTGCAACTGTGTACTTCTAACCAACATAAACAAATGATCTGCTGTCTTGAATGTCCTTGAACAGTCACCAAAGCACAAATAGTCAAACATTTAAAAAAAGGTTATAAATTATTATTCAAACCTTTCAAAATTAACCAACATTTTATTATGTTATGTTTTTTTTACATATACATTTTTATAATTATGCCTTATTTGACACCAGTCTCTTGTTATTTTTGCTAATTATATTGAATTTATTATTACCTTTTATATTTTTGCTCTCTGTTATTATAATATATTGTTTAAATTTAAGTCTGTGTTCATATTGTTAATTGGTAATCTTATAATACCAAAACAATACCTTATTTATTGCTTTATTACCTATCAAAACAACACCACAGGATAGTAATGATAAGTTCAATCCAGTTACATTTTTTTTAACCTATCCACTGATGTGATGTTTTATTGTATGTAAACTGTCTTTCACATGTGGACACAGACCTGTGAGAGGCAGACAATGCTACTGTCTTCATTGATAGCTTCATCCACTATGAGCCTGTTGGGCCTGTGTTTTTGCTTGAGGATGGCTGTGGAGTAGTCTTCTCCCTTTGAGCTTCAACACAAACACAGTGAGAGTGAGACGCACTTGTGAAGCTCTCATTTCTTCATGTGACTCTGAGCCCAATTTAGACTTGGCACTTTGCAACCACATAGCAACATGCAACTCTTCTAACCATTAAATAGCTTGAATTGAAAGCAAAATCTTGATTATTTCCAACTATGTGTACAAACTGTTATTGTACTTACTCTGGTCCTCCGGGTCCTGGCATGCTGTTTGTTTCCTGTCTCTGATATTTTTGATGTACAACTTGTTTTTAAGGTATTTCACCTAAATCTGATGGGACACAAGTTATGGAAATATCCTGCAGAAGAAGTTTTAGATGCTCTCTCTGCGACACTCCATGTTTGTGGCTGTTTATCAGAGGTCTGAATATGACCAACTGTCTCATACACATCAGATCTTTTTTTAAACACACACCAGTGTTGCCTCTCTACAGTTAAAGGGACATTAGTACAGCTGAACCATTTAATTACAACACTGTGTAGTGCAAATGTTGGAAACATTAATACCTACACTTTAATTTGCTTTATTAAAGCATAAATAAAAACTTAATCCATAATGAACAAATTGTTTATTAAGAATTATTCAGTCTTCAGTATTAATTCACTATAACCCTAACTCCTAATCCTAACTCCAATTAATAATTATTATTATATTAATAATAGTATCTTGCACTTGTAATGCACTTTAGAGGCTTGTCAGATCTCTCAAAGCACTACACTGTAGTCATTATTCATTCACACCATACTTGGTGACAGTAAGCCACAGCTGCCAGGGGCAGCATCACCACTCACTCGCTTACACACACACCACTTTCACACTAGGCAAGGTGGGTGATGTGTGATGGGTGGGTGATGTGTGATGTGATGTGTGGGAGACCACTGCTCTAACCACCTTTGTTCATGTTTTAATAAGGCTGATTAAAGTGCATTTACTATAAAGTGTTACCCCAAGATCAGTAGCAGATAGGACAGATGGTGAAGAATAATGATTCCAAATGATAATAACTGTACTTGCAATGGGAGAACTATTATTGTGATTATTTTATTAATTTATCATTATATTGACATTAGAAGTTTAGAACAAAACAAAACAAAATAATAGAAAAACATGTACTTTTAAGAATATATACAGTGAATTAACATGAAAATGGAGAAAGAGGTAGAAAAGTGTTAACATAAAGGAATATTTTTGCACATTACTTTGCACATTACTGTTCAGCTACAAGAATATATATTATACAGTTTGGGCATCTGGTATAAAACCTCAAATCAATCTGAATCACTGTATGTGGAATAAGGAACAAGATGTGGCCACCCCAAAATATAATAAAATTTATTAGGCCATGTAATGTAAGGCTTAAGGTCCAAAATGCTGGTGAAGTTATGATTGATTGACTCAACTTTGCATTGCAACAGTTCCTTTAAAATACTGAAACCAATGATTATATAAAAATAATAAGTTCTTAATCTTAATATGTGGTATGTCTTTGAAAGAACAAATTATGATTAAAAAAGGCAGCTGTTTAAATGTGGTGGTTAGTTTGTCAAGATTTTGAGCTAGTTTAGTCGCATAGGAAATCAAAAGTGGTCCAGTCTCTATTGGACAGGGCAATGATAACATATAATAAAACAACAACAATAAACAATGCAATGTAGGATCTTGTATTTCAATGGGAAATGTTTGTTAAAAAAAAAAAAAGTCTTTATAAATTATCCTTGAAGTCCCATTTATTGGATCAGTTATAATTTCATCCAGGGTAAATGGAGGACCTGTGTGCTTCAGAGCTCCTCCTCCTCAAAGTGTTTTTTCTGTAGAACTTTAACATGGTGCTCGTAAATCTTGAGAGCTGGACCCAATTTGATAGAGAGGCCAGTCAAAACATCACTGCGCTGCATGAGGAGTAGGGATTTCCCATCTATTTCCTAAATGAAAAAGATTATTGAGTGTGTACTGTGAAGTAAAATTAAATTGTGCGTGCTGCCCTCTTGTGGATCTAAAGAGGAGTGGTTCTCACCTGTGTTCTAAATGCTGCAGCCTGCTCTGGAAACCCTGCTGCTGAGAAATAACTCACCACATCAGACACACTCCAGTCCATGGGGCTCAGGGACCTATGACACAGTATTTAATATACATTTTGTAAACACCACTGATTACCTTTTACCTTTTGTTCAGTAGAGATTAAATTCTAGGGCTGAAATTATCCAAATGATTCTAGTGAAGGTGTATGGACTATAAAAACACAGAGGAGCACTTCCTGCATTACCACATGACACACACAATGTGGAACAAGGTGGAGTGTTTTCTGTTTGGGAGAAGAACTCAGCCTAAATATGCAGGATTTGTGTGTTAAACCTGTGCGAATGAAACAAAACAAAACTCCAGGTATGTTTTTGATGAAGAAACAACATTAAAATATAGATCAGAGCATAACATGGGCCCTTTAAAAGAATATGATCAACCACAAGCAACTCCAACAATAAATTTGATGCATCCTGGTAAATAATGGTTTAAGCCTAAATGAGCCCCTTGCTTTGGCTAAAGAATGTAAAATACTCACTCCATACTGAGGAATCCTGGTTCATCCAAGCCCGAATCTGTGGGGGAGGCAGTAGGTGTAAGGAGGTAAGATGTCCCAGAATCTGAAAAAGGCCTGCCTATAAGCCACATGAGAAAACAGAGAGAAGAAGGAATGAGATATGGGTGGAATTTTATACAGCCTAAATGCTATCACAAATAGCAATACAAAATCTAACAATACAATAAAGTCATGTTTGGCTGTCAGCTCTGGGAATGTGAAATATATTACACAGTTGTTTTCATAACTTCTAAACCCAACAGTAATGGATATTCACCTTTGGTTAAGTGCTCTGGTGATGTGGTCTGGACCTCAGCATCCTCAGCCTCTATTTCCGTTGTCATGGCTACGGAAGATCTTGAACACTCTCCACAACTTTGTGAAATGTCCTCCTCCATTTGCACCTCCTGAGGATCCAGCCATCTCTCATCCTCACTGGTAGTTTGTGTAGGACCATTCTTCTGGTGTAACAGGGGCAGCATTTCAATGTTGGATCAGAATAAAACATTTTCCAAGACCCTTTTTTAAATACAAAGGATTTAAGCAGCCAGCACTACAAACCAAACAAGGCCATATAAAAACACAAATAGAGGGTTTAAGAACAGCAACAACCTGTGCTGATATGATATGAATTAAAATGTTTTGGGCGCTGTGGCACAAAACCAAGCCCAGACAGTTTTCTCGCTTATGTGCGCGCTTGAAAAGAGAGCATGTGAGTGCGCGAGAGCCGCTCCTAACACGGATCTAAACCCACGTGACTTATCTCCGTCTACAGGTCCCTAAAAGTAAATAAGCAGCAGCCGTGCCAAAAAAAACAAAAAAAACAAAAAAAAGAAAAGAAAAGAACCCCCCCCCCCCCCCCCAAAAAAAAAAAAAAAAAAAAAAAAAAAAAAAACAAAAAAAAAAACGCCCAAATCCAGCCGCTGCTTTCCACGTAACATTGACATAGTTTTACACTAAATACAAGCCCAAACCCTTTTCCTAATCTTAACCATTACAGATCTGTGCCTATTCTTAACCAGACAGGTCTACGGCAGCACATACACGGACAAACTATAATATGCCTATGCTATTTACGCCCTTGTAGGCCTATGTTGACAGTTAAATATCTCTTTTTTGTTTGTGATAACATGTTTTAAATTGCCAATTAACCTCAAGAAGATATCAAGTAAACTAATGAAAATGATGAGGGACATGACGGTAGAGGTACATCCTGGTGGAGGTCTGCGTAATAGCTGCCTCTGGATGGAGGTCTGCAGCCAGACACTCTTTATAGAAGATGGACACACGCCCGCATGTAAATGAACCTCACCTTCCCTCCAACACTCGGCTCGAGTGCTGCACCCAAAGGGAGAGTGATGTCTCTGCAGCGCGTCCAGTGCAGCTGGCCTCGCTCCACCCTTCGCTCATCGACCACTTTGACTTTGCCTCCTGTGAGCGTTTCCTCAGACGAGAGGCGCTCCGGGCAGCGCAGGTAGCTCAGCACGTCTTTGAGTCCGAGCGCCTTCATGTGGCCAGCGTTACCCACCGACAGACTACAGACAGAGGCCACAAGTCTGTCGCTCGGTGCACCGTTGGCAGTACGAAGTTTAGGCTTGGTGGATAGAGTATGTCTCTGTAAGGGGAGATTGCAAGTTTTATTGTTCGGACAATCGACACCAGGAGAGTCCTCTTCTCCACAGGGCGTTGAGCTGACGCTGTGCGTACATGTTGTGTGTCCCACACGGGACGGCTGTCTGCACCCATCCCTATGGCAGGAGCTTGTGCTGGTCACATTCGTTCCCCGATCGTCTAAATGAGTGGCACAACGTGGTGCTGCACTGCCGCAGACGGAATTCAACGGGATCTCAGATCCACTAGGGCCGACGGGTACTTCCCTCTGGTCCGGATCAGGGAAGCTTTGCGCGCTGTCGCCGCTGTTGTTCAGATGCTCCTGTTTGGCACCCTCATCAATAGACGCGGCAAACTCACTCCTTTTCTTGCTTTTTCTAAAGACTTTCGCCGCGTTACGATACGAAATTGATCCTTTGTAGCTAACTTTGAGCACAGTCTGTGATTGGATGAGTTTCTCCAGTTCTGCTCTGGTTTGGACTGGATCTGACCCGTGCCGTCTCCGGACCATTCGGCAAATCCTCTCCAAATCCGGACGGGCTTTTCTCGAGCGAAGCGAGTCTATTGTCTCCAGGATCCACTCCTGGTACTTGTTGGGCCCCGTTCCTGACATGGTTATGGCCGATGTTCTCACTAAAGCCGCTTTTGTTTGAGAAGTGACACTTGACCAGCGGGAAGCTCCGTGCGATCCCCGGCTCAGGATGAGGACGGGAGCCCTCGTCTGCCCTGAGAGACGCAATGTGCGCTTAAGGTGGCACGAACATCATGGCGCCTTTGCGTGGAGACGCGCTTGTATTTAAGGTGGACACCACCGGTTAACTGTAGGGTTTTAGTTTAGCCTACTGAGTCATTTGGCAGAATGTCACTGTTTAGTGCAGGCTAATGCACGTGCAAATACACGTGCAAACAAGCTATAAGCCACCCATTTTTATTTCCACATTTTCCACATCTGTTAGAAATAAGAGACACTGTGGTACAAGTGATGACAGAAGTTGAACTTTATTGAAATTACACTCATGTTTCAAAATCTTACACATCTTACACTTGGTGTTTTCAAGTCATGAGGACCTCAGACACTTCCCTTAGTGTTGTGTTGTGGAGGCTAACATGTCTGAAACTGGAATCTGGTTTCCCTAAAAAGTGCGTCAGTATTTTTGTGCCTCCATTCAGAGGAAGTTCAGTCACCACAAAACCATGGAGACACAGAACATTGCGCGATGGTTTAAGTCCACTTGACATGACTAAAAACAAGAATGTACATGTCAATATTTCACTGTGACCTCAGATGAACTAGAGCAGTAGTGTAAAATGTGGAAGAAAATAGTATGATCATTAGCTATTAACATATTTTGGTTAATGTGTAAATTTCCTTTCCATATGCAACAGAATGATAGCAATGCACTTGGTTATCAACTTTCAAAGTGCCCAAAAGTCAAGCAACAAATGTCTCTGAGAAAGAAGCAAAGAGAAAAAATATAAACAAACACAGTCTTGAGCTGAATTGTGTCCTTTTCTTATCAATCTTTGACAGTCCCATGTTTTTGTTTGTCCCCCAAATAACTGATGTCACAAATGTTACATACACACTATTTCACAATAACATGTGTGCTATACCCATTCAATACAAATAGTTATGGGTGGGTGCATCAGACACTTTTAAAAACAAAATGAAGTATATTCCTGAAATGAAGGCATTTTATGTATTAAAAAAATAATTGAACAATAAGGACATGGATATAAGAAGCCATTAGGCATTGGTAGTACTGCAAAATAATCAAGTTGGTCACTTTTCAATAACAAGAGCTTTCACTCCCTTTTAGTAATTTCTACAAGCCATAGTTTTCAGCTTTCATAATGCCATAAAACAATCCTGAGTAGAAAAGGAGCAAAAGATCAGACTGAGCAGAATGAGTCTAAGATCGTCAGTGGTCAAATACACTATGAGGACCTATGAGGACCCCCTCGAAAATGAGATGGTGAGACATCTCAAGGGGCTTATCCTCCAAACAAATTCATATACAACATAAAAATTAACTGAAGTAGTTAAAAAATAGAACACACCAAGTGAGTCTTCGACATGTCCTTTTCCCTTTACCTTTGAACTTAAATCTTGATAAAACAATATGATCAGACCTGAGAGACCTTTGTGTGAGGGTGGACTCCATTTCCAACTTGGACACAACATCATTGGATCCACTATTCTTACAACATTAGAAAATGGCATTTATGCATAATGTCTATGATGATTGACAGCACAGATGATATGATAAACATATCTGACTTTAGTCCACAATTTAAAGATTATACACAAATATTTTCTTCTCAAAAAAAAAAAAATTATGTGACCAGTGTTTACTAAATCTAGCAGTGGCTCATGGAAAGAGATCATCCAGTGTAAATTTAAACACCATTCTCCAGTCATAACCAAGCTTTTCTCTATGTAATGCAGACAGGAGGAGGAAATGGAAGATCTTGAAATGTGCTGCAAGCGTGGGGAGGTTTCTCTAAATAAGAGAGCTTGCCAAATTCCACAAATCCAATCTTCATAATAAAGGGATCCATAAATAAACCAGAATAAAAAACAAAACTGACGACCAAAGCTGAACAGAAAAGGCATTACTGCTGGTTATCAGTCTCCTGGCTGCTTTGCCCTCTCTATGACCAATGGTCTGTTTGAAGCTGGTGCTGCGTGGATCGGAGAAGGAGCACTCTCCTCAAGTCTCCCACCTGACCAGCCTGCTGTACTGGGATTCTGCCTTTCCTTTTGTCTTACCTCAAACTCTAGAACTCGGCAAACTCCTTGCCACATTTCTCTGTGAAGGACACACGGATCTCCTCCTCTTCATAGTCGTCAAAGTTGCTGGTGTCGCCAGGTCCTTTAAACTTGGGAACAAAGGGAGCTTCGACCTAAACAATAGTTCAGCATTAAAATTGAGTAATAATGTTGGAAAAGAATCATATTTCTAACATTTTCAGAGGCACCTTTTTCTGGTAAATGGCGATCCAGTCAGTGGTCGCAAACCACTTGTGTCCTTTAATGTCATTAACCCCGTTTTTCAGGTTTCCATAGCGTTTCGTGAGATCCACCTTAACAAAGAGATTGTATTTCTAAATTCTTCAGAAATGAAAAAAGGTACAACCTAAAGTTTCAATGTTTAGATTATTCTTAGTTTTTATTACCTGTAATAGGTTCCTCAGTAAATCCTTAAGGTCTGAACTAAAATGAGAAGGGAAACGCACCTAGAAACAAATATCAGCCATTAATTAATGTCTTAATGCATTCATATTTTTGCACCTTTTGCATCACACTGACCTTCCCAGATACAATCTTTTCATAGATCTGAATGGGCTGGTCAGCAAAGAAAGGGGGGTACCCAGCGGCCATTTCATAAACCAAGACCCCAAGCGCCCACCAGTCCACAGCTTTGTTATATCCCTGTGAGGAGAGGGGAGATACTGACCTTAGATTATCGCCACTTCATAAAGTCAAATATTTTGACGTTTAAACTCACCTTGCTCAGAATAATCTCTGGAGCCAAATACTCAGGAGTACCACACAGGGTCCATGTCCGGCCCTTCACACGTTTCGCAAAGCCAAAATCTGTGACCTATGATGATTAAACGTACAAAAACATTTTAATGGGTCGCACAGATTAGTGTCCACTAGAGGGCAGTGGTGTCTTTGTGTAACATTGAGTTAATGGGAATCCAACCAGAAATTTCCTTGTAATGTACCATACAAGTACAAGGTTTGGCGATCCCCCTCAACCATATCTGAAAGACGAAATAAAAATGTGCATTTCATTTTACCTGTATGTAGCCCTGTTGATCAATCAGCAGGTTTTCGGGTTTCAGGTCTCTGTATATTAGGTCCAAAGCGTGCAAGTATTCAAAGGTCAAAACGATCTGAGCCGCGTAGAACCGGGCGTGAGGTTCACTAAAAAGACAAACAACGGAAGTTAAATTTTGAATAAAAGCAAAAATAAAGGTGCACTGTGTAACCTTTCTGGTGGAGGGTCCGTCACGTTCTTGTTTCTATGGAATGCCTGGAATGTTCCACAGTATGACTTTAAACAGACAATGACTTTACATTTATTCAGTTACACAGGCATTCTGACTGTAAGCAGGGTTGTCTCTTCACAGATCTGACCTGTAAGTTGGTCTGGTTTGGTCTCCATGAAGATAGAAAGGTTTAATTCATCTTATTCCAGAAGTTGCTGTGGGCGTCACCATCATTATTTGGGTTGTATTATTTTCTATAGGGCTGCAGATCTTTACAGCAAATAAGTTCAATACAGACTATAAATCCGTTTAAACCCCCTCAGAGAATCGGTGCAGTGTTGACTTGTTGGTGCACATGAAACTGAACTGAACTGAACATTTTACACAAATGAACTGACTTTTTGTCCCCGTTTAACCGGAAGTGCCACCACTCCTGCGATTTAGGAGCATTTAGAGAAAAAAATGGGCGGGGCAGAATAAGGTGGATATCATACTGTGTAATATTCCAGACAAAGCAATAACATCTCCATGGAGAAAAGCATTTGATGGACCCTCGACCAGAATGCACAATGCACCTTTAACTGTGCAGTGCAAATCTTACTGTATATGGAGGATGCTATTGAAAAGTAGATCATCATGTATTAGAAACATTTTAGGCATTAACCATTTCCCTCCCATTATAAATAAATACACACCTTCCACACTCATCCCCAAAAAAATCAAGGAAATCAAAAAATCAATCAAAATCAAACTGAATGAATGTCAAATAACTGCACCTTCTGTCTTACCTACTGCCCTTCTTAAACTGTAAAACATCTTCTCTGAGTGTCACCAAAAACACTATACATTGTTATGCATTATTAACGGTAACCCGTAATAACCCGCACATACCAGAAAATGCTCATATATTTGAAAGATTTGGGTAGTTTAACAGTTGTACACACTGACCTAAACCTGCCGATTCGCCGTAGATGGGAGAACATCTCTCCACCCGGGACATACTCCATCACCATGTAAAGGTTAGTGTTGTCCTGCGGAGACACACACAGACCTGTTATTTAGACAGATGCTACAGATGCAAAAACGTACAAAAACATGCTTTGTAGCAGAAGTCATTCTTATTTTCTTATTGGAGTCTCTGTAGCAAATCATCTGCTTCCACTCACGCAGCAATAGAGTAATATATTGTAATAGGACAATAATAAAGTAATAGAGTAAGCAAAGGTTTCAGACAGGTAGTTTTGATAATTGGATTCAGATCATTGCTTAGAATTAGGGTTAAGGTATACTGTTCCCTTTGCTTTTGACCCATCTTTCATTGCCACTTGGGTATCCTGTCAAGACTCAAGAGCAGGGGTGCCACAGTGCAGCGAGGACCCATCTCAACGATCCATCAGTATGAAAGATGCACAATAGGTACAGGAGCTGACAAAGCTCAAGATCTAGGCTTGGTGAGGACTACCTTAGCTGCCTGTTGTGCATGTAAGGCCCAGACAGTCAAGGAGTCAAACCTGTGAACTTCTTCCTGTGGTGTGAAAGTAGTAACCACAAAGCCACCAATTATTTATTTATGTAAAATCAGTAGTAAGTAAAAGGTCTTTGTGTCACATCTGGACACTATTAATGCATTCATGACATTGAAGAAGATAGATGGCATTTCTGTGATTGTTTTGGTTACAAAACATTCTGCATTAACATGAAAGTGAAAATAGTTTACTTCTTCCATCTTCACACAGCCAAGTAAGACTTTTGTAATCTATTACCGGTACTTAATTTTAATATGGCTGGATAATTCAAATATAATATAGTATTTTGGAGTACCGGTAGTTTAGTTTTTGCTGTAGCAGTTTCCATGTCTGTTCCAGGACTAAGACATGGGCAGATTTTTTTGGTTAATAGGTTTATTTGAAGTGGCCAGGATATTCAGTCCCAGGGCATTCAAGGTGCTTCTAAACAGCTTAACCTAAATAAGGACTTAATTGGCCCCTTTGGCAAAGTGCAAACTACAATGGGGACACAGTACCAAGAACTACATCCAACCCAAATTCAAAAGAGAATGTTTAACAGTTTCTTTACAGTAATAACTTCTAAAATTATTAAAATGACATTATGCAAAAGGCATTTGGCCCTGTTACTGATAGTGAGTGGACAGGTCCACCAGGAACTACATTGCAAAAACAGCAAAATTGTAATGATATTATTTATGCACTGTTTATAATTCATGCTATTATTTTCCATTAACTGCATTATTACAGTGTAAGTCAAATATCGTGACATCTGCTAATGATATACAGGTCTGTGAAGAATGAATTAACATACGTTATTGTGAACTTACCTTGAAGGAGTATTCCAAGCGGACGAGGAACGGAAAGCTGACGGCCTGAAGGATCCTCTTCTCATTCAGCGTGTGCTCAATCTGCTTGAGTTTCACCACCTGAAAACAGACAGAAAATAGATGTTAGATTCAAACTAGACTAGACTAATGGAGTAAATACAATACATAAAATAATGAAAAAAACTATAACTTTATTGAATTTAGGATGTTTTAAGCCAGTAACATATATGGATGCCAAGATTATTTGGTTAATTGATGGTTAATTGTGATTATTCAGGTCACAATATAATCATAAGATGTTTAAAAAAAAAAAATTCATGACAATTTTAGAAGGTTTCAGGAGGAAGTCACTTTGAAATAATATTTATTTTTTTAAAATGGCAATGACTTCCTCTAAAACCTTTTTTTACATTGGATTACTTCTGGACAGGATTACACCATCCTCACCACTTTATAAGCAAAAACAAGTCATCTCAATTCAAACACTCTCTTTGGCTGTTTGTCACATTAACTTTGCTTCACTATTAAGAAAGTTTGATATGATAAAGCTAGTCCTGTCAGTGTTGATCTATTGCCAATGTGGATAAAAGCGAATTAAGGATTTCTCTGTTTGGTCATGGTGTCAATAATTGTGGACAATTGTAAAGTCTCCATAAATCATGCATGTGCGAATGTAAGCAGCGGACATCTTCTGTTAAAACCTACACAACACATGAACACATCTGAAGCTGAACTGGATTTAAGCTTTGTTTTTTTCAAAACACAATGGAAATCCAATTTACTGTGTTTCAGGACCTGTTTTAGTCTTAATTCAAATGGCAAGGCCATAACCACACACATACTTTGTGACAGGACTATGAATGATACAAAGAGAATTGCTTTTTAACAAGTTTGAAAATTTCATACATTTACAATTTATATTCACAATTTTGTACATTCTGTCCTTGTGTGTGATTGAAATTACTGTCAGGATTGAAACTTCCCCCAGTTCTATAGCTTCTGATTAAAAGAATGATACATCATACAAAATACACAAAAGTTAAAGCATGTTTTTTTGTGTTTATTTCACTGAAAAACACGAGTCCATACTGTGAGCAAGCTTGCACCTCCACAAACCTGACCATTAACTGGTCTGGAGGAGGGAATCTTCCACCTAGTTTCCATTGGAATGTTGCTCCTATGGCTATAATCTTCCTTCCTGGCATAAAACGTATCTATTAGCATGTCCATAGAATGTGTCCAAAGTACGGTTTTAACTTTCTGTTTCCATGGAGTCATGCATTTGAATTACCACCTCTACAATGCTACATTCTGTACCTTTTAATTTAATCATTATTTGGAACATAAGATTTTTTCATCTGGAACATCAGATTTCATTATCATTTGAAAAGTATATGTGTGCATGCACTCATCATCTAAAACAGACTGAAACAAGTCCCAAATTTTCTTTTTATTTCAATGTAAAAGATTTCATATTTGGCTACCAGTCCATAACATAACTAATATCAAATTGCCTTTTCATTAATATTGCTATTTAAAAGCTTGACAAATCCTACACTGTAGTACTTCATTCATTCAGAAGTGAGGACAATTGGCGCCTCCAACCACCACCACTCACAGAGAATGTCTTGCCCAAGAATACAACGGCAGTATGAACAGACCAAAACATGATTTTAACTACCAATACTGACATTTAATTTTAATAATGCACTGTATTCATATAGCGCCAAACAAAACACCCAGAGTATAGCCCTGACTGACCTTCTGCTTGTTGAGGATCTTCATGGCATAATGTTGTCCAGTCTCACGGTGTCGTACCAGCATCACACGACCAAATGAGCCGGTGCCCAATGTTTTCAACCGCTCAAACTGCTCCAGGCACGCAGTGTTCTACATAAACAAAAACAAAAATGAATTTAGTAAAACTGGGCTAAAATGACATGCGCTGAATAATGTAAGGTGAATATTTAGTTACTTTACATTTTAATGAGGGCAATTTGAGTTTTATATATAGCATGCAATCTGTATTTTGGCCTAAACGCTAAATCTGGATGGAACTAAATGTGGCATATAAAGTGAAGAACATATCAAACAGCATTTGTGTCTTGAGAACACTTGATCCATTATCAAACATGTCGGGCTATTAATGTGGTCTTAGCAAACAAAGTCTCATGTACGTTTTCCCATTTTGTTTCATTGCCTCTAAGAATCCCATATATACACAAACACTACAAATGCTTTATTGACTCTTTATAAAACATTAGCTGCCTCTTCCAATGCAATGCAGATATAGTTGATGTAGCTATAGTATGGGACATGAGACAAACAAACCTGTGCAGGGTTCTCCCACTTCTTGAGGAAATCCTCTTTGGCTTTTGCAAGAAATTCCTTCACTGTAAAGAACGGACAAAATTATTAATAAAAAAAAATCTACAGAACTGAAACAATCCCATCCTGCCCAGATAAGAGTCGTGCGCATTACTGGTGCTTAGTGGACACAGACACTACACATAGTGGGCCGGGGAAATGTGAGACACAGAAAGCGTGATACTGACAGTCCATCTTCAGGAGGCTCGCTGCTCCCGAGGCTTTCTTGGATGGATTAATAGGGGGATTACATGTCTGTATGAAGCACACGCCTTACCCCTTTTGGGTTGAAGGAATTAAAGGAATAAATTACGTTTAACATTTAATGTAGACCTCACTGTAAATAGTAATAATACGAGACTGGGCCTTGCGGATTAGGCTTGCTCGGGGGTTAGATGCTCAGACCTCCAAATAGTGAAACGAACTCAATCTAGCGTTACAGCTGCCATTTTTAGACATTGACCAGTTAGGCTATATTGTAAGCTACCCACCGCTTTCCATCTCGCTGCCCTTCCTGGCCGTGGGCGTGTTGCCCATGATGACAAGCAGTCAACAGGCGGACCGTGGCTTGACGGCCGCGCCGCAGCCCCTCCAAGCCGATCTCTGGCGGTGCAGGGTGCGCGCCGTGCTCCTTAAATCCAGTTGTAGTGGACAGCTCCAACGCGAGGATGTAAAAAATAGGGACAGCTGCCGATGCTCTGCCGCCGCCAGACGGGGATGGAGCGGACACAAATCCTTTGGAGGGTATGGTAGTGCCCTCGATTATCTCAGGACAGAGAAGCTCGCCCAGCAGAGGAGCCGTCTTCTCTGCTCCTGCTCCCCACCGCTCCCCAGCCCCCAACCCGCGGCAGCGCTGATGGCCAATTGCCTCTCCTTCTATGGATGCTCCGGTTTAAACCAAATCAAGACAAACGCACCAAGTCCCTGAGAGGTTGAATAAGGATGGGGATTTGCCGAAATAAAACATTGGTCCCCGTAGTCTCGAAAGATGACGGAACTACAGTCCACAGCCTCCCGCCCACTCTCCGGACCCACAGCTGATTAACGCCGAGACAAGTGCACGAATTGGCTGCATCTCACGGGCACCAACAAGCACAGTACCCTGATTGGGCCACGGAAGTCCATCAACAACAGCGACATCCCGCCTCCCTGCAAACCAACCAAGGGGAGAGTCACTGGCTTTCCTCCCTAAGACGTACCGCTCCCATTCTCCTGTTTCTCTCCTCCATTGGCTTGCAGCATCCGAGTCGTGGGAAAGCAGCTGATTCTATTGGCTGTCTGCAGCGGTGCACAACCGCAAAAATGAAGAATAAAACTGCTTTCCCACCCATTCACCCCCCCAAGCTACAGCTACACGTTTGGTCGAGTGACGTCAACAGGGGCTATTTTTAGTAATGCTGGTTAGAATTTAACGCACGGCGGCGCAGCGCAGACTGTGGCCACTATAAACAAAAGGGCATAGTTTACAATGATGAAAACACTGCTTGACTTTAAGACTGTGGCACTGTTGGTGAAGGTACTTAAAGATCTAGGTTACCAATAGGTTTTAAATATTTTCAGAGAAAATGGAAGGCTACCGCCCCACAACCAAGTGGAGGCTAATTTTCCACAATGACATTTACCAGTTCAAATAAGATGAAACTTCTAAATAGCCTATATCCTTGCATTAAATGAAGTGCACAGCTGTTGAGCATGTCCATCATTCCAAGTTTAAAAATAATATGTACCTTCTAAGAACTGATTTTAGATAATGTGATCTATTGTACTTAAACATATGTTATACCCATATTGTAAACAAGTGTGTGAGGGTTAGGTGCTCCAAGATAAAATGGTGACAGCAGACAGTCCGCACCATTGTACTGCAGTTACCTAGCAACATGAGACTGAGTGAAAATGGAGGAGTGATGCTGCAGCGTTTTATGAATGAAACTCAGGGAAAAAAAAAACAGAGCAGGAGAAAGATGAGTGAGCCTGGGCATGCACATGTGCTACTGTGCCTTCCTGCTAAAGAAAACAAAAACATGTACAGTTAATACATTTTATTAAATCTTACAAATAAAGAGTCAGAGTAGATACCAACAAAGACAGCTTTAAACCTTGAAGATACACAAAAGAACTATAAAAAAGATTATTTACAGTAATTGTACATACCCCACACTGCATCATTTGCCTTAGATAGTGATTTATTGGGTTTATGGATAAAATTACCTTTGTAGTACAAGATTTGCACACATATGACATTAGTAATATTTTAGCCTGTTTACAGTACAGTTATTAGCTTTGTGATTGAAGAATGTTTCACAGAATGAACCATTTCCAAAGGTTTAAGGCAATTCAGACCCAAGCAAGTTCGTCTGACTTACAGCATCATTCAGTCCATTGATTACTTACTGATAAGCATTTTGGAATTAATTGACAATTGCTTTAAACTTACTAGAGTGAAATCATAGCATATTTTCACGTAGCATCCTGTTTCGGTTTAAATGCATCTTCTAGGTTAAGGCAAAAAAAAAAAAAAAAAAAAAAAAAAAAGCACACGAGGTTGGAGTTCAGTTTTTAACAGTTGGTTCTTACATGCAGTCCATAGAGTTGTCTGGCATCAGTCCCAATGGCGGCATCTTTCCTGGTGCACACGTTGGAGGGAGCATGCGGTTTATGTTTGGAGATGGGTCAACATTTTCGCTGTCCTCCATCTTGTCTGCTGAACCGTCCCAGTTGATGTGGAAGCGAGTCACACGAGGATTAGAGGCCAAAATATTCCTCTGAAGCTGCAGGAAAACACAAAAAAGAACATGTTTATCATGATTTGCAATCTAAAAATACTACTGATTTTAAAGTTTGGGGCAGAAGTTAGGCCTGTCATGATAATTACTACTGTATATCAACTTTTCATTATGTGAAAACTGGAATATTTCTGGGGTCAGTATTTATCGTGTGTACATTTTCTTTGCTCTACATGGAAATTTCTAGTTGAATAAATAACTTTTATGACTCATTACAGATGGAAACTAAGTACTGTGATTCATTCTGCGGTTTATTTTTTTTATGCTTATTTTTTACAATATTGTACATTTAAAGTAGTTTTTTTGGGGTTTAAATCTGCTTTCGGTCATTGTCTCTGTGGGACAAATTTGTTTCAATATTATAGTTTATATTTATTTATCAATATATTGCACTTCAAAATGTGTTATCGTGACAGGCCGTAGAGGCTCAGTGTTTAAGATAAGATAAGATATGCCTTTATTAGTCCCACAGTGGGGAAATTCCAGGGTTGCAACGCACAGTTCAAGAACAGCAGGAAAATGGTAACATGCAATAAAACAAGATAACAGATAATGGCTTAAAAATAATTTAAAAATAGACTTAAAATAGACTCTAATGTAACACACTATTCCAGTAGAGCAAAAATATAAAATACCAAAAAACTGTTATGTTTAGAACATTCACCCACCAATCCAAAAGTCAGTGATATGATTTCAGTTATGATCAGTGAAACATGCAGAGTGCCTTTTATCTGTTGGAAATCTTTATGAATGAGGCGTGTGAGTAATTGTTGGTGGTTGGAGGAGCCAATGGAGCAGTTAGGCAATGTTGTTCCATCAATCTACCCAAGGGCAGCTGTGACTACAATAGATGCTTGCCGTAACCAGCAGTTTAGTGTGCAAAAGGTTTAAGATAAGATAAGATAAGATAAGATATGCCTTTATTAGTCCCACAGTGGGGAAATTGTTTGATATTGCATTAATCATTTTATTTATTTAGAGTAATCTGTGCATGTTTGAGTAATCTTTATTCTCTTGTATTCAAGATGCCATTGCTCAGGTCAAACCTCCTTTTTCACAGTCCCTGGCACACGCCCACTGCCCTGTACCGTTTTCCAGTTTTATTGTCTTAATTGGTGACTCGCGTAGGATTCAGCAGCACTGTGTAGCCATTTTGGTTCCAATGAAAAAATAAATCTTTTATTTAGTAGTTTTAGATCAATATTGTAAATTAAAATGTCAAAATCACGACATAATGACCTACGGGTGTCATAGAATATAACTAATATATCAGACTCAAGCACAATAGTAAAATAGTAATACATGTTTTTGATCAATAAAAACACCTGTAATTAAATAAATGCTAGAAATGTTAATATTCCAGGTAAAGCAATAATGTTTTTGCAGACATTTAGTTAAAGAAACTAACAGAAAACTTACATAGTGCACATTTAATAACAAGAACAGGATTAAGCTAATATAGATTCCAGGTGTATTCAGAAAGTCTTACCTGGTTG
>CM057090.1:16891760-17129260 GCA_029959045.1 Taenioides sp. WSHXM2023
AGAAACAATCTCACGAGATGGTACTGCTCGCTTGTGTGCACTGACCTTAGATGTCCTTGTGGTGTGCTGGTTGTCTCTGGTGAATCTGAAACTATAAGGAGCTGCACGCCCCGGGACCTTCAGCTCCACATCCAGGTTATAGTCTGGTTCTTTAGCCACTGTCCAGTACTCAGACACTGCCTGGTACACCATTATCGTGGCCTAGGATCAAGGAAATGTTTCAGCATTTTAAATAGTTAGCTCATTAAAAAAAAAAAAAAAAAAATCATTAAAATCCATAATATATCTATATACATATGTACCTGTGTTGATCCATAGCCGCCACCAGTCTTCTGCTGCTTTGTTAACCATCTCACAATGGGCCCAGCGTCCTCTAGAAACTGTTTTTTTTTTTTTTTAAAGTACAAAGTCACATAAGTTTATTTTTAATAATAAAATATACTTTTTTACCTACTTAATTTACTTATTAGAATTAAATAGTAGAATGCAGCTTGCTATTCATTGATGTACATTTCTTCTTAAATCTATGCTGTTTTCATTTAAAAACAAAAAAACAAAAAAATTTAAAAATGACTTATAATAAAAATAATAATCAGACTCACTCCGCCCTTGACAAGAGCCAGAAGAGCATAAGCTGTTGCCTCCAGTGAGAACACATGTCCCTGAGGTGAGACCCAATGGTTCATCTCTACAAAAAGTGATTCATAAAGGGTCATTATTATTTAACATAAGAACCATAAATAATGCTAAAAGGTTCCAACCTGGAGAAACAAATCTGTACAGGATCTCTTTATTAAGCTTGTTTTCATTGGCCAGAGCATATGACGTAATGGTGACTGCATAAGGGTTGGTGAGAGAGGGAAGGCGCTTCTCCAAGTACCCCACAGACTTCTCTATAGCATTAGGTAAACTCTAAAAAAAAAGGTGTGCAATAACAAAAAAATCATGAAGAACAGCAGGAGAATAAGACAGAAGTTACGACCAAACTTACATTCACTGTGGCCTCACATATTTGTCTGGACTCCTGCATCGCAATGAGACAGAAGGCCGTCATGGAGGCATCAGAATCTCTCCCCAGAACATCGCCCTAAAAGTAGATTCACTATGAGAGGCAACTGTGAAAATGTACTTTTCATCCTAGATAAAATTAAATAAGGACAAAACATTATTATGTTTTTACTCCATTTGTTAGAATTTAAATGTTTCATTAAAGGTGCACTGCGTAACCGTTCTAGAGGAGGGTCTGCCGGCTGCATCCGGAACAGATGCCTGAGCCACTGACATAAAAACACCCGTAATTAATAAATGCTAGATGGATATATTTTATGTCATACCATGGAACATTCCATGTAAAGCAATAACATCTCCATGAAGAGCAATTGACAGCCCCTAAACCAGAAAAGTTACACAATGCACCTTTAAATATAAAGAGAAGTTCTCCAAGGTACCAAGTTAAACAGAAAAAGCCTGCATTAGTAATACTTACTGTGTACTCTCTGTGGTAGACCACTTTAAACTCTTTGAACATGCCGTCAGGCTGCTGTGTTTGCAGGATCAGCCACTTCACTGCCTTACAGATTGCATCGTTCTCTATTGCAATCAGGTTGTTGGCCATGGAAAATACTTTGACTACATAGGCAGTCAGCCTTACAGAGAACAGAGTACAGTTAATGTCAGGAGACTACTTTCAGTTAGTTCTGAAAAGATTGTTCATGTTTTACCAAGTACTGCTTTTTTCGTGTGCCCACACAGCAAAGGATCCATCTTTTTTAGCATATTGCATTTCATTTCGGTAGCCTAAAATCAAAACCTGCAGTTACAATATACCTTAAATAGGAATACAATTTCTGTTTTTGAACTTTATGTAGCCTGTGTTTTAAATAAAGGTAACAATCACAAGTGAACTTGGGTTGCCAGTGCCTTGGTCTGCAGATAGAACATATACAAGTTTTTTTTCTCATTCTCAGGATATAGACTGGCCATACCTCATGTGAAAGCTCAGAACCTCCAGAATCTACTCCCTGAGCTGCAGAGGCTGGACTAGCCACTGATTCATGATTTTCTGCAGGTGCTGGGGCTTAGGTAGTGAGGATTCAGATCCGAGAGAGTCCTTTTAGTTTAAACCAACTAAATTTCAACATTTAAACTGGAAACCCAAATGGGAGGCTCATGTGAGGCTTATTCTGCTTTCTGAGGGGATAATCGTTTTGAGAGCCAAAACAAACCACACATAAACATTAACAACTTGGAAATCATGTCCAAAGTTTTTGTAGTGAAAAATAAATCAGCTTTGCAGTTCTTACTAGTAAGATCTATATTGTATTTGCATACACCAATTTGCATTTACCTTGTATCTTGGGGATACATAAAGATCAAGTTTATGACATTTAAAATAAAAAACTGGCATAAAGTCCCTTTAAAATTTTATGTTTGGTACTGCTAACAATACATACCAGTTTTAATATGGTTGAGGGCCTCACTGCGCTTCTCCAGGCCCACTGCTTCCCATTGATTCGTATTGTCCAAATATGTTGTGGCAATGACAGGCTTAGTCATGTGGTACATGTTCTGCTCTCCACACCCAGTGGGCTGATAGATCAGGCTACCCATGGCAGATGCACCAATGACATTCTCCACCAGAGGGCTCACCTGCTCCCTGCCTAGGGACAAAGGGAAAAGTATACCAATTCATCAATTGTAGCAAATAATGAAGCAAACCAAAATTATTAGCTCAACCTTTTCAGTGAAATGTTCCAAAAACTTTGTTGAGAACGCCAATTCACTTTTAATGTTTAACTTTTATGTCAGCCCCGCTATTGGCAGATGAAGGGCCAGTAAATGTGAAATGTTGACTTTATAATTTAATCATGTTATATGTGTTAATTTATTTATTTATTTATTTTCAATATTTCTTGTATTAATGTTGTATTATAATTTAGGATATGTTTTAGTTGTTGTGCAATGCCAGAATTATGAATAAAATTGATCTTAATTGCAGTTGATTTTTAATGGTACCTGATACAAAAACTTTGGTGCTCGATGGAGTATTTGGAACTATTTCAGTTTTTGCAATCGCATTGTTGATTGTCTCTTCTTGTGTGCCTCCTATATGGAACAAAATAGATGAGACTTAACACATAATTCACACATAATTCACATAATTCATACCGCTATAAGTCACCTTTTGGATCTATGTCGACAATCTTATTTACTTTAGTCAAAACACCATTTGGCTGAAAAAGACCACAGAGGGACCATTAAACTAAATAGTGTATAAGGTAAGGTGAACGCTGTTGACATTATGTTCTTACCACAACCCGTAGTGGCTTCACAACTCCATCACCGTGCCATGAGTCTTTCACAGCGGCTTTAACTTCTATGTTTAATTCACCTTCTTTCATGGGAATAATAACAAATGACACTGCGCGAGTGGTAGAGGCTCCCAGTTTCACCTGTTCAGTATATCTGCCACGCTTTGATGCTGAACTGCACACATCCGGGTTTTCTATGAGTTCGATACGCACCTACATAATAAAGCCAAATATGTAAGTCAATCTTCAATCAAAGACTTGCTTCACTTCTATTATATTGGTTGATAAAGTATAACCTTACAGTGATAGGATCCGGAATGTAGTTATGTATAATCGTCCTAACTTCAATCTGTTCTCCAACTACAGCAGAATAAGGAAGTCTGAGGTCTAAGAAAAACTCTTTAAATACAACAACATCCAAAGGCTTTCCAACACAGATACCTATAAACAAACACAAAAACGTATTAGTCTATTTTAGAAATGTTTGATACATATGTACAAATAAACCTTTCTTACCACTATTTTCAGATAGACTAATGCCAGTAAACACCCAAGTTGTGATGGAATCTTTTAGGGGAATGGCCATGTCAGCTTCACTAAAAACAATGTGGTGTTAAAGTGATTATTAATATTATTAGTGAAACTTAGAAACATTTATTTGCCCATCTTACCAAATTTTATTCACACCACAGTTAGGAATTTTGAAGGTAACCCACTGCCAGCTTTCTGGAAATTTAGTCCGAGAAGTAATTTCACTGCTGTCCATGTAACTGTTGTCCTCCTCACCTACAGACGTTGAATTTGGTTAAAAATAAAATGGTAACATTTAGCAGAATAAATACACCTTATTAGCCTAGGTTAGGTTACAGCATACATGTAGTCTTAATTCATAATTGAACAAATAGTTTATCAAGAAGAATTCAGGCTTAGTAGCTCCGTAATTAATGCCCTACTCATAGCTCCTTTGATAATGAATTTACTTACAGAATACTGAATACCTGCATTAAAAAGTATTTTGTAATGGTCCAGTCAGAGTACTGCATTCTGAATACTTGGAATACTTGCCGGCAGAGTTGCATTCAAATTACAGTGTAAAAACGCAACATAGTATTAAGAACAGATTTATATTTGCTTCACCGTTTCACAAATCGCACATGGACACACTGTAGGAGTATATTTTTATATAGTATATTTTTCTCACTAATATTGTGCAGTCTGAGGCCTAGATCGCTATGTATTCCTTTGATTTTAGAAATGTAACTGTATTCTGAATAACACCAAATGAAAAAGTAACTAGAAAACAGTTACTCAGAATTACTATTTTGTATACGTATTCTCAGTACATGTATTCAATTACTACCCAACACAGTTAATAACCTAACTCCTAACTCTAACCACTTAAGTAAATAAATATTAAGCCTGAATCATGATTAAACAACAATTTGTTCATAATGAATTAAGTCTTTCTTCATGCTTTATTAAAGGTGCATTGTGCAACTTTTCTGGTGGAGGGTCCGTCAAATGCTTTGCTTTCTCTGGAATATTTCACAGTGTGGTATTAAACCTTTTTATCTTCATGGAGACCAAACCAGACCAAGTTACAGCTCAGATCTGTAGAGAGGCAACCCCGCTCAGTCAGAATGCCTGTTTTTCTACATATTTTTGAGCTGTAAAACCACCTGTAATTGAATAAATGTAAAGTAGAGCTGTTGAATGTCATACTGTGGAACATTCCAGGCAGAGCAATAACATGTCCATAGAAACAAGCAGGTGACAGACCCCCAACAAAAAGGTAGTGCATCTCTAAGGCTAATTAAGGTGTTATTATTAAATGTCACTAAAATACTAAAATATATATAAATATACATGAAAAAAACATTTGACAAAAAAAAAAAAGCCAGCTTACTGCGAGCCAGAACCAGGTTGTCCTGCTTGAGGTCACTGCGCTGCTTGGCCAGTTCCTCACAGCAGTGCAGGAAGGCGTCCTCACACGCTTTACCGTCAGTGATGTAGAGTTTACGCGTGGGACAGTCGTACGAAAGGTGGGTGGGCTTCATGCCATCCAAACAGCACTCACGCTCCAGGGGGTCCTTATATGCACTCGCTGTGATATCGTGATAATGAATTACAGTGGTATGGTGAAATAGAAAACAATAAATAATAATAGTAAAAGAATATTAACTATTATCAAATAAGGCAATTCATGAAAAACAGGGTGTTAAAAACTACAGGCTATAGACTATGACTGAATATAAATATAAAATATACAGTCTGGACAGTGCAAAACTGCATAAAATAATCTACAATGACTTCTTACCCAGAGTCGTTAAGACATCCAACAAAGTGCTGGCTCGTTTTTTCCTCGCAGGAACAGAGCATTTCATCTCTAACAAAATACACATAAATACAATAATGAGTCAATAATTTAAGATAATTCATTGTCAAGTGTGAATGGTGCATTACCTTGTCTGTATGGAGTCCCAGATGCTGTGTCTGTATGAAACATGAGCCCTGCATCAAAAAACACTCCCATGCTGTTTCTTCCTCCACCTGGAGTGCAGCCAGTGTCCGCCTTCTCAATGATCTCCCACACCTGAACAGAGAAGGCACCAAAACTGTATGAACCAGATACCACTGTGGGGTGTTACTCTTAAAAACTCAACAAAACACCTTTTTTCACTGGCTTTTAACAAGCGAGAGAGTAGATTTTTATAGATACCCAGGTTCTAATTATTTTTGAGTGATTTGTGTCTTGTTTATTGTAATTTTGTCTGGATGGTACTTTGGGCAGCTGTTGTAAAAATCTTCATAAATAAAGTTGGTGTAGTATGGTTTCGTAGAAGAATTTTAAATAAAAACTTGCCTTTTTCTGGGTGAGGAGGTGTTTACTGTTCAAGACGTAAACGCCTTTGTCCACAGCCACCAGTCCCACGGTGGCTTCTGAGTCTCCAGTGACCTTAAGGTGAAAAGTCCTCCGCGGCTCATACGACAGAACAGGATTCTTTGGCTCTAGCTTCAACTGAAAACAAAACCATAATTCATTTAAAAAACTTTATTTAATGTATCTAAGATGTGTGTGTTTCCTGAACTGTTAGCTGTGACCATCGTTGTATGTTGGGTGTGCACGTGATTATGTAGGGCTTGTATTCTATGTATGGATAGGGAAGTGAACAGGATCCCAGTTTATACTTATTTAATACATTTGAGGACACCATTTCTATGAGCTGGTATGATATGATGGTAAGGAACAATAACATTACATCCTATATATGTCATACTTCAGTCCTTTTGCAAACTTGCCTAAGTCCTTGGAAAGTTTGATATTTCATAAGAAGGTACTGGACTCTCAGTTATGTGAATGCTAGAAACAAAATGTTGCGGTGTTGTTGGGGGTACCTTACCGTGCCCATACAAGAGTCATCAACATCCACCCAAACAGAGTCGGACACCACCTCAGTGGGAGTAGGGTGGTAGTACACAATGAGTCGAAATGATGGTAGCATTTTTTTGGTAACTGGGATAACTACAGCAACAGTCACTTGACGATCTGAAACTTGTCTCCCAAATTCGACCAACTGGCCCCTGCTCAGGATCTACAAATAGAAGGGCAAATATTACCCCTATTGTTAAATATTTTCATATCTCTTTGTCTGTAGAAGATGTTGTAAAAATAAACTTTTAAAACACCACTCACCAGATATGTAATATCAAATTTTGCAGCTGCACTGTTCAGGTTTAGATGGAACTTAAGATCAGTCCCTAACTTCACATCTGCTGACATTACATCTACGACAGAGAAGACAATTAAGCTACACAAAAATCAAACAAAACATTCTGACCACAAGCCAAAATAAAAAGTTATGCTTCAGCAAGCTCATTTGTTGTAGAGTGAGCTGCTGTGACTGGCAACCACAATTAGATCAACTCTTCAGCCCAAATGACTTCTCCAGTCTTCCCCAAAGTGATAATGACGAAGTAGTATGTCGCATTGATCTTGAAAAGCAGCTGAAATTGTACTCACTTATGTGAATGTAATTGTTGTTTTTTGTTTCATGAGGGTTAGCCACCATTGTGGCTCTCGTCTGTCTTTCAGCGGGCAAGCGTCTATCATCAGTCCTTGCCTAAAATTACGTAACAAAGAATACAATTGAAAATGCAAAGCCCTGAATCATTCTAGTGCGTTTCCAATGATAACGTACAGTGATGTCCAGTCTTTTATCAGTTGCCCTGGTGTTGACTGTGAGGGTGACCCTGCCATTGGCACGAGTGGTGCCGTGGACGTTCATACCAGGCTCCACCACGACTGGGACGCCCTCTGCTGGACTCCCATCAGGGTTAGTAACTGTAATCTGACATTTACAAACAAAACAACTCAAAGTTAAAGTGCTTATAATTATAAAAATTGAGATTTATACTAAAAAAGCTGTTACCGTGACATCAAATGACATTCCGGCTTTGAAATATCTGGGTGTTTTATCAAAGTTGATGAAGTAAGGTGATTTAACAATTTGCATATTTCTTAACTCTCCTTCAACCATTTCACTTCCTGCATGAAAGAAAAGCACAGTAAATATAAGAGGGAATTAGGAACATAATATAATGTCTTTTGTTCATTTTAGTTCTATTTTTTTATTTTTGGGCTCACCACTTTCTGTGTACACCATGGCTGTCACAAACAAAGATCCTCCAACCAGATCGTCAATGTTTGCGAAAGTATTGAGGATGCTCTGCTTCTGGAGGACGGCCTCTCCTTTACCTCCATTAATCTAAAGGGTCATAAATATGTAGCTATATATTTATCTAGTTATTGCAAATGCAAATACCACATGCATTAGAAATGCTGAGTCTGGGCTGGTTTATAAGGTGCAGTTAGAATATCAGTGGAATACAAAATGTAACTGACAACATACCGTACATGCTTACATCTAAAAATGTTACACTCACCAATATTCTTTGTAGTGAGGAAGGGAAGACTTTTCTATTTCCATCTTTCATGACTCCAAACACAACATAGGCCATGCCATCAACTTCTTTTCCAAACAAATAACTAAAACCATAAAGAGGTCCATGACTCACAAATAACAAGCAGCATAAGACCAAAAAAGTGCCATTACATTTCAGCAAAACCATTTTATAAAAGTATTGACTACTGACGTGGCTTTAACGTTGACTCTGAAAGATGCAGTGTCGTAATAGTAGAAAGAAGTCTCAGATGTCAGCTTCACTTCAAAACTGGGCAGCACTGAAAATATAATAAAACAATTTATATTGCACAAAATTAAACATTATCTAAGTGCTTAGTCTAAAATACTCAAGCTCAATACAAACTTACCATATTTTTTTACTTCAAACTCTGCAGAGTAATCTTCCTGGGGGTTGTTTTGAAAGCGGGACACAATTTTCCATTGGCCAATACTATCCATGGACACACAATACAATACAAATACTATTAAATATGTAGCCAAAAAAAATAATTAAGTTAATCAGTTAAAATGGCTAACCTGACTATTTCACCAAGTTGGTATGTTCCAGAGTGCATCCCAGATTTTAGTGAGACAGGATCCAGCGGGATGACAATGCCCTCAGGCGTCTGAAAGAAAACATCAACATCTTCCAGAAAAGTGAGTATTTAAAGAAGCACTGTGTAACTTTCCACCTGCTTGTTTCCATAAAGATGCTATTGTTTTGCATATCAGTCACCATGGAGATAAGCATGTAAGACCACTATGTAAAGATGCAGGTTTGGGCAGGGTTAGACTGGTCAGGACTGTATTTGGACTGATTCTGACTGGGTTTGGACCAGTCCAGGTAGGATTTGGACTGGTTCAGATGAAGTTTGGACTGGTCTAAACTGGTCTATGGATTGGACCAGTTTAGACCAGTGTTTTACTTTCATTTAGCCATCTATAACACTGGTTTATGCATTTTTGTGTACGTAAGTGTTCTCAGCATCACATTTGATTCAGTATTTGTGAAAATGATTCACCAAAACACATATGGCCTAGACAGATAGGTTTAATGCTATATTATGGAATATGCCAGACAACACAATGACATCTTTATGCAGGCTAGCAAGTGACGGACCCTCCACCAGAAAAGTTACATAGAGCACCTTAAAGTAAGAATACAAAAGTACGTACCACAATCTCCACTGCAATAGAGGCAGGATTTCCTGCCTCATCTCTTCCGATTGGCTTCATGCCCGGTGTCAGAGCAAAAATCCTGAAATTAACTTTGACAAAAGAATATATTTTTGTAATATGGAGTTTGAAAGTGATACTGTATTAATGTTTTGGAACAATTTAAAGAACTGTCACAGTTACCAATACTTTCGGGGGTGTACAGGGTCTTGTCTGTTTGAATGAACAAGTATCCTGATTGAAATGAGACTAAGACCACCTTCTCCAAAGTGTATCCTGGGAACTGTGCTTGCAGGTACACATATTGTTTGGCTGTAGGATCCTTGTTAAAATTGTTCGGGGGAATCTGACCGGAGAACAAAAAAAAATTAAAAAGTTTTATGGTTTTTGGAATATGGTTTATAAAGTTATGATGTTATGCATGGTGAAAAATGTATACTTCTTTACCACAAGTTCTCCAAGGGCTTGGTATTTGTTGGCCTCATTAAGTGTCACAGTTGTGTGCTTGAGTTTTGTGTTTTTTGTTGGATGGTTCCAGGCAGAGATTTCAACATTCATGGGTGCCTGTCCGGTGCAGTCCTGACACTCCACAAATATGTTTTCTGCTGTTCCCACACGCAGCATGTTAGGGGCAGACATCACCTTTCTGTAAAAAAATAAAAATAAAAAAAAAAATCCAAATTGTGGTTTTTAACTATGCAAAGTGTTAAGTTGTCATTACTTATTTTGTTTTCTTTAAATATAATCATACAGCATCACTTTGTAGAAACAATTATATCTTATACCTAGAGTAGAAATGTTGAACACTCAATCCACCTCTGCTGACCCATTTAGAATTAAAAAATATTATGCAATAAATGTTAACTAACAAACAAACCCTGAGATCAATAAAACATTTCATCAAAACAGTGAACTCTGATGCCTGCCAACAGATGGAAACGAGGCCAAAATCCACACTACTTTGGACTGTGACACAATCTGGCCTTTTGAAAGTTGCTGTAAATTAGACACAGCGCAAATAACAAAGAAATCAAGAAATCAGAAGTCAGTTGCTTGTGAAACAAGATTGAATAAAAATAATGATCGTCTTTCTTGACTGCATTTAAAATATTTGTGAAAGTTAATTCATTTATTTATTTATTTTGTGTGTTGTGTTTTTTTTTTCTTTTGTGTTTTTCTTTTCTTTTTGCTTATTATTATTATAATTTTAATAAAAAGTTTAGATACAAGTGACTTAATTACTTATTTGTAGCAGCCTGTTACATTTTACTTTTTCATATCCTCTTTATCCAACAGGTCTAATAGTGAGATAAAATATATAATGCACACTTACAGTTGAGCAGCATCAGTGACAGCGGTGAAACAGGCCAGGCCCAGAGAGGCCAGGAGCCACAACAGAGTCCTCATCATCTTCGGCTCAGCCCTGCTCCAGTGCAGAGCTCACTCAGGACAGGCTTTTTATCCCCCACCCCAAAGGTCCGTGTCCCATGACACAAACTCGAATACACACCATTTCCCGACAGCAGTTGAGAAACCACTGAAAAAAAGTACAAAGACAAACACAAAAAAATCAATGCTTTCTTCTTTCATTTTTACCAATATGCTGGTCATTGAACCCATTATCTGATAAACAAAAGTTAATGCAACATTGTTATACAAATTTTGTTTGCGTGTGGATTGGTAAACTATATTACAACAAACTATATTTTGACCGATAATCCAGTCTTTAGTTATTTGTAGCCTACAGTCTATTGGTGGTTTTCAGATGATCCCACATGGAGGGCAAGTGCCAGTTTTTCCTGTTGATTGAACGTTGCAATTTCTATGAAATATTCAAAAGGTAAAAATGCATATCACATGGCAAACACAAATTAACTTGATCGTGTATTACTGACTAGACCCTGGAACTCATCGTGTAGTTCAACAAACATCTGCATAACAATATTAATGTTGATGACGATGTCAAGTGAAACCCAGATATTAGATTAGGACTACCCACACAAGCTGTTTTTATGGGGAAAAACTGCAGGCATAAATTTAGGGTTTATTTAACTTAGTGAAATATGACACCTTTTAATATTAAAAACGGGCCATGAACTGACTTTCGCTGTATTAAATCTGTAAAATACCATGTATGTAATAATTAAGCCGAACTTTTAACTATTACTGGTGATCGATTATTTGTGTTTGCTGAAGGCAAAACAAACATGGCCCAGCCTCCAAACGCGTAACAAGACTTGAAAAAGTTTAGGTGCAGGTCTCATGGCAATTTTAGAACATCTGCCATTTTTACTTTATCTATTTCCAACACATACGCTGTGTTACAGTGCATACTCACAAAAAGTAGTTGAAACCATCCTGCTGACATTTCAAAAACATTAAGCTTTTTTTTCCCTGAATAAGTCAATTTGCTCGCAAGAGGAAGAGGACTGGACGCCTCTGATTGGTGCAATGCCGACACGTGACTTAATTTACGCACGGCAGCAGGTGAGCGTGGGAGCGAGCGGAGACGTTTCTGATGGCGTGAATAGGTATGTCATGTTACATGGCATTAAGGCGAGGATCACACAGGTAAGACAGACGTATCTTTACTGTGGGCTTATGATAACTCAAATTTAACAGATTTAAACCGCTTTTATAAACTTTGGGGTTTGAATAAATTGTCGTGTTAAACGAATAAGGAAGCCACCTGCTGAACAGGTGTAACAGGACCTGTGGCATTCCTCCACGCAGCCATCCACACATCGGTACAGAGCCGTGTGTGTGACGATGTGAGTCTATTGTAAACAGGAAATGTTTAAATTGTTTAAAATTGGGCTCAAGGAGTTGTGTCATTCAGAAATGGAGAAGCAGGCCTGTTTCACACTTATCAGTGCACTGTGTTGTAAAAATAATAATAATAATAATAATAATAATAATAATAATAATAAATAAATGTGCGATTTTTTTAAATCGTCTCAAATAATGCGTCTTCAGTCTGAATGTCCTTTTGTTCTGCAGATACCTGACTTCTCTGTGTGCATTAGACCCATTCATTAACCCTACAACACTGATAACAGAAACAGCTGTCCCTTTATGTGAGACAGGGTCAGGGAGCTGATCCATTCATTTGTCAGGAAGGTAAGTTTTTATTAATATGGTAGTTTATTAATATGATAGCTTTTATCATGACAGTAATTTAAAGATACATTTTTTTCTGGTGGAGGGTACGCCCCTTACTTGTCTCATAGATATTGCTTTGCCTGGACTGTTTCACAGTATATAAACATTACAATCTTGCATCTACTCAACTGTGGGCATTTTATGGGCAAAACTTGGTTGCTTGGTTTAGGTGGTGTCACTTTTTTTGTTTATGGAGATGGATGGTCAAGGTTAAGAAAGGCACTCTTTATTGTGCCTGTATGGAAATTTGTCATCTGCATTTGACCCATCTTTCAGTGCTGCTGGGACAAGCTGTCAGGAGCAGTGGGAGGTTTTGAGCTCTGTTTTAAGTACTTCATTTAAAGATCATCATTACCATCTCTTTAAAGCTGCACTATGTAATTTAGCTGATGGACGGTCCGTCAAATGCTTTTCTCTGTGGAGAGGTCATTGATCTGCCTAAAATGTTCCACAGTATGACATTAAACAGCCTACCCTACATACATTAAATTACAGGTTGTTTTATAGCTCAAAAATACCCAGAAAAAAGGCATTCTGATTGTGAGCAGGGTTGCCTCTCCACAGATCTGACCTGTAACTTGGCCTGGTTTGATCTCCATGAAGATTAAAAGGTTTAATACCATACTGTGAAACATTCCTGACAACGCACTAACATCTCCACGGAGAAATGCATTTAGCGGACCCTCCAGCAGAAAAGTTACACAATGCACCTTTATAATGTATTTAATCAAATATTTTTCAGCATGGCGGTGCAGGAGTTGACCCCAGCGTCCGTGTCTGCTCTGCTGTCCACTGTCCTGTCTCTACTTTCACTGGGATTATTGCTGCTCATGTGTCTGATCAGGAAAAAGAGGAGGATGGAGGGAACGTATAGACCTAGCGCAGAGGAGCGGAAACAAACTGGAGCAAACTGTCCTGAAAAACCTGGACTCCCTCTACCACTGCCCAAAGAGGAAAGACTAATTTAACCTCTACTTTCCTACTCTGACTCGTCAAACTTATTAAGTATATTTATGGGTACTCAATTCAATCCCCCATGATGGATTTTGACGACTTGCCTTCTTCCACTGCAGCATATTTACATTTTTGTATTGTATGTAATTTTGTTCACAATAGTGTTTTTATACTGTTTAGAGTGTGTCAATATGAAAGATTAAGACTGTGAAGCACCTTTTTATATATAGATTAGATCATGAAAAAAAAAAAAAAATACTTGCATGTTACACAAATAATTGATTCATTGAGTATTTGCACATGAGATCTCTTATTTCTGTAAATCTAAGGAGAAATCAAGTTGACCACAATGGTTTTGGTCCAAGTAATAAATTAATCTGTTTGTAACTGTGTGTGTGTTTATGTAAATGTTTTATTATACCTCTAATAAGGCATTGGCTTTATCTTGTGATCATAATTATACTTTGATTAAAGTGGAACTAAAAACATGAAGATACCCAAAACAGGCCAATTTAGCAGGCTTCTTTATTTTGGAAAACAATGAGATAGTGCTGCAACTCCATCAATTGGTTGAATGTCTCTCTCAACTCTTCACACCCATGCCACATTTAAAATCTGTCCAATAAAGCTTTTGGGTTGGGAAAAAAAAAAATCTTCAAAAAACAAAAGTAAGTTTCAAACTTAAGTTTCAAACCTTTTCTTAAGTTCAGACACTTTAACAGGAGGCAGATCCTTTTCCTCCTCTGTGTCTGACTGATTTTCCTTCCTATGTAAATGTCCACCAGCTTCTACTAAAGTTTTCATTCTAGACTTTAAATCTGGTCCTTGGATGCAGGGGTGACACTGGAACCTGGCCACTGCAGAGAGCACTTTGGGTGGAGGGGTGGTGGTCTGGATTGGGAGGGTTTTTGGTTTGACTTGTTTTGGAGCCTCTGTGACATCCACATGGGACAGGCTGGCCTCATGGTGGTCCACACATGTATCTGTTTTCTGGTTTTGTTCCAGCTCCTGATCATTTTCTATAGTTTGATTTTCATTAGATTTTCGAAGTTGTTCCTTACAGTCACTCAAGTTCTTTTCTGCCACATGCATATTTTCATCCTTTTTTGGGTCACAATCTCTTTCAAGATCTGCTCCATTTAGCACAATTTTCTGAGCTAAATTGTCTTCGTTGTTGTCATCTATTTCTTTTGCCTCATCTTGTGGACTGTTGTGAAGGTCCTGATGTGCACTCATTATTGGTATCTCCTCCTCCTCCTCCTCCATTTTACATTTTTCCAGACTGAATTCATCACTTTCCTGAGTAAAGTCCGACAGCTCGTCTGCGGTCTCCAGGTTCCAGCTCTGCAGACTGCCGGTGCCACTAACGCAAAGGCTCTCCTGGCTCGGGTGGACAAGATTGCGCTGAAATACAAAGATGGAAGCAATGAATAACAGATGCACAAAATACTGTAAATATGTTAATGAAAATTGATTTACAAAGACAGAATTAGCTCTTCCTGCTTGGTGTAATCTTTGTTTTAGGTTTTCATTAATGAAAAAGTTAGAGATGGACAGAAAAACACCAGATAAAATACATTTTCTTATTTATAACTTATTTATTTAGTTATTATTATAGTTGAAATGAAATAGACCACCTTAGTGATGAAGTCATGGCTGTCGGGCCCAAACAGGTCGAGGCTGCGGGTGCCGTAGAGGAGCCCGCGCTCGTGGGAGCTCCGGGAGCTGAGGGTGTCGAAGATCTCCCCGAGAAGGTCCATCTCCTCTGGGTCGCACAGCAAGGGGTCGTCCTCCTCTTCTTCATGGTCGTCATGTTTTAACTCAAGCCTGACACAAGCAAAAACCACATACACAAAGGCACAAACAGGAATGCTTTGGACAATGTAGCCTCTATTTTGATGTGTGTAAGGAAGTAAATAACTATTTTACACAATTAGTTGGCATGTTTTAAAAAATTAATGCCTGGGTGCACAAGCCTTTAGAAAATACATAAATGGAAAGGCATCTGATGTTATTATGGAAACTAAAAGCAGGTACAAAAACAGGTTTACTGTTGAGAAAAAATGTTTAACTAAAGAAACATAAGCCCTGTTATTTGTGTTCACCTGTCCCAAGTTCCATGAGTATCTTCTATGTTTTCTTCATCTCTGAGAACCCTATACTTGTGCATGGGTCGAACTGGACGTGACTGACATGAGGCGACAGTGATAATGTAAAGCCAAACAATGTAACAGGGCCACACAAAACATTATAGAGCAGCAAAGCATGCAGCAAAAAGTCAATGGACACAACAGATTAGCTTGTATTCATGATAAACATGAATGAGGACATTTAGTGTAAACATACTTTTCCAAAGTGTTGTGTGGCTGCTAGCCGGGCCTGCAGGCCGTCAGTGCGCCGGTGGGACACGGAGCCTCCCCTCTGCAGACTGGATTCTTCATTGTGGCTCTGCTGTAACAGCGCATTTAAACTCTAGAATATAACTGTACTTCTGAAAAACAATCAGGCAAAACATTAAGACCACCACTATTAGATTTATGTGTGACATCTTGTCTCTTGTCGCTGGGTAGCCACCTCTCACCCCGTGTGTCACCATTGTTTTTATTAAAACTTTTGTTGAGCAATTTTATGAGTACAATTTATATAAACAAACTATCTGTAATTAGTGCACATTCTGCTAACAGTCTCCTTCAGTAAATCCAGTTAAACTGTGGTGATCAGTGGTCGAAATGTTATGCCTGATGCCTGAACTACATGGAATATTTTTACCTTATGAATCAACAAATTTTTCAGCCCAGACTTTGTGAGACCTTTGGCCTGTAAAGAATTCAAATATTGTGTTAGTGACCTGCAGAAGCACAGCAATGTCTTCAGTTTTTTGTTTTTTGTTTGTTTTTTTGCACCTTCATGTTTGACTTCACATTTAGAATAAGCGCTCCCCCTCCCTTCTGTAGAACACACACACAAAAAAAATTATCTCCATTTTAAAATAAACAAAATGGTGTTTGATTCAACTTTCAGTGACTCACTCTTATATTGCCAACTAATTGCTGATAAGACCTGGATTTCCCTGTAGCAAGCACAAACGGTTAAATGACTACAAAATACAGTGTAATAATCCTACAGAAAACATATGATAAAAACAAACCTGGAGATGCTTCACAGTTTTCAATCTCTTCCTCAAAAAGGTCATCAGGTTCCTGCCTCTTGTTTAGAATTTCCAAGCGGCTGTCAATGAACTAAAACCAAAATGTGACAGTAGCCCATGAAATTATGACATATAACAAATAGCATTGGTATGTGCGACCTATTACCAGCAGAGGGCAGTAGACCTAAACTTATAAACACTGCTTACCTGTTTGAAGAACTGCAGATGTACTGCACTTTGAAGGAACTGCCTCATGTTGTTGGATTTGTGATCCAGAAAAAGCTCTTTGCTAAAACTAATTTCACCGTCCTTTAAATACAATTAACAAATATATGTTAAGCTACAGAGTTTTAATATTGCAAAATAAAGTCCATCGGCTCCAACATAATGAAAAATTTGCACTGTTGCCATAGCAAGTTACAAAATTATTACAATCAAACCAAACATCCTCAAAATGTCGCCTATAAAAAGGAAGTTGAAACCCATCAATTAAGAAGACATATGATCATTTTTGTGGTATTTAGTATTAAACAATAGCATGTAGATCATGATTTTACATTTCATTAATTGTAAACCTCAATAACTGCCTACCTCACCTTAGTAACAGAAATAACTCTATTAACTTCCTGTTGAAAACTGCAGAACTGATAGGCCCCGCCTCTTCACAGTGTCATTTCACTGTAGCAAGCAGCAGACTTTCAAGTTTTTACTGCTGGATACGTGACGATTTTGAACACTACATATCTAACCTAGAGTCTGAATTTTAACAATATTCACAAATCAAAACCATATAATTTGTCCCCTATATTATATTTTATAGTAACAAATAACAAAATATAATTTGAAATATTGTATGTTCATGTTTAAAGTGATTTTGTGTCTGACCTGTGTGCGCAGCGCCTCTCTGTATCCTCCAAACAGCAGCGCCTGAGCCCTTAAAAAGGCCCTGGAGACCCCACAGCCTGGAGACACAGCCTGCCTCTTCAGAGTCATCTTCAGCTGGGACATCTGCACACACACACTCAGGGTCAGGGGGAGTTCATTCAACAAATATCTCTGTCATTGCGTATGAATAGGCTACATTCATGTTCTAAAATTTGATGATGTCCTAATCTCAGATGGAGAACAGTCAGGGGCCTATATAACTCTATGGGAGGGGCATGGCTTTTGATAAAAACAACCAAATATAAAATCCACAAAAGTTGAATCAGGTTACTATATCTTGGCACCAATCCATATGAGGTTCTTTCCACTGTCCACTCATTGTAATTTAATAATGCCACTTTCCTTTTTTGCCTTGATTGAATGAATAAATTAATTAATACAAATTAATACATATATATATAATAAATAAATAAATAAATAAAGCTTGTGACACCATTCTTTGCTGCTCTCCTCCTCACTTTTAAACTGAGGTCAATTATATTATGACACCACGTGAATAGTCTATTGGCTTTAGGACTTTAACACATTATATTCTCTGATTATTACCACATCAGGGGGTATCCTCTTCAAGTCATCAAAGGGAGTTTCCACTGTATTGGTATCCACATTCAGAATAACGACTTCTTCTAAACCTCGACTCTTCACTTTCTGTCATTAAAAACACAGTCAAAAGAGCCATCTCTAAAATATGTGATTGCCCCTCACTGCACCACAGTGCCCTCTGGTGGTACCATGTTTTTGTGTATCTTACCTCTGACAGACTGGTGTGGACCCCTATGAGGTACGGCATTGGAGCACTGCAATCAAAAGGTCACTTAGAAAAATAGAAAACCACACAAATGTCAAATAAAATGTCTTACCAGCAGTAATCCAGCAGGTGTGGGGGTAGAACAGGGATGAAGATATGTTGCCAGTGCATAGGATACAGCAGAGCAGTCAATGCATGTACACAAGATGTGAGCTAAACAATGAAAGAAAGGTTGGTTTACATTATTGTGCAGTTTGGCATCGGTATTTCAGGTTTACAAGCTTAAAGTTAAAAGGCACTATCTAAAGCAGTAAAAGTAAGTCAACTCTGATTTATAAGCATACAGAATGTCCAAAGACTTCAATAGTGCCCTGCTGGTGCCCTGAGGATAGTTTAAATGTAGTTAAAACAAAAGCTGCTAGCTGCTAGTCATCTTAGTGTACTCTACACAACACTTTTGATAACAGATAAAGGTAAATTTGTGACTTTACGGTGCTGAGTTTGCTGGCAAAGATCAGGATGCGTCTCTCAAATAGCATGCTGGCGTAGAGCTGGAGAAGATTCCCAACATCAACGGCTACAATGAGCTCAGTCAAGTTCCTCTGGTGAAAACATGAAAAGAGACACACCTGGTTTGAACCTCATTATGACAGAGTGACAAAACATAATCTTAAACTCACGCTCTCAGGGATAGATGGAAGACTTCTGGGATCAGGAGCAATGAAGTAAGGCACCTACACAAAGATAAGACATCAGATCATTCACAGCTCAAATAAGTCCCTTTCATGTTTCATCAGCGCAGAGACAAAAGTGCAGACTACATGACCAGCATTCATAAACCCTTCAGCTATTTGAGCTGCAGAGGCTCTTCTCTTAATCGGATTTGACCAAATAGGTCATTGACTTTTTCCACTGCAGCACTCTTTTATCTTTTCTTTTATATATTGTGGAGGTTAATGATATCAATACATTTATACATCTTAACATTCTCCAATATTTTTATACAACTGTGACCATTAAAGAGCTCAATATGTTAATTCTTTACACAGATTCAGTTAACTCTTTACACAAATTGCCTGGGATCCAGGATACACAATTCTTTAATGCTTTAAAAAGATGTGCATCTTGTCAATGGTGAGCCTCCCCAAAATCAAATAGGTGTGATTGACAGGGGGATTAGCAATCACGGACGCATGGTCTGTCTGTTTCAAAACAAATATGGCTGCTTACAAAGACAAAAAAGAAAGGTACCGAAAAACATAGTTTTTCTGCATAATAATGACTGAAGCACTAAACTGGTAAACTGAGGTCAGGGATGTCATTTTGTTTATAAATGATAAATGAGAAATGAGCTTCCGTCCATGCACCACTGAAAAAAACAAAGATGATTGCATGTTTGGCCAAGACTGAGACGTGACGGAGGGCATGGGAACCAGACTGATATCAATCTGTATAAAAAATAAAGAGATATGAGTCTGGATTTATCAACTGTTGGTCATGATACAACTTGTACAGTTTAGAAATAGATGGTAAATACTTAGAAGTGACAAAGTCCACTAAAGAGAAAAGAAAGAAAGTTGAAATCTGTTGATTCATAGACACATAATGATCATGTGATGTTGAGGAGAGTGGTTAGAGGGGTAAGTGGGTAAGTGTAAGCCGCATTGAGTTAGTTTCTATGAGGATTTGTCTAAATCTGTACATCCTGAGTTGGACTCACCCCCTCGGGAGCCTCTGGGTGCCCCACACTGAGGGACACCTCATTGACCAACACCTGTTCTCCCTCAGGGAAAAACACAAGACTTAACCTGCAGTAGGCAGTAACCAGCTATTATAAATACAGAATAATTTGATTTTTAGTTTTCTCAAATACTTTTCTCTCCTTTACCATTCCAACTGGCTAAAATAACAGGATAAAATTAATAAATAAACAAATTCTAACTTAAGACTTACCATGCTGAGAGTAACAGATCCAGACAGCAGTGGGACAGGCTGCTTGTAGAGCTCACTCAGCAGTGTCCTTGCCTCGTTGGTCTGTGCACAAAACAAAAAGATTCAGTGGTTTGGAACATAAAATGATCCTGTGTTGTATTGTGTGTTGCATTAATGATTAATAATGTATTAATGATTCCTCACTTGTCCTTTTGCGAGGTAATCCGCCAGGTTGTTAAGGAGTTTGTAAAACACTTCAAACCAGGGAAGATAACTAAAACACACAAACAGTTTAAACTGAAACCACTATGGTACAAGTCAGATTTTCATGCATTTTCTGACTGTGTGTATAGACCTGTACCTGAGTATGCAGAGGCAGGTCTGTGAGGTGTTTGCAAGTCGACAAAATCCGAAACGCTGACACCCCTCGAGGTCGGTGAGCGCGAAGGTGAAGTGCTGGACCCCCACGCCATCCCGGGCTCTGTGTGGACAAGACACGTGCGCCATTGAGGAAGGGTCAGTGGGGTCAAGCCAGCAATGACAAAACTGAGGTAGGCTGTCTGAACTCACCTTTGTATATCATACGGGAAACAAAACCGTGGTAATGTTTGGCAAGACTCCTGCAAATTTCAGAAAATATTCATGGAATTAGAGCAGGCCACGAAGCATAATAGGCTAAGCTGGAAAAAAAAACAGAATGCCCTATAAATGAGTCAGTCTATAGCAGTCCAATGTTCATAGTTTGCAAACAAGGAAAAAACACTTTCTTTTTTTTCTTATAGAATGAAACTATTGAGGTGATATCCTACAGTAAAGTGTATAAAAAGCTTTTTTCTTCCATTATGTGATATGTCTCAGTGAAATGGCTTGTTTTTATTATTTGTGTGTGTAGATTTTGCATGTTTTTATTTGCTGTTTTTATCTGTTTATAGCTGTGGAGTTTTTATTGCATGTGTTTAAGTCTTACATCAGCGGCCAATGCACATGACACTTTTCGGCCAATGAGCAATTAACACACCTGGAGCAGGGCACTAGAGAGCAGAAATAAAAGGGACAACAGGAGCCTGACAAGGAAAGAGCGGGGCTGGAGATGGGCGCACGCTGCTTCAGAGGAGCCACCATCATACGTCGGACACCTGAGTAACGCAGAGGCGTGAGAACCTCTGCCTTGTGTGTAAGTGTTACACACTTTTTAGTGGTGCTCCAGCTCGACAGCCTTTGGCTAATTGCGCAGGGCACTGCCGAGGTGCTCAGGACGCAGCGGTGGTGGTGTTGTGGTAAGAGTACGGCGGGGACAGAGCAACAGGACGAGGGCCGATCACAAGGGTCTAAAGAAGCGCGCCACGACAATGAGTCCACGCAATGGCGGAGTGTGGAGCTTCGCCAGATGGTGGTGTGCCCCCTCCTCACATGGATAAACTCATGAAGTAGCGGTCTGTTGTGCGTGGGTTTTGCTGCCGGATCAGGCGACCGAACCCCCTCCATCGCATTACCTGTAGCTCATTTTAACCCTGGCCCACCTAGTGTTTTAACTCCCTTTTTTAAAACTGTTTTCACAGAAGATCCTTTTCGTATTGTATTTTTTCTTTTAATAAATCACTTATACTTTTTATTCTCGCCCCCCTCCCTTGATTTTTAACAGTTTACAGACATTTTAACAGGATTTGGATTTTAATCTACACTTTTGGCAATGACACCCAAACCACGTGACAACTGGCCAACTATTTCTTTTGCTGAAGCCCACTTGTCAATTTGAACTAAAGTTAGTAGGTTTGAGTAGTATTCTGTAGGGTACCTCATCTGTGAAGTCCTCTGGGAACATAAACTGCACACCTGGATCTGTTTTGAAAGAAGGAAGTAGTATTATCAAAAAGACAGGAAAAGGTCATCTTCATACCACCTTATGTGGTTTTTCTACATCATGCCACAGGAAGCTACACTCCACTCTTCAAACATGCAGATGTATAATTCAAGGAACTTCACTAACTTCTCTGTATCGTTGATGAACTAAATAGTTTGTTGGATTTGTGTTTTCAAAAACTGTAGCCTACCAAAAAATGGTTTTCTAGAAATTGAAAAACATTTGAGCACAATGATTCATTCTTTTGTTGAAATAAAGTCATATTTTCAAACAATTAAGACCATGATAGCTTGTCTAGGCTTATTCAAAAAGGAAACTAAACCAAACACATAAATGTGGTCAGTGGAAAAGAGGAGTGTGTCTGCTTTGTGACTGCACTTACCTTTGTCTCTGGCTACAGGGCAAGTAGCTTCAAAGAACCAGTAAAAGGTCCGCTCAGGATTTAGTCTTAAAAACAAAAACAATCATCAAACATATAATATTAGTTGCCAATTTAGAACAAGTTGTGTCAAACTGGTCTGCTCTGAATGATAAGTGCTTCTTACAAAGTATAAAATTTGAAGTCAAATGTTCTAAATCAGGAGTAACCATTCAATAAAGTTTAACAGATAATGGTTAAGAAGCATCAGCTGTTAAAATGTGGTTTTGAACAGCCAGTGGCATATGTTATAAACAAAGTATTGTCTAATGTAAAAGACTGAAACATTATGCCACTTCCTGTACTGAAAGCGTCAGTAACACAATATTTAAGCTTCCAAGTAATAATATGTGGCTTATGAAAAAAATTAGAAAAACAAATTAAACAGACAAAGGCATATTAATAAGAAAGCATTTTAAGGGAGCTTCCTGTGCAGCTAAGAGGAAGTAAAAAAAAAACCCACAAGAACAGACTTAAGCTCTAAGTATTATGATGGATAGTGTTGATGAACTTACTTGAGTCTTGAGCCCATGCTGCTGGCCCGCACAGCCTGGCTCCATGTGTAGGACCAGAGGAGGAGAGGGATGGGGCAGTGCTCGTGTCCTACACAAATCTCATGACTAGAACGTAGCAGGCAGCTCAGGGCACAGACACTTCCACTGTGCAAAATCAGCGCTGCAATGACAACTACACACTTCCTGCTTTGTCTCAAATGTGACTCTATAAGGCCTCTCACTTCACTGGTCTTTCTCTAGCGTCATTCATCTGTGTTTAAAGGGCCTATATAATACAGAGTTCTGATCTCTGTTATAATGGTGTTTCTTCATCAAAAACATACCTGGAGTTGTGTTTTGTTTCATTCATGTTTAACACGTAAACTCTGCAAGCTAAGGTCTTCTCTCATACAGAAAACACTCTGTTCCACCTTGTGATGTCATGTAGTAATACTGCTCTACTGTGTTTTTAGACTCCATAGACCTTCATTAGAATCACTGGGATAATTTCAGACCTGGAATTGCCACGAAAAGGTAAAAGGTAGCTGTTGTAACTATTGCTTCACGACATCACAAGGAACAGAGCATTTTGAGCTTTTGCGATGTAGACAGACTTATAATAAAGGGTAACTCAAACATGTGAATGAAACAAATCACAACTCCAGGTTGTTCTTGATGCGGTAACAGCATTATAACACTACTAAAAGTTCACGTTGATGAATTTTGCGCAATACAGGACCTTTAAATCTATGAAAATGTGTGTGTGTGTTTTTTTTTTTTTTTTTTTTTGAAGATACGCTGACTCAGGAGACATATTATGCAAAATGAACTTAAGCTTTCTACCTTGTTGTTGCCCAAGTTGAGTGTAGAAAATTTACGTTTTTATCTCCCCCCCCATCCCAGTCCTTAGATCTGTGCATATTTGCAATTATTTGAAAAATTAAAGAGTCCAAGTGATTTCTGTTGGGTTCTAAAATGTCATACAGACACTTTCAGTGAAAGATTGTTTTTCTTTTCCCCAGTGTTGTATAGACTACTAAAGAGTAAGTCACAGAAAAACACATACACACTAAGATAAGATTTTTCATATTTATTTCATAATATCAATGCCAAATAACATCATTTATATGTGAGTTTATTTTGACCCAGATATGAAAGTGATGATAAAATGAACAGTTATCAAAAAGCTACTGACAAAAGACCACAAGCACAGCCGTGTAGCTACTTCTAAGCATCACTTAGATGAGAACTGGTTTAGTGTGAAGGTTCCTCTGACAGTGACAGAAAATAGATGGTGAATGTATAGATCGATAGATCGATAAATAGATATGTAGATAGATAGCAAGAGAGAGAGATCGCAGAAGAGAAGAGGAAAGAATAAGGAGGTCAGAGAAGTCAGTGGAGTGGCAGTGATGACTGGATGGAGTTGTGAAGGGTGCGCTTGATAAAACCATGAATGACAATTTCAGCTTTAGGCCACTTCCTCTTCTCCCTCCTCCTCAAACTCGCCCTCCTCAGCCGTGGCGTCCTGGTACTGCTGATACTCGGACACCAAGTCGTTCATATTGCTCTCCGCCTCAGTGAACTCCATCTCATCCATGCCTTCTCCTGTGTACCAGTGGAGGAAAGCCTTACGACGGAACATGGCAGTGAACTGCTCGGAGATGCGCTTGAACAGCTCCTGGATGGCTGTGCTGTTGCCAATGAAGGTGGCGGCCATTTTAAGACCGCGTGGTGGGATGTCGCACACGGCGGTCTTCACGTTGTTGGGGATCCATTCGACGAAGTAGCTGCTGTTCTTGTTCTGGACGTTCAGCATTTGCTCGTCCACCTCCTTCATGGACATGCGGCCGCGGAAAACTGCAGCCACGGTGAGATAGCGACCGTGCCGGGGATCGCAAGCTGCCATCATGTTTTTGGCATCAAACATCTGCTGGGTTAGTTCAGGTACAGACAGAGCGCGGTACTGCTGGCTCCCCCTGCTGGTCAGAGGAGCAAAACCGGGCATGAAGAAGTGCAAACGTGGGAAGGGGACCATGTTGACAGCTAGTTTACGCAAGTCGGCATTGAGTTGCCCGGGGAAACGCAGACAGGTAGTGACCCCGCTCATGGTGGCTGAAACGAGGTGGTTGAGGTCACCGTAAGTGGGCGTGGTCAGTTTGAGAGTGCGGAAGCAGATGTCGTAAAGAGCTTCGTTGTCTATGCAGTAGGTCTCGTCTGTGTTTTCAACCAACTGGTGCACAGACAGAGTGGCGTTGTACGGCTCCACTACAGTATCAGACACCTGCAGAATGAAAACAGTATTACACGTAATTACTATGGCATTAGTTCTAATCATTTGAACAGGTGCAGGGTGACGCCTCTTTCATATCAGATTGCTGTCACAAACCAACAATCTTTGTCTTTGTTTTTATTTTTACATCAAACCCCCATTATATACCTAGTAATATAATGGCAAGTATGGCAATATCTTTGTATTAAAATTCACAGAAATATTATCTATTAAGATTTTTTTTCCACCTTAGTGTCATTATCTCCACCCCAGCTTTAACTGATCTAAAAATATATCTGCAGATAACTAAAACAGATAAACAAAGTATATAATAATAATTGTTTAAATTTTATTTTAGGTATTGATAATTTTGCATGAGAATCAGTTCTAGTGATTCTTCAACCACTATTGATATTTTATATAAATCTGTCCATCATTATTCCTTTAATCAAAGTTGACGCTTGCACACAGACTTGAAGACTCTAGAGCGAGTCCATAAATGAAGCTGTTGAGTGGTGGGTTACCTTGGGGGAAGGCACCACGCTGAATGTGTTCATGATGCGGTCAGGGTACTCCTCTCGGATCTTGCTGATGAGTAGCGTACCCATCCCAGAGCCAGTGCCCCCACCGAGCGAGTGTGTAAGCTGAAAACCCTGCAGACAGTCACAGCTCTCCGCCTCCTTCCTCACCACATCCATCACTGAGTCTACCAGCTCTGCTCCCTCCGTGTAGTGACCCTTGGCCCAGTTGTTCCCTGCACCACTCTGGCCTAGACACAAAAGATTCATCACAGTTACTGTCATATTATGGTCAGATGATCAACTCAACTAAGATTTGTTTTTGCATAATGAATTAATTTTATGAATGAATGAAAAAATAAGCTGCAAAAGGGGGAAAATTCCTGTTACCAAAGACAAAGTTGTCAGGTCTGAAGATCTGTCCAAAGGGGCCAGAGCGGACTGAGTCCATGGTGCCTGGCTCCAAATCCACAAGGATGGCCCTGGGCACGTACTTCCCACCTGAAATATATCAAGTAAAAGATAATACATTAAAAAACTGTGAGAAGTTATGGATTATTGTATACTATTATTATAATATAATGGGTTTGCACCTGAAGCTTCGTTGTAGTAGACATTGATCCGGTCTAGCTGCAGATCGCTGTCTCCATGATAGGTTCCAGTTGGGTCAATGCCATGCTCATCACTGATCACCTCCCAGAACTACACACATGGAAACTCACACATGTAAAGATTATGTATGAAATGGATGTAGGAAAACAAAAAAACAAACCTAATAACAGACAACCCACATAGCTTATGTGTAGGCTTATAGGCTATGCCTTTATCAATTTAATTATTAAAAAAAACATAAAACAGAAGATTATAGGGTATCCTTGTTATAGCCTATATTAATAGCTTTAGATAGTGTGCTTATTTATATCACACGGTGATAAGAATGTCACCGTGCAGCCGGTCTTCCAGTGCTTTCGGTGCCACACCCCTCTCCCAATCTGGCGTTTTCATGCGGACAGACATATGCATGCGCCCACACATTTCTGCTAAAAAGCGCATCGCTCCCATGGGACAAAGAAGACACAGCTGCGCTCACTGTCTGATGCATAAAAGGCAGTACACGACGGGGACAGTGGGGATGTCTCGCCGCGCCACCGCCCATCCTTAACCAGGGCATTGTTTGAGCGCATCACATTCTTGCACAACCCTTCAGTTTACAGTGACCTATTTAGAGTTTCTTTAGACATCATCCGCGACAGCGACGGTTGATGTTTAATCGCGTAAAACACGGCGCATGAAGCTGGTTTAATAGTCTACAAGGCGTGCGTAATGTCCTTTGACAAACCTTGGCTCCAATCTGGTTCCCGCACTGGCCGGCCTGCAGGTGCACGATCTCACGCATGTTGTCGTCGCGGTGTGTGATCTAGCCTTGTCCGATCTGAAGCTGTAAACTCGGTGAGTGGTCCTGGGCTGGTCCGGTCTGCGTGTCCCGACTCAGAGGGGCGAGAGCTGAGGCTGAATGGCGTAGAGGAGGAGAGTGGGGCTGAGGCTGTGGTTGCTGTGTCGCCTTGTCTATTCAAAGCGCATGCGCATAAACTGTAGCTGCTGCAGCATGACGTCATCTCCATGGTAACCAGAACCGGGCCCGACTGGTAACCGCCGTGTCTGAAGTGGCGTGACTGAAGCGCAAACAGGACGATCTTCTTTACCCTTTGAGCGTAAAGAATTATCAGACTCACAATTATCGCTTTGACAATATGTAAACTCAAGTCTTTCTGCACTTTTTTTCTGTGTGGCAAGCTACATTTTAAAAACCGGGCGTGTGTTTGATCTCCATATGACGTAGTCGCTTAGGAGCTTGTTGAACTGCAGGTGTGTCACTTGAACTTTCTGGGTGAAGGATGCGTTACCTGCTTTTGTCCGTGGCGATGTTATTTTGTTTGGACTGTTCCATAGTACGGCCTTAAACATCTACCCTGTATAGCATTTATTCAGGTGTTTTATTGCTGAAATAGGCCTACCTAAAATAATAGCTACGCACTCTTATTGTTTAGGGGTTCGCCTCTTCACAGATCTGGCCTTTTACTTCACATCGCCTGGCATACTCCAAGTAGCATCAAGACCAGAAAATTACCTAGTGAATTGTACCTTTTATGACCCCATCCAGTAGACCATGTAGGTTAACTAACATAGCTACATTTATATAGACACATGTTTGGAGAAGCACTGATATTATGTAGGCCTCTATCATGTTTAGTTACAGATATAAATTATTCTTTCAGCATTTGTGTATTTTCTTTCTTAATATTTCTTAGGAAAATTCATTGTAGGAAGAATTAACCAAGTACAACATCACATTTTAGAATCTGACAGCCACCATTAGGTCATTACAAAACTCATTTAACCTGTTCTTAGTTTTTGAAAACATGCAGGTTTGATGTCACATGTTAGTGTCCATGTACAAGGAAGTCATCTGCTAAGTGAAAATTATTTTATAGGAAGAATGGATTAGAATAGGTCTGTTGACCTCTCGAAACAGGATGAGCTGCATTTCTGTACTTCATGTAGGTATGTATTTAACCCTGTAGCCAGCTCATAAAAAAAATTAATAAAAAATGCCTACAACATTTAAATTTTCTTGAAATGTCTTAAAAACCTTTGTTCTGACCTAAATACATTTAATAAGTGTCTCTAAGATCCAAGATAGTTTGTTCTTTGTAGTGTTTTGTACGCAGTTCTGTCCCCTGGTGCCCCCTGTGTTTTGCAATGGTCCCTGTAGTGACTCAGAGCAAATGAGGCTCAGCAGGTTTCGGTTCACAACAACAGCCTTATCGCGGGGTTATGTATGTCCCTCACGTCGGTGCAAGCAGGCAGTCTCAAACATGTGCATTCCAGAGAGAGGGGAAATTCAGAAGGATGCTTTCTTTTAGAATAGTCCACCAAACGAAATATAGACTAGGCAATTTATCATATCGCATTGACTACAGTAAAATGTTAATGAACACAGAATCTAACAGTATTTCATTATTCAGTAACGTCATATGAATAATGATCACGTAAGCTTTAATAAGGTCAACATATTACTACCAATATAAAATGAAAAGCAACGTGACTTCTTCACTTCATTAATGTTAATAATAACCACTAGAGGGCAGTGCAAGGCCAGCTTTATGAGTGTTAATAATAACCACTAGAGGGCAGTGCAAGGCCAGCTTTATGAGTGTTAACAATCACCACTAGAGGGCAGTGAAAGACTATTTTGTTTACTGAGTTCTCGCTTGGGTAATTTTCTGGCTGCTGTAGTAACGTGACCTGTTCACTAGAGAGAGGGAGAGTTGTTTTTGCTTTCTTGTCGTGGATTGTACTTGATGAATGACAGTGTTCACATTACAAGTGCGTTCTTTTGTTCAGACCTATTCATGCTTTCCAACCCACGCAGCCTCAGTCAAGTGTAAAGAGCTAGGCTACATTTGTCTTAATGCCAGGCACCAGAATAAACCATTCCCACTGACTTAAAGATAGATTAGACTCAAAAGCTTCTCTGAAAATTCTCAGAATGATCAATTGTAGATGTCCCTATCTCGCAACGGTCACACAAAGCAACTGAAAGTCCCAAGGAACTCTATCTGAATCAACAAATTGTAAACAAAGCAGTCATAAAAAACAAAACCAGATGTTAACTGTTAACACACATTCATTCAACAGTGTAGTAAAAATGGACGGCAAGATGGATTAAGTGGGAGGATGTTCATCACACTGTGGGTAGTCACTTCATGAGGACTTTTTGTTTTGTGGGAACCAAAAATCTGTTTTAGATTAATTTAGGTTAATTTAGGTTAATGTAAGAGTTTAGGTTATGCTTTGACAAGTACTAGTAATGGTTAATCTTTGGATCAATCCCCAGGAAATGAAAGTAAATCAATGTAATATTGGACACAACAACACTATACACTGGTGGTAGCTGGCATCAAACCCCTCTACAGATAGACATATAGCTCGAACTTGCACAAACTAGTCATTGTGGCTAGTTTTGCTGTGGCTGGGTTGAGGTGTGCAAGTTCGAGCTATATGGGAACCAGATCTCTTTAATACAGTGCTTATGAATGATATGAACCTGAAGCCATAGACAGCTGCTGTGACAAAAAGCAGCAGCCCCTTGAGTGACTTTCTGTGTTTTCAGTGGCATCAGGCGTTTTAATATCAGATGAGAGATACGAGTTTTAACACTGTCAGACACATGAAGTGACTTTTCACTTTCGCTCAACATGTACACACCTTAACGTTGCTCAGGGACAACGGTAATTCTTCTGCCTACCAGGACACCTCTTTTTTAAGTTTTTGTTAATAAAACGTCTATCAAACTTCATTGAAGAGCTTATTTGGATTCTGGCTATTGTGTTTCCTTTGCATCATGTGTCATCATGAATCCTGATTCAGTGCTATTTAACTAGGACCTGCACAAATTCTGTGTTTAATTCTGAAAATTAACATTATAAGAGAATATTTCATCCTCAGTTTTCATTTGTGTGAGTGATCTTGACTTTGGAGAACTGTTTTTGACCAAACTTGCAGACTCTTGACAAAGTTACTAGAAAGACTGTTATTTGCACTTAATACAGCCGTGAATACAAACTTAGAAAATTCTCATGGTAGCTTTTGTTTACCAAAGCACAGTCATCTGTCAGACCAATCACGACACGTCTGCTTAGCTGTGAGTAAATTCCTTATGTGAAGATGGATGAGATGTGTGTTTCAAGTAGGAGATTCCCACAGCGAATGCTCCATCGCATCAAAGCAGCAGGAGATGATCAGCAGAAACACCAAGGGACAAATGATAAGAGCTGGGAACCAAATAGAAAGAGAATTTACAGAAACTTCCAGAACCATATAGCCTTGAAACTGCGACATACTCTGACACACCATACCAGTGTGAGCATACATTATAATAAATACATATATTTTTGATACATATATTTTGAGTCATGCAACATATTTTAGCAGGAGCTTATTGTTTTGCCCTGTTCAGCTTTTGATATTTTCTCTTTGAGCTGCAGAGAAGACTTTGGCATTTGTGTCTGTTATTGTTTAGGAATTACACACATATTAACCTCACCCCAGACCAAAACAAAAACGTATAATTGAAACGATGTAATGTATGTTTACTTTAATGAGCAGGTCACAGGCAGACCAAAGATGCACACAGAGATAGGAATAAAAAATAACATGTTTTTTCTTTCATTTTGTTGTTGTTTTATAAATCTGATTATCCTGTTTTCAAATGATTACACAAACCCACAGATAATTACCATGTCAGAGATGTAAATACTATACTAACAGCCACACATTAAGATGAATAGCAGCAGTGTGTAGGAGTGCAGGCAGTGGGCGGGTTAACAATAATTAGCTCCATCTTCATTTGTAAACAGTAATTAATAAGGGTCGAACTGTCAGTGAACATCACAATAATAATCTCTATAAAGCAACACAAAACAACACCAACGTTAATAGAACACTTAAATGTTCAAATCAGCAATGTTGTAATTGGTCAGTTCATTCAAAACTAGAGGTCTTATATTAATCTAAATGGACTATATTTAAAATACATGGCTGCTAGTATAATAATAGCAGTACTGTAGCTATAACTACACTCTTTTTTTTTTCTCAAAAATCTAACATTTTGCCATGCTGAAGTGCTGGAAATATGTCTTCATATTAAGTGGAAATATGTCTTCATATTAATTGCATTTACTGTACAATCAGTAACTATCATAATATTTATAGTCAAAATTGTGCTGCTTGTAATGTCAAAATATTTAATAACCCTTTGTTCGAAGGTTAAAACATTTGAGGAGAATTTAATTACATTGAGTTTAAAAAGGGAAGCAGATAAACATGTCGAATTGGATTCATTTCACATCCTCCAGCTGCATCCCTCCGTCCCTCACCACATCCCTCTCTCTACTCGTTTATCATGTTTCTTTTCTTCACCAACTCCAAAGTATCCAAAGTTTTTCCAAAGTTAGATTGAAGAAGGAGCCTGAAGTGCGGTTCATGCTCTTGTCCACAGGTTCATTTCACTGTAAATGTCCAAACGCATTTAACACATTATTAAAGTAATTGCCAACCAAAACAAACACAGAGGTCAACATGGGTCTCATTTGAGTTTGTGGATAATAAACATATAAGTAAACAAGATATGTTAGCCCCAGTAACCTCCTTTTAAATGTGTGAAATCATACTAGCCATATTAGCCTTGTACATATTTGATATTACATTGTGTTGCACTATAGTGGGAAAAGGGATACAATTTAATACAAATGCCTTGGTGGGGCATATTCTCCAAAGGCCATCACAGCAGCAGAAGCAGCAGCCACCCCAGCCTCTCCATTTTCTTCTTCCCATCCACCACTGCAACCAATGAATGTAGTTAATTTGCAACATATATAATACATTAATAGGACATATTGAGCAAGAGCTAGAGCTCTAACAAGTACAAGCCTTTAGGGAAAACTGCCAACATAATGTTTGTGATCAGATCAGGCTCAGTCTCACTTAAAAGCGTACCATGTAACTTTTCTGCTAAGACATTTGCCACCTGCTTGTGTACATAGTTGAAATCTATCTTATCTTTTATTTATTCAATTACAGACATTTTTTTTAACCTTAAATGAGAAAAAAAACTAAACATTTCTCTGAACTTTTTCTTTTTAAAGTTAAAGTACATGCAGCTATACATTGCTAAAGGCGACTTAAAGGTTAATTCAGTATAATTCCCTTTCATGGCTACAGGCAATCCATAACTGAACATGTATTAAGTCTCTCAGCGTTTAAGTACACCCTTTTGAAATGCATGCACTGTAGTCAGGCTAAATGCATGTGAAGAGCAGCCATCTCTAGTGAAGCAGAAGATGTATGCTTTTTCTGATGGAGAGACATGGTCAAGGCCATATTTCAGACAAATGTAACAGAGACACTTCAGGTTCACAAGCTGACGTGCAAACCATTATCAGTCATTGAAGGAGCTTTTTAAGAGTGAAATCTCTGCACTCTCACAGAAGGCTAAATGACTTATCGCAAAATGCATTCAGCCACTGTGACATACTGCAGGGACTGAACCCACTGCTACTATATAATGTACATAAATTAACTGCGTCACTGATGCTGACTGGATAATAGTTTTTAAGCTGAAAATATAGCACAAATTAAAAAATAACGACTACAAAAAAATGAACAGTGGCACAGCAGTTAAACTTTCACAAAATGTCTTATAAGATATGTAAACAGTCTGAACCCACCATACAGCACATACCTTTGATGAAACTTTTTTTTTGTACATTTTGAGTGTATTTTATAGTATTTTATAGCATATAGATTCACTAAACATTTTATTTTATTTGCAGTTTCCCCATCACAGCATGTGGCCAGGCCTGGTGCTAAAATCTTTACCATGTAAATAATATAGTGACCCCTAAAGAAAGGGAGCAGCTAAAGTTAAATTAATACAATTTTGTTTTCATTCACAATAGCCTTCTTCTCACCAAGAGATGATTTATCTTGTTGAGATGTTTAAATCTTCTTTATACCTAGCAACTTTCTAGCATGTTACTGTAATCCCTATTTTTTTGTTTTGTTTTGTGGAGCAATTCATATATTTTACCCTGGGGGCTAATCCTGTCACATTTTTGGTGCTCAATGTAATTAAGTTCAAACTGTGTTTTTCTGTGATGATACTGAAACAAATTTGCATTTTTTGAAAAATATATTCTTCAATGGGCTTTTCCACTGCATTGTTTGTTTTATTGACACCCATGATTTACTGTTGGAAGGCGATGGATCCCTGGGTCGCCAGGGTCTGAGTTTGCATGTTTTCCCTGTGTCTGGGTGGGTTTCCTTCGGGCACTCCGGTTTTCTCCGTCAACCCAAACATCCACCACCACAGTTAAAAATCCAGCAGCTAAGGTAGTTCTGACCAAGTCTAGCAACAAGATCACAGAGACAATGTGCCCAGAGACTGCTCACTGCTCCTGAGGAGATGTCCTTAGCATCAGTGAAAGATGGACAAATTTCAGGCTGCAAATATATAATGTAACGTGGCCTGGTGGTGTCACCTACTTGTGTCCATAGAGATGTTATTGCTTTGTCTAATGTTACACTGTATGATTAGTTTAATGCTATTGCTGAACATTCTAGGCAAAATAATAACATCTACATGGGACCCTCCAGAAAAGTTACATAATGTACACAGTGTAGAGTAATACTATGGCCATACCGGCTTGTCAAAGCCTGATCCCGTCAGATCTTAGAATCTAAGCAAGGCCAGGCCTGGTTAGTACTTGGATGAGAGACCGCTGGGAAAATCAGGTGCCACAGAGGCGACAGTTGCAAAAACTGTCATTGTGTCCTTAGGCAAGGCACTTCACTCATATTGCCTAGTATGAAAGTGATGTGCGCATGAGTGATGGTGGTGGTCAGAGGGGCCGATGGCACAGATTGGCAGTCTCGCTTCTGTCAGTCTGCCCCAGGGCAGCTGTGGCTACAACTGTAGCTTACCACCACCGGGTATAGGGTGAATGAATAATGATCTGTAAAGCGTATTTGTGACATATGTCTGTGAAAAGCGCTATACAAATAAAAATTTACTTACTTACCATAAGGTAAATGTTTTCTGTGTATAAAATATCATTGATCACACTTGTTTTTATTACTCTATCATGGCTCATAATGACCCCTCCTCCGTGTGTTTTTTCCTCTTCCTGCACCTCCCTGCTCTTTACAGCTGTTTAACTCTGAGAACTTTACAGTATTGAGCTGTCAGTCTGATGGATGTCACTGTCTTTGTCACAGCGGTAAACTGTGTTCTAGTCTTAAAATAACCCTTAGCTTCGTGTGGCGCGTGTATACGACTTCCTATCCATGTTTAGTTAACAGGAAGTGAGGGGTGCAAGCAGTATATACCTACAACAGAAGCTATCTCACATGTATGGACAAACATACAGTGAAGGAAATTTGATCCCTTGCTGATTTTTTAAGTTTCTATACTGTACAAAGAAGAGTTTACCAAAATTCCTTCTCATATCTGCGCAAACCTGGTCATCAACTACAAGAAACGTCTGACCTCTACTTTCAAACAAGGGTTCTCTCAATGTAAACCTACTATTAAAATTATAGACTGTTCATTTATTTTTCAGTGGGCAAACCTACAAAATCAGCAAGGGATCAAATACTTATCTCCTCCACTGTACAGGCTCCTGATGTAAACTATTCCCCTTTATTAGCCAATCCAGGACATGGTGTTTCATTTGCATGCACAGTAAACAATTTTTGTGCAGAATATAACTATGTGCAGAAAAAAAGTATGAATTAATGGATATATCATTGCTATATCTACTATTGTAACGGGGCAAAACTCTATCCTCCAGTGCACTGCAACTTTAAATGTGGGCGTGGTTTCTAATTTGTGTGCTTTTTTTTGCTTTTCTATGGACTAATGGCTATGTTTTATTATTAGTTTGCAGCTGTGAAGGCCTGTACTTCCACTTAAAGCACTCTGAACTTTCTCCCTCTCTCTCAATCACTTTTGTTTGTCTCTGTGCAGTCGGGGTCCGGGCTGATCTGAAGACATGGGAGGCGCTCTGCTGAGAGGGGCATGAGGGGCATGAGGGGCATGAGGGGCATGAGGGGCGCTGGGGTCGCAGCACCAGACTGAAGACACCGAGAGCCAAGCAGCAGAGCCAGCCTGGCTCACTCCAGGAGAAGGCTCTATCCATCCAGTCCATCACAGTCCAGTGTTCTTCCACTCAACAATCCTCTCTTAAACAAAGGACTTATCTTTCTGGTGATCCAAAGGGCAGTCCAGCCTTAGGGGACGTTACACTACGCTAAAAGGATTAGGATTAGTTCTTGCAATTATAATAATTGTCCAAATGTCTATGATACTCTTTAAATGAATTTGGCCAACAATGGAGTTGAAGCCACACTCACATTTAAAGTTGCAGTGCAATGGATCAACACAATGTGTCCCTGATTAATGGCTGTTTTTTTTGTTTTTTGTTGAAATTAGTTTTGTATTTGAATTAACCAATAAACAGACCAATGTTTAAGGAATTTTTTTAAATGAAGGTCAAGAAAGGTCAAGGCAATAGCTCTGAGGGAGACCTACTTCTTAAGACCAAGAATAAATGAGACATGATTTATTTAGCCCCTGTGGTTAACTAGATTATGTTCAACCTGCAGCAGTCCTTTTTTTTCCCAATTATAGGGAACGTGCATTCTTTAGCATGCATTTCTCGGAGAAAGGGATTTGGATTATAATCTATAGCTCATTCATTATTAAACACTATATATACTACTATATATTTATAAATAATTCAAACATGCTTTTGATTTGAAGATGGCCTTTTGTAGTGGGCTTTGTGTTTACAGACTAAACCTGATGGATTTCTGTGAAATGCAACAAAAATGAACAAAAGTTATATTGATTTTTTTAATGCTTGCTGTGCTGTTTACTTGTAAATTTCTCAATATTTCAGTCTGAGTTCTCTTGACTGTGAATCACATTAGTGGCTCTTTCTTCTATTCGTTGATTTACAAGTCGCAGATGGTTTTGTAGAGACACCCAAAGGGGCACTTGAGAAGAAAGTATGGAGCTCTTTTGGATCTTAGGAGACTTTTCATGTAATCTATTTTCCAAAATGATCCCTGGTGACTTGCATGACCAAACATGCCCATTTTGAGAACCACTGGTCTGTGTTATGGGTTGATTTAAGAATTCATGTATAAGGAAATATATGGCAAAGAATACAATGCTCAGTATGTAGTGTGATGGGAGAAGAGGTTTTGGTGTTATTTTAATTTAGGAAATTTAAGAGGATCTCAGAATGATACAATGGACAAAAGTTTGGTGTGGATTAATATTAATTAATACATTTATTAAAAGGTACTTGTCACTGTAGAAATGAGTGAATTTAACCTTTATTGCCACTCTATTAGTCTTTTACATGAGATCACATTAAATCAGAACAGAATCAGAATAAGTTTTATTGCCATTGTCAGTGAAAAAAATTCAGACAGGGTGTGTCATGGTCCATGATCATCTCCTCTGTCTTCTGGGCATTGAGCTCCAGATTGTTGCCATTGCAAGTCGACAGCCGGTCCACCTTCTGTGGGCAGACTCATCACTGTCCGAGATGTTTGATGTCATTTTCAGCATCACATACCTTTGAGAATTTATACACTTTTTCTTTCTTTTGCATAATTCACTTTTCTGAGTTCAAGGACTCAAAACAAACAAAAACACAATGTTGTGTGTTCCCAAAAACTGAAACTGTGACACTGTACCCAATGTCATGCACCACTCTCCCTCTTCAGACAGTGTTAAATTCAGCTTTTAGCAGCGCTGAAATTGAGAATGACTTTGGGGTTGTGTGAATTATTTACAGGCCACTAAATGGTTTGTCTCTTCAGATGTGTTATAAACCGAACGGAAATAGGTTCTTTGACTAGAGGTTTGGGAGGCTGCAGACTCAGGGACATTTTATGTAATTTTCTGACTTCAAATATACTCAACCACTTTGTCTCTCCCTGATCGACCAATATTTGAAGGTTGGATGCTGCTTTTCTCCTGAGGTAGTCCTTATATGCACTGGTTTAAGGAAGCACAAATTAGGGATGCACCAATCCAGTTTATTTATTTTCTTATTTTTTATACCAATGTCGATACTTTGGTTTTAAGTGTCTGCCAATGCCTCATATCAACTGATACTAGGCAGAGACTGAAAATATGATTTATTTTCTTTAAATACAAATGGGGTATGGGAAACAATTATCCACAAGTGTTTTGTAACTTATTTATCATAAAAGGTAATTACAGAACAAGTATGAAAGAAAAAAAATACAAGTTCAATACTACAAGGTGTTTTGGGCCAACACTGGTCAGTAAATCATCTTATTACAACAATTTATAGACCAAAATGGGATACAGACTGAACTGATATCCGAACGATCAAAATTTTCAATATTGGTGCCGATATTCTATACCAGTATCATATCTGTGTATCTCAAGCACAAATGCAGAAGACAAATTCACCTATGGCGACATTAAAGACTAAAAATACACATCACTTTTATATAGCAGTAGATTCTTGCAATTTGCCATGTCTTCTTAATCAAATTTCACCTTGTAAATGTGCTTTTATGTGTAACTGTAGATGACTTACTCACTTGCACTGGACCGGATGCACCCAGACGTGAGGTAAATTTTCTCTTGTGATGCATCTTGTGGTCCGTACAGCACTGACGTCAGACAGCTGTGTGATCTCCCTTAGCCTTAATGAAGACAAATGGGAAATTACAGGTAAAAAGCCCCTGTGGTTTTGTCTATTAGCTGGTACAGAAACATGAGAATATTTTCTGCTTTCATGTACAGTCATGCTTTTCAGTACACAAATTGTACGTCAAAATATAATAATAATAATAATAATAATAATAATAATACAAACTGTTTTTAGTTATTACTTAAGACACCTTTTTAATAACTCAAAGATTTATATACAAATTACATTATGGGAGATGTGGAAGACTATCATAGGTGTAGTAGACTCTAAAGGTTCGTTCACACTTGTCCTTATTTGGTCTTAAATTGTCCTGATGTGGACTTGCTTTGGTCCTGTTCTAGTCCTCGTTTAGTCCTGGTCAAGTCCAAGTTTAGTTTAGGATTTTGTCCCAAATTTGACATTCATTATGAGGACAAAAATCAGGTCCTTTTGACATAATTCCTTTATTAGATCAACAATATTGTTTGAAGTTCAGATATGAGTTAAAATAGGTTGAGGTTAAGGTTTTAGGCAAGTATATTATATTGATAAGGTTAGGACCAGTTTCCAGAAAATGAATGCAAATCAATGTAATGTCCCCAAGAAGCATGCAAACCCAGCATGTGAAGTGTGAACGCATCCTAAGTGTCAATCATCTTAACTATAACTGAAATAGCCTTAATATGATGCAGATATAAACAATCTCAGAGGACTCACAATATCCCCAATAGTGCACATGTAAGATATTATAAAAAAGCAGCAATTACTCTGCAAGACTGAATATAGGCTGTGTTCTGCAGTGTCTTACTATTTCAGTCTAATATAGTATATGTACAAACAGATGGGCTTTTCCAGATTCTTTCATTATATGAGACCATCTCCCTCCCCCATATCTTGGCACATAGTCACAATGCATAAATCTACTAATTCTATACGCACAAACACAACTCATTTTAATTTCATGCAGTAATCTGTGTGTGCTTATGAATACTTAAACCATGTGCTCTCTGATATTAAGACGGCGCACTGAAAAGGTTCACTGACAACAATAGACAAAGCCTCACACCACTAGAGCAAACTGACACTATAAGACGTGATGTTTTTCTGACATAATTTGTTTTAATTGGATCCCCTGATACTGGTTATGACACGAAACAATTTAAGAGCAGAGGGTATGTCATGTGTCAAGCCTTCATATTAAACCCATATCTCAACAGTCCCTTTTTGGTTGCCATTTAGGCCACTGTCCCTTTTCACAGTTATTTAGAGAATGTTCCACTTTTTCACTGATGCCACATGAATTATAAAAAAAGTCTGAATTTGCACAAAGAAATCAAGATTTTTTTGGGTGCATTGGTGATCACAGTTCTAATATGTTGATACCCTTTCCTATTCCAATCATATGGTATTATTGCAGTTATGATAAAAGCTTAAATTTGCTTTGTCCATTCTTGTCCCATCTTCTGTACTTAATTTATATGCAATCATTTCACTTGGAAAGCTGTAACTTTCATTGCAATTACCTAAAATTAATACAATTTTATAGTTAAAAATTAAACGTTGAGTCCCGCGACCTGGCCCCGAATAAAGTGGAAAAAAAATGGATGTATGAAATAAAAAGTCACTGTGTACTGTCTTTCAGTCACCATAGTAGCATCTGTTGTTTATTAATATACATTCAAATGTGTTCAAAATTGCACAAAAGAGGTCAATTTACAATGACAATGGTGAATTCATTTAGTGTCTTGAATTACTTTTGTTTTTTTCTTACAGATGTGCCTTGTCTTAAAAAATAAAATTAAGACAAGTTGGCATTTGCACAGAAGAACCTTTGTCAAATACACCACAACACAAGCAGTAATATATGACAATTAAAAAAATAAGAGGCTCAAAGTTTGCCCCTTCAAAAGCACCCCACGTACAGTACTGTGCAAAAGTTTAGACAAGGCGTACAAAAGAAAAGTCTATCATTCGCCGAAAAAATAATTGTAAAAAAATATACTTGCATGACTGTACAAATAAAACAAACAACCAAAAACGTCAAAGCTCTCAAAAAACCCATGCCAAGGCACTGGTCTCTTACAATTCTTACAACACTGAAAAATATGCCGAAACTATTTTTCCAGTAAGTTAGCTTGTCCAAACAATGATCTGGATCCACACACACACTCACACTCGTGGAGTTTTCATCCTTTTTGGGGACATTATATTGACTTTATTAAAGTTGAACTAAACACCACTGTCTACTGTTCATAGTCCTTTTTGGCAGTTTCAGTGCAAACTAAAAAAAAATTAGCAACCTTATGTTAAAAAATTAACAAAAATCGAGTGTGTCCTACCTCCAGTGGCCACTGCTATTTCAAATAATATGTGACATCGCACCACTGCCCTGATTACAGCCACGTGTTACTTTTGTCCTCCAGGTACTTAGCAGCTCTATTTGTATTGTGGTTTTAAGTCCTGGTTCAGCCATTCTGCATGTAGCCTATATCTGAGTGTAACAGAGTATTTTATGAATGAAAGTGTGCGTCATGAGTGGGTGTGGCGTGTGTGTATGTATAGCGCGTGTATATATACGGGTGGGCTCAGTTGTGCAGGTCTGTGAGACTGGATGAGCACACAGTTTTTGACCACGCTAATCCATGAGGCTCCTTGTTTTTGATATAGTTACTGTAATCAATAAAGTTTATCAATCGAACGTCTCGGGAGACATGCGTGCGTCAATACTAAACACCCAGTCAAAGTGGCATTGAGTAGCTTTAGTCACTACAAGTCCCAATTAAATTTTCTGGAGACTGATCCTAACCTTAATCATTGTTAAAATTTGACCTAAACCCTAACCTAACTTAACACCCCCCCCCCCCCCCCGCCCCATACTCACATACACACACACACACACACACACACAATCACACACATCAAAATCTTTTACACAGTACTGCAGTGCACATACACCTTGCACATTAATAATTTAATAGATAAATCATTCCTTTCATCGTAAGTTCATAGAAGTCTCCGAAACAATTAATATTTTGCAGTAGGAAAGCGTGTTTACTGCTGTTTTGCATGCAGTTTTGAAAGTCATTAATGTTCTTTTTTTTTGTTTGTTTTAGGTAAAAGTCAATTTTAGACACTGGTCTCCTCTCCTTCTAGTGATCCAATTCGGCACTGCACTCTGTCTTCAAGACAAATGTCCTCTATGGTTGTGCTGGCCCGACTGGCAGCACCCCGTAGTGGTAGGAAGGAGAACTGCAGCATGTGCCTGCTTTTTGGAGAGCGACTTTTCCCCGTGCCATTACTGTAGCACACCACTAATCTTCGGTTCTCCTCAGGTGCGTTGGAGCAGTGGCCACCTCGGGCAGTTTTGGCGAGGTGAGGTGAATCGCAGCTTGGGTCCAGGTTTCCAGTGGCGATGCTGCCGCTCTTGCCATGTGGTGTTTGGCTGTATGTGTGTCGGTATTCCTCGTCAATGTCCTTGCCCAACTTCCAGCGCTTCCACTTCTTCAGTATCTCCGACTGCACCTGCGGCATCATGGGAAAAGACAACCACAGACAGATACAGACTGAAATTAGACCAGTCTCTGTGCCCCTTTCAATGGATGTCTGCTTTTAAAAGGGTTAGATGTTAACTGATGCTGCCTGGTCATAGGCAGAGGAGGAAAAGACAGTGAACACAGATTGCCTTACAGACAAAAGGTGCAATTTGTAATAAGGTAACAGGACTCTAATGAAGATAAAGGAGTCTGCGTGAGGCAAGAAAACAGGAGAACATGTAACTTAACAGCTCACCTCTTTGTTGACAAAGCAGTAGAGGATGGCAACAAGCAGGCCCTTCAACAACAAGAAATGTACATTTAGATCACTTTGAAGTCTTAACTAACAATTCTGTAGAATAGAGACTAAAAACAGCATACAGTTTATTTTAACTTACTGATGCAATTATGGCAGTGTGAATGAAGAGGAATTAATTTCAGACATACACAGGTTAAAATAATAAAATATATGATACAATTGGAGTTAAATATGCATTTAGTTTGAACAGTAAGCCCCCGCATCATGACAAACACACAATCTTATCCAATGAGATGTTACTGTGCCTGTGTATTTTTCTCTGTTGTGGTTCGACATCAAAGTGAGAGAGGGGACGATGTGAGCGGGGATAACTGTATGTCACTCATGGTTTAAAATTGGGAACAGGATCTTAAATCATTTCAACCAAGTCTTAATAATTGTACAGTGTCTTTCAGTTTAATTCTAATTGCAGCCTTGTAATTCATCAGCTGTGGATGTGTTGGGGCCAACTAAACATTAGCCAATAGATAACAAGGCTACCTCGTTATCTATTGGCTGTTAGGTTGTCAGTCAAAGTCCCTACAAACATGATTCTAGTGTAAGGAGGAGGCGGGAGGAGGCGTTTCTACTTAGGGAGCTGTGGAGGAGGGGGGTGGTTTCACGCATGCACAACATTTGAAAAAGGACAAACAGTCGCTGTTATTCTCTTTCCTTGGAAAATCCTCTATACAACCTTTATACTCTTATATCTACTCTTCTTGATGAAAGGTTTTACTGGTCCGAAGTGAATATTTTCTATATCAGAAAACATGATAACATTTTAAAGACCCCCGTCCAGTGAAAAATAAAGTGGTGCACAGTAAAGCTCTGACCTGGAAGGAGTTGAAGAGGAGGTCACAGAAGAGGCGAATGAGGCGCAGCATGGAGCCTTTAGGGACTGACTCATCTATGACAAATGTGAAGAGGATGGCGTGAATCCCCAAAAGAGGGATCAGCGTCAGGGTGGACTTTGCTAACCTGCAGATAATGGATGTTTGATTTTATCCACAAGTATAAAACCTGTCCTATATCAAACTGAGTGCTTGGATTGTGCACTATTCCTGCAAATGGGTTTATAATTATTGTTGTTGTATTCCTGTAGGTCAACTTCTCTCACCTGAATTTGTAGTCCGTGTACCTCATCTGGTGCGCACGAAGTTTAGACATCAGTATTTTGATAATCCTGATGAATATGAAGAAGTTTATCTGCAAAAAAAAAGTCTAACATTTATTTTATGTGTAAAACTGACAATGACATTTCTCGCTAACAGAAGCTACTCCAGATACACATTTAATGAATATAAAGATGTTTGTGCTGTGCTTATTAAAGACTTGCCATGTGCAGCTACAGTTGACACAATGCTATTACACAACTTCAGGGTCACGCTTGTCTAAATAAAACATGTGATATACACACAACTGCCTAGATCCATGTGTTCCCAAACTTGAAAATCTAATAACTTCTTGAGTGTCCTTCAATGTCTCTGCTGCATTATTTATGTTGGAATCCAGCATGTGAAGCAACTATTTTGTCATCTCTGAACTTAAAACATGTTTAAACTTACCAAACATGCAAAGAGAATTGGAGAGCGTATGATCCACCAATATCCCATATTAGTGTTTCTCTCCCAGCACCTGCACATGAGTATGTATAAGCACACTTTGTTAATGGGTTCTGGATGAATGACAATTAGCTGCACTTATCACTGAACAAAATGACGTTGCTCAGCAAGATGTGAGTGTGTGATTTCACAAACTGAGCTCACAAACTCACAAGAATCTTGGCAGGCTCCTGCTGGTGCTATTGGGAGAGAAGCCGAAGATTGTTACAATCACTGAGCAGAATTTTGGTTGGGGTGGAATCCAAATCCAAAGATTATTTTAGCAGAAAAGAAAACTATTTTGTTTTAGAAAAATGAGGAGAGGGAATATCTTTATGGATGGGATGTGAGATGTGCTTTTCCATCAACTGTATCTCAACAACAAAGATTGTTTTTTTGTTTTTTTTTAAACAATTATTATTGTTTATTTCTTTCCCATGTAGATAATGCAAAACTGCAGATTTCACTGTGCTACTGTGCCCAGTGGGCTAATCACATATTGATGAAATCAATGACAGAGAGGCAAAGGCCAATCTATGAGCTTTAATACTGCAGGGCGTCATACAATTATCAGAAAAATGCATAATGTATTAGGAAAAGATTAAACTTACTCCTCGTTCTCATAAAGGTACTTGACGGTAATCCACGGAGACACAAAGATGAGAGGTGCACCTGAGAGTGAGAGTGGACAAAGTCAATGGTGTTGAAACTGACACTGTTTGGCCGCTGGTTATTACAACAAAGCACTCAGTTGTTTTTATGATACGCTTTTGCTAGAGTTTAGCAAATGTTTGTATTATCAAGGGAAGGGAAGTTTTATAAATACATGTACACAAGAGGATTGGAGCTCAGGGAGAACTTTTAATGTGTACAATTAATCTATTTTCAGCAGCAACGCTTTTTGCTCATACCATGTTCTTCACTGATAAACAAAAGCTACTGCCTTCATATAACCTATATATAGTACAGCACAGGCACACATTCTTCAAGCTAACTCATAGTCATTTATTACAGAGGTGAAAGTAAGTCATTACTTTGCATTAATACAGGGATTGTTGTAGTAGTAGATATTGTGCATTTAATAAAACTACAATATTTCTGAGCCCAGACATATAACTTATTTTACAGATGTAGCATTGGGGAACACATTAAATTCCATGTAGCTATACTTAAAGATAGGCTATGTAACCTTTCTGAAAGGGTTACACCACCTTCTTGTCTCCAGGGAGATGTTATGTCTTTGCCTGGAATATTCCACAGTATGACATTACACATACCTATCTTACATTCATTCAATTACTGGTGTTTTTTTTGTTTTTGTTTTTTTTCAAAAATACCTTGAAAAACAGCAGTCCACAGATCTGACCCGTAACTTCGCCTATTAGCATCAACTGCTACTGTCAAAGCAATAATACCTCCACTGAGACAAACAGTTTGCTGGCCTTCCACCAGAATCAGAATCAGAATCAGAAAAGCTTTTTTTGCCATTGTCAGTGAACACAATTCACAGACTAGGAACTTGCTTTGATGATGAGGTGCAACATAGAACACTCTGAATAATAATAATAATAATAATAATAATAATAATAATAATAATAATAATAATAAAGTATCACTATTTAAAAATAAAGTAAGAGCATGCAAAAAAAGATTAAGATATATAATTAAAAAAATAAAAATAGTCCAGTATATACAGGAGCATCAGAACAACAGTGCAAACTGACAGTGCAAAGTTACATAGTGCAGCTTTTACATGAATAAAGATTGACTCACCCCAGCCAATGGCCAGATAGATGTAGAAGTACTTCCTCTCACTGAACACGGTGATGACGAGCAGACTGTGCAGGTAGATGCCCTCCACTAAGAGCCAGTAATTATTGGCCATGACACTGTACTGCATCATCACCATGGCTCCTCTGCACCACATCACCGCCTGATACACAATCGACACACAAGGCGAGAGTATTCATATGCCAATCTCTAACCTTTTATTTAATTACATTCAACAGATGATCCAAAAGGTGCCCATTTGATTTAATAAGCCTGTAACCAATGCAGGGCCATATTTTAAAGTAAGTGATGTGTTCTGACATTAATAATCTGAATGATATGAGTAGCACTGTGAACATAAATCTATACGAGCTCCTACAGAACAAGGTAAAGGATTTTCAGTTAAAGGTCTTATATCATGCGAAAATTGACTCCTCTGAGCTTTTAGCCACATTAGAACGTTGTTATCGTCACACATGTTTGAGTAATCCTTCAAATCTTCAAAGTTCAAAATGCTCTGTTCCACCTTGTGATGTCATGAAGCAGCAGTTTTCAAATTAACAGACACCTTTTACATTTTTAGTTGTGTAGAGATTGGTTATTCCAGGGCTAAAATCACCCAAATGATTCTAGTGAAGGCGTATGGAGTTTAAAAACACAATGGAGCACTTCCTGTATTACCACATGGAATCACAAGGTGGAATAGAGTTTGTTCATTTTGAGAGAACTGAGCTTGAATATGCAGGGTTTGTGTGTTAAACATGTGTGAATGAAACAAAACACAACTCCCACCTTGTGATGTCATGTGGTAATACAGGAAGTGCTCCATTGTATTTTTAAATATCACACACCTTGGATAACACTCATTTGGGTCATTTCATTCTATTGAGCAAAAGGTAAAACTTGAAAACTACCACTTCATGACATCACAATGTGGAAGAGAGCATTATGAGCTATGGAGATGCAGACAGACTAATAATAAAGGCTTACTGAAACGTGTAACTCTAGGTATGATTTTGATGAGCTAACAGCATTACAACATGACTTAAATATTACAAAAATCTATTTAGTGTAATATGGGACCTTTAAACAAGACTGAAATAAGTTAAAACTGTCACAGTGGATATTAAAATTTGTTCTCTTGAAATGAATTTGTTCTCACTGGTATGTTGGCCCAGGAGCGCACCCGGGTGTTGCTGCTTTTGCGGGAGTCGAGCGTGAGGGTGAGCAGAGCGTCTTTCACCAAAATGGACATGGCTCTCAGGATGAACGACGCAAACAGGTTCATGTGGATGTTGTTTCTCATGCAGTGGAGTTTCCTGAAAACACAGCATGTAGCGTCACTTTAAAACTTCAAAGTGGTGTACTTTGAGTTCTCATTCCGTCCAGGCAACAAATTTTAAAGTGTTATATGTAATAAGCACTGTGAAATACAAATCAGTGTTTGCCAAGAATAATCTAAGCCAAAAGTATATAAGAAAGAAGATACCAAAAAAAAAAACCAAAAACTTTAGGCTGGGGTATAAAGTTTATACCGGGGTACTGTTTATACCACTGATATAAAAACTACAAAAACTACTGGTCTGATAATCCTAGCTTTTTCTAACCATATCAGTACTAAAACCTGAAAATGAATATACTGCTGCTGTGTCCTTGGGTAAAACACTGTGTGTCATTTGTGTCGGCTTATACTGGTGTATGAATGTGTGTTGAGAGCACATTGAGGGAAAAAAAATTAAATACGTGTATGGAACAATTCGCCATTTTACTACGACAATAAAAAAGTATGCATGATAATAATATTGATTATTAAATAATAATATTTATATTGTTAAAAGGACTCTGTTCCTCCATGACTGTCCCATGTGCAGGCTTTACCTGAATATGATGAGGATGGCCAGTGCCAGCAGCAGCGCTCCCAGGGAGAGAGAGTAGCCCACTGTGTACATGACCCATAACTGGTTTAGGACGCGACCATACTCCTGCTGCAGAGGACAAAGTCAGTTACACATCTCTCCACTCACAACAGGATCTTATGTTCTCAAGCACATGGGCGCTTTCCTTGTTAAAGGTTCTATACTACACAAAATGACTTTTGTGAGCTTTAAGCCAAGTTATAATGTTGTTACCTCCTCAAAAAAATATGTGCAGTTGTGTTTTGTTTCATTCACACATATTTGAGTAACCCTTTATTATTAATCTGTCTACATCTCCAAAGTTCAGAGTGCCCTGTTCCACCTTGTGATGTCATGAAGCGGTACATTTTCAAGTTAACAGCTACTTAGTACCTTTTGTTCAGTGGAGATGGCCAAGTCCAGGGCTGAAATTATTCAAATGACTTTAGTGAAGGTGTGTGGAGTTTAAAAGCACAGTGGCACACTTCATTAATAATGACAAGCTGGAACAGAGTGTAGTTTGAGAGAAGAATTCAAAGTAAATATGCAGGATTTGTGTATTAATATGGGCTCGTAAATTAAAATAGTGAACAAAAACGAAATCCTCCAAACGCCTGCACTAATTATTTTGTAATAACATCATAATGAAACCAATCGAGTGCACCTCAGCTGGATCGTCCTCACATTCAGACGTGTTCTTCTTGGACCAAAGGCCCTCCTCACTGCAACTCCGGTACACCAGGCCCCTCTGGACTGTTCACACATACAAACAAATATAAAATAATCATAATAAAATAATCATAATAATATCATATTTCGGTGATATTAAAAGTTTTTTCTTCATCTCTAAAATCCTTATTAATGGCATACATTTTAGTTAGAAAACATAAACTACACTGCACTTTAATCCAAAATAAACATATCAATACAGTTAGTTATATTCATTATGTTTATTTTTTTATCCATTGACCATATGTTTGCAATGTCTGTCCTTAATAATGTTTGAATGGAGATGATTTGAAAATATTGGCTAATTTCACACATCACACATATACAACCCATTCATAGCTTCTAAATACAGGACAGCCTTCATACCAGGACCAAAACCATAAGACAACAGTTAGAACAGAGGACAAGCTGAATTCACACTCCTTTACCGCTTCTGTAGCAGCTGGATGAACCTCACTACACGATGTATGCTCTCAGGACAGACCGCTACAATACAGTACAAGACAATAAGGATGACTAATCTAAGCCTACACTATCACTAACACACCCTTTTTCTGTAAAAATCCCTCCTTTTCAATCCAGAGCACATCTAAATCAGAAGTCATTTCTTTTCACACTGAAGGACAAGAATCTGTGTTACCATAGCAAACAGTGTATCATTCAGCAGAAGATTTGTCCTCAGTGAAATACAGACGTACATGAGCTTTTAGGTACATTGATGTCACTGGTTAATTTCAATAAATTATTTAGGATTTACAGCTATGCTCTCTTCAAGTTTAACTGCAGATCTTCACTGAGATACTGTCTAATGTTTTGTATGCTTTTAATGTAATTTGGGAGTAACAACAGAAGTGTTGTGTTTCTTTGCCTCTTCTCCAGTTAATGTTACAAGAGTCACTATAATCACGCAGGAGTAAAAACGGCCACAATAATTGTGTGTGTGTGTGTGTATATATATATATATATAGATATAGATATAGATATAGACATATATTTCCACTGGTAAAGAAAAAATAAAAACAGCATGTACACTGTTGATAGAATATTTAAAATGTATCAAAAACACATGGCGAGTGGGTGCACAATCAGGTGAGTCACTGGCACCCGCGGTCACTGCTTCTCATAGAACTTACATTTAAAAATATTTGTAAAACATTAATAATGCCTCACACTTGAAATGAGCTTTGCAAGCTCAACACAGCCTTTCAAAGCACTACACTGTAGTCATTGTTCATTCACGCCATACTCAGTGGTGGTAAGATACTACGGTAGCCACAGCTGCCCTGGGGTAAAATATAACATCTCTCAATATCAAACCCAATAATGCACCTTTATAAGCACTGCACTAAAAATGTTATTTTAAGTACACTGAAAATAGCGGCTAGATAACTAAAAATGCACATAATTTATTTAATCTGATCTGACAGGAGACAGAGTAGTAACCTTAACTACATGTTATTTTAAATCATGTGACCAAAGCCTTAACAGAGATGTCATCACTTCTCATATGCAAATGCAGATTGTCTATTTTTACTTAATAAAGGCTTGAAAGGTGATGTAATGCAATAGTACTTAGAGACTGCATTGAACTCTTTATATCTGTACCTTAATTTGTTCTTTTGTTTGTCACACAGAATTTATTTTTTGTGTTTTAAAAGCATTTTCCACTATTCTACACAGTTGCTGTAAATATCAACAACATGGGGGGTGTCCTCGCTTTGCACATCATTGCTGTGTCTACTGTAACACCTGTCCCCTAAAATAGACAGTGAGTCTGAATCAATGAGACACTGACCCTTACGGTACCAGGGCAGAAACCAGGGGCAGGACACATTGACTGTGGATCCAGGGGTTCCATCGGGCCAGCAGGCGTACTGGTCGAATGTGCGATTACAAACAAGCCCTGAAATACAAGAAACTCGATCAAAACACTGTTCAATCACATGACAAGTGTGTTACAGAAATGTCAGAGGAGAGAGCAGGGACTCACATTCTGCTGCTGTGTTTTCTATTAGCCACCATAAACCAGTCACATCTTTACCTTACATACCTTATTATCAAGGTAAAATGTTTAAACCAGGGGTCTCCAAACTGTTTCCTACAGAGAGCTATACTTTTACAAAATGAAACTGCAATTAAAATTCTACTGCCTCCATCTTTCACGTTTTGAAAAAAGAACAGACAGGTAAAGGGTAGTTCCATGCTTGTATCTATTAAAAAGTATTTTTTAATGATCTGACCCGTAGCTGGGGGCGTTGTGTTGATGAAGTCGAGACATTGGTCCTTGTAGCTACTCCACTGCTCCTGCACGAGCCTGAGGGAGTTTGTGGAGGAGACCTGCGGGACGACAGCCAACAGCACATCAGATACAACGAAGGTTTAAAGACACTGGGATTCTGGAGGGGGTTTTGTAATTTGTTGTTGAGTCAAACCTTGGTGAAGCTGCAGAGTGGGAGCACGGCCAGCAGCAGACACACCTGGGACATCCCACTTATGTTGGCAGGAGGGGGGTAGAAGGGGGCCCGGACACAGAAGAGGCCCAGTGCATGAGGCAGTCTTACCCCTTTCACACCGTGCGCTCTACGAAACAAAGAAAATCATTTATTAAAGGTCTTATATTACGCAAAATTGACTCTTGTGAGCTTTAAGGTGGAGAGAAAGTTATAAAGTTTATCTCAATATTTAATATTTTAATAATGCTTTATACTTGATGACAGTTTATGGATATGCCCTGTAATGTGGAAAGAATCATCTCAGTATAACAACCGTTCATGATTATTGACACCATAATAATGAATTATAGTTGAAAATGGCTTGATAGCAAAAACAGTTTTTTCCTCTACATTGACACCTAGGCCTGTCACAATAACAAATTTTGAAACGTAATATATTGCTACAGAGATATACTGCAATAAATTATAATATTGAAACTACTTTATGCCACTGACACAATAATAATAAAGCAGGATAAGCAAAACTTTTTTTAAATGCAGTATCATAAAAAGCACGATCTACAACAAATAACTAGCAGAATGAACCAATATTTGGAGGTTACTTTTTCATACCTCTACAACTCAAATCTTACCGTATTACATAAAAAAAACTGCAGAAACCTCGATACTGTTGCAACAAAAATATCTATCCATCCACACAATAAATAATAAGCCCCAAAATATATTGTTCCAGCTATCATTTAGTCGATATAGTGATTATTGTGATAGGTCTATTGACATCATCACCAAACATCAGTAAAATCCTTCATTTTCTTTCATTCCCAGCGTCTTAATATGTAACCATTCTTCTAGTATGTGACCAGCTTTATAAAATCAAACTCTCTGAATGATAAAGTAAAGTTAATGTGACAGAAACAGACAGCACTTCACATTTAGGTTTACCTTTTGGAGTCAAGCTTGATAAACTAATCACAGTTATTCATTTTAAGTTTAAAAATGATTTCCGAATAATCTTGAAATTCCTGCTAAGTTCAGACACATACATAATCACAGCTGTTTGTTGAACTGAATTCAAAACATCTGGCAGTGACATCATTTGGTCGTCATTCAACAGCTCAGACATCATCTTATGTCGAACGCCATCTTCTTCATCGATGTCGGAGAACGAAACGAAATCTGAAACGTTTCTGCAAAAAACACCTTGACAGTGGAAACATTTTTAGCTAAAACGTTTCAAATTCCATTCTGTTCCAGTCTCTTTCTCTTTGCCGGTGGTGGGCGCCCAGCTGCAGGTCAGACCCAAGATGAACGGACATGCACCAAGCACTCTGATGATTAACCCCTTCAGTTTATGCGAGAAAGAGGGGGGCAATATGGCAAAAAAAGAGAAGGAAGGGGTGCTTGGGAGATTGGGATAGAGAGAGAGAGAGAGAGAGAGAGAGAGGGAAGAGCTGGGGAGCAGGGAGATAGAAGGAGAGGGGGAGCGAGAGAGGGAGAAAGAGAGAAGCAGGGTGGGGGGGTGACTGTTTTTGCTTAGTCTTTCGTCATCAGTAATAACCCTCACTATTTGTGCATTTGAACAGCTCAGCCACTAAAGCTGAATGGTTGGCTCCACAAGTATGACGAAGTGTCTGTGATTTTTGGATGGGTATATAAGGATTTAAAGGTATGAAAAGTTATTATTATAATTATTATTAAAGTTATTATTATGTTATTATACTACAAGATGACTACTCAATTGCTATAGTAGTTTTAAACAATGGTCATCCCAAAGAACGACAAAAATGTGAATTTAATTTACTCTAAATTAAACAAATATTATAACTACAGAGGCACACTTTAAGAAACATGTTAAAAATAGAAATTTAAGATATGAGAAGCTACAGCATGAGGGTATCATTAAAGAGCAAAAATGTTTCTTCTTCCCAACATATGTAACTTTATCTCTAAACACCATATTACATTTGTTCAGTGTCGAGATTTCTGCTGCCTCCATCAGGGTATTTGATAGCTTTAATGTGCTTATGTGCGTGTGTGTGAGTTTGTGTTTGTTTGTGTGAGTGTATGTGTGTGTGTGCACCCTGTCTGTTTATATTTAACCACAACAGCGAGCACAGGACAGCATCATTGGTGTGTTGAGTTGAGCTGATAGCCTTATCGAGTCAGGTTTTGCATTACGCATCCCACACCACCAAACAGCAAAGGAATGAGGATATCCCAGTGCGTTTCAAACCAATATCTCCTTCTGTTTCCAGGGAACGGGCCCCGCATGCATCTTACATGTAATAACATCCCATTTCTTTTCATTATGGCAGCAGCTGAGCATGTACTAGTAGAAGTAACACACTTTGCAATGTACTAAAAACTAAATAATAATAATGCATCACTTTTATATAGCGCTTTTCTGGACACTCAAAGACGCTTTACAGAGCATTATTTATTCACTCCACACTTGGTGGTGGTAAGCTACTATTGTAGCCACAGCTGCCTTGGGGCAGACTGACGGAAGCGCGGCTGCCTTCGACCACCACCATCACTCACTCTTATAATAGTAATGAGAAAGAAAGAAATACTTAATTTGTAGAATGCAGAAGCTGATGTTTAAACAATGAGGAAGCAGTTAGTACAAATGTAATAGGGAAGTAGTAGAAAGCAGCAGGCTTTGCTGCTCTACTGAGTTTGCATGTTCTTCATGTGTCTGGGTGGGTGTCCTCTGGGGTCCCCCATCAACACAAAACATCCACCGTATGTAAATTCTTCCATCTAAAGTAGTTCTGACCAAGCCACAGGTCCCTGGTAGCGCCCTTTGCTCCTAACTGGTTTCTCCTGCAGCATGGAAGGGTGGGTCAAATGCAGGGGACAGTTTCTCCTCTGGTAAAATAAAGTGTACCTTAATGTTCACATCGCTATGCATTTTTGGCCCATGCTCAGATTTATAATTTTTCAGATGGCAAAAGCAAGAACCAAACTAGTACAACCAAAGAACTAAACAACACACTAGAGTCTTTCTTCAAGGCTTACATTTCAGAAAGTGCCTTATAATTAGATGAAGAGAGCATCAATATGATTTTGACATTGCCTTTAGTATGAGGAAAAAAACAAAATTTATTCTTTTACAAGACATAAATCCGGTATCCTGCTTTAATGCACATACTTCAGTGTAAAATCTGTTATTTACTTGTACTGGCTTTGGTCCAGTATTTACATTATGGTCATGTTTCTGGCACATTCAGGATTTTTAAGTGATCAGTGAAGACAACAATATTAAAAATATGCATTATGCAAGTCATGCTAAAATACTAGCTGGACATATTTACAGTCACTTATGGATCATGCTTACAGCAAAAAAGGGGTTGTGAAATTGCTGAAGTTACAATTTTTTTATCAACGCTAAAGGGAATTTGTGTTTCCATCAGATAATTTATTCTCTTTAACTGGTTTTGATGCACCCAACCGTTCATCACTGCAGCCCCTCTCAATACTCAAAGTCTATATAACATATGTATAATATGAATGTAATATACAACATGTCACACCTCATCACCAGTGTCAGGCTTCCTTTATCATCTTCCTCTAAGGCTTTACTAAGGCTTAGAAATACAGTAACTGTAATTTCTAATTTTTATGGTCACTACAGCACCACACACTGAAGCAGTTTGTGCATTTATTTGATTTCTTTTGAATAGCAGATGGCAAACGTAAATCCTGTTCCCCCCACCACTCACCTGGCCTTTGTTGAGGCTCACCTGTTACTTATGGAAGTAGAAAAATGCTATACCTCAAGCAACACATTTTCTGACATTTAAGTAACCATGTTCCTGCTTACACATATTTGCAATGAAACCCATTTAAGTAGGTTCCACCACGTTATTTATTTACAATGTGGAATATTCAAGACCAAGCAATAACACCCCCATGGAGAAAAGCTATCAGGAAAGTTCATAATGCACCTTAAACTTTTACGTCAGATGTCCTTTTTGAAACGCCAACAAAAGCTTAAAGAATTTGAATAAAATGCCATTGAATACACACTGACAATAACATATTGAGCATTTAATCTCATCTGTAAGATGATTTTCTCTATGCCTATACAGTCCTCTTTTGGACATTCACAAGGGTTTTTACATGACAAAAGTGCTCATCTCCCATAATGCTTAGAGAGATAAGAGAGAAACATGTCTACATTGCACTGCACAATCCAACTGTGTCAAATCCATTGAATATGTGGCAACAATCTGCTTTTCATATGCATTGTGAGCATGGGGTCAGTCTGGCTACATATCCCTGTGGCTATATGAGTAACCTTCATGTCATTATTCACTTTGTTCATTTATCTTCACATAGACAACTGAAGGCTCCAGAGGTCAGAGCTGTGATGGAGCACATGAACACTTCTGTAACTACTATGTCTATCTATTAACACACATAAATGCATCTCTCATTATGCGTCGTCTCCTTGGAGATCTGCGTAAACCTGTGAACATTTATGTTATCATTTAATCTTGGGTGGAGGAATTATTTAAAGGGCCCCTATTACACTGTTTTCTGATCTATGCTGTAATGTTGTTTTCTCATCACAAACATACCTGAAGTTGTGTTTTGTTAAATTTGCACATGTTTAACACACAAGCCCTGCATATTTAGGCTGAGTTCTTCTTTCAAACAGAAAACACTCTGTTCCACCATGTGATGTCATGTGGTAATACAGGAAGTGCTCTGTTGTGTTTTTAAACTACACACACCTTCACTAGAATCATTTGGATAATTTCAGCCCTGGAATTACCAATCTCTACTGAATTAAAGGTAAAAGTTGCTGTTAACTTGAAAACTACCAGTATATGACATCATAAGGTGGAACAGAGCATTTTGAGCTTTGGAGATGTAGAAGACTAATAATGCAAGATTACTCAAACATGTGTCAATGAAACAAACTCCAGGTAACAACATTATAACATGTCTTAAGCTCACAAGAGTCAGTTTTGTGTAATATAGGACCTTTAAAATAAGAAGGTGTAGCTGTAGCATCAATTGTTGGCAGTCGGCTTGATACCCAATATTTGCAATGCTGTTGTGGCTGATTAATTGTGGCTTTTTGCTGATATTGATCTAAATATTTTAAACTACAAATAAACTTTTCACTTTTGCAAGAACAAAAATAATTAGGCCACAAAATGTATCTATCTGGGATATATTTATTGTACTTTTTATGATTATGTACAATACATGCAGCGACCTCTTTAGGTTCATTGCTCATTTCCATAATATATTTTTAACTCACTCGTCTGTTTATAAAGAATCATGTGATGGGCTGAGGAAAACCTGGGAATGACACAAGGGCACATGGTGATATTGCCTGGAATGTTCCACAGTATCACATTACACTTATTTATCTCTATGGAGACAGCAGGTGATACCACAGGGCCAAGTTACATGTCAAATGTGTGGAGAGGTGAGCCCACACACAGTAAAAATGAAAGTTTTTAGGTAAATAAAATTCCATGTTATTCATATGCAAGAATTATGTGTTTAATGCCATACCGGGACAAAACAATAATATCTCCATGGAGACAAGCAGGTGCTGTACCCTCCACCACAAACGTTACACAGAGCATGATATGAGTTAATTGCTGCAAGTGTACTGAGCAGGGATGCAACGATACAGTTTTCCCACGATTTGATACGTATCTCGAAACATGGGTCACAATATCGATTTGATTTCGATACATTTTAGGACGCAAAAAAAAATTCTAATGTATTTTTTCTGCTGATGATTATAATAACACTATGATATTAATGAAACATTACATACATTACATACAATACATTACAGTACAGCTACTGTACAGTTGTAGTTTATTTGTGTTTTAGTGTTTTAGTTCATTTGGTTCAATGATTCACAGCTCAGAATTTTTATTCAGTGAAAATAAGAACAGAGCTTTCTCTGATTTATATATAATTACATATACTTGGTGATAATTTGATGATTTCTTTTCCTCTAGAGTCTTTTCACTGCATGTACACGCCTGTCCCCGCTCTGCTTTGCCCTCCTCCAGCAGAGACAGACAGTAGCTTCTCCCACACTGCCCTGCTACAGTCGGTGCTCTTAACAAACACACAGCGCTCTCCCATCCTCTTTCTGAACACTCAGATTATGTTATATTACATAGAAATTCTGACAAAAACTTACGAGATGGAGTCTGAGAAAAAGATTGCGTGTGTGTATATGAGCGCATTTGATTAAAGCCAATGTAAAGCCAAATTCTGTGAAAGTGAATATCTTTGTCATTCCTGAGTCTATCAGCATAAAATAAAAAGTGACTAAAAGATAAAACCCACCTCTGCTGGAATATTTCTGTTGTAAGTCCCTATGGAGCGGTTTTCTTGCTGTATCTATGGAGGACTGAGCAATAACTGTTCCTCTTTTAGACCAAAATAAATGACAACACAGCGCTCACGCAGAGACAAGTGCATATCGACTGAACACATGTATCGAATCATGAGACCAGTATTGAACGATTCAATATTATATCAGATATCGTTGCATCCCTAGTATTGAGTGTTCTTTATTTGTATCAATAAGTCTCTTCTTGAGCGCATTTTACTATGGTAACCTATGTAAAAATAGCCTGAGGGGAACAAAGAGCACAACAGCTATCATTAGAAAATCCACTTGTTACATATGAGACACGACGACCTCCAAATCAAATGGCCAATAATGAAGTCTCACTGAAAAACAGACCACTTTTATACATTAAATAATTGCACATTAAGTCAGTGGGGCTGCGGGCACATCCAATTACCTTGTTTAAATCAATAAGGTTTCTCCCACAGATGAGGAGTGCACAATTAACAGATATGGACACTATGTAGGAGGTAATAGAGCCAGTGCTTTTGGTGTAATGGAGCTAAACTACAATTATGATGTTTGCGCCTCGCTCTGATAGCACTTCCATTTTCCAACTTCAAAACACAAAACTTTATCAGAATCAGAATCAGAATCAGAATCAGAAAAGCTTTTATTGCCATTGTCAGTGAACACAATTCACAGACTAGGAACTTGCTTTGGTGATAAGGTGCAACATAGAACACTGAATAATAATAATACTAATAATAATAATAATACAAGTAGAGATATCACAGTTATAAAGGATAATAATAATAATAATGATAATAAAGTATCACTATTTGAATAAAGTAAGAGCATGCAAAAAGATTAAGATATATAATAAAAATAAAAATAGTCAAGTATATACAGAGCATCAGAACAACAGTGCAAACTGACAGTGCAAAAGAGCAAGTGACGTGACATGACTTATTTAAAGTGACTGGTATTATAAAGTGTCCTTAGTACAGGTGTTATAAGTGTTCATAAAGTGTTTATGAGTCCAACGGCAGAGGGGAAGAAACTGTTCTTATGGCGAGAGGTTCTGGTCCGTATGGACCGTAGCCTTCTGCCAGAGGGAAGTGGCTCGAATAGTCCATGTCCAGGGTGAGAGGGGTCAGCTGCTATCCGGCCTGCACGCCCCCGAGTCCTGGAGACGTACAGGTCCTGGAGAGATGGAAGGCTACAGCCGATCACCTTCTCAGCAGAGCGCACAATGCGCTGCAGTCTCTGTCTGTCCCTGGCAGTGGCCCCAGCGTACCACACAGTGATGGAGGAGGTGAGGATGGACTCAATGATGGCCGTGTAAAACTGCACCATCATCTGGGCAGGCAGCTTGGCTTTCCTCAGCTGCCGCAGGAAGTACATCCTCTGCTGGGCTTTCTTGATGAGGGAGCTGATGGTCGGCTCCCACTTGAGGTCGTGGGTGATGCAGGTGCCCAGGAAGCGGAAGGAGTCCACAGTGGTGATGGAGGAGTCTGTCAGGGTGAGGAGAGGCAGGGGGGCTGTGACTTTCCTGAAGTCCACGATCATCTCCACTGTCTTCTGGGCGTTGAGCTCCAGGTTGTTGCTGCTGCACCAGGACACCAGCCGGTCCACCTCCCTCCTGTAGGCAGACTCATCGCTGTCCGAGATGAGCCCGATGAGGGTGGTGTCATCCGCAAACTTAACCAGTTTCACGGAGTCGTGGCTGGAGGTGCAGCAGTTGGTGTACAGGGAGAAGAGCAGGGGAGAAAGTACACAGCCCTGTGGAGATCCTGTGCTTATAGTCCGAATGTCCGAGACATTCTTCCCCAGCCGCACGCACTGCCTCCGGTCCGTCAGGAAGTCAGTGATCCACCTGCAGGTGGAGTCAGGCACGTTGAGCTGGGCGAGCTTGTCCTGGAGCAGTTTGTAACATTCATACTTTGTAACTATTTCTATTATACTAGAGAAGTATGTTTTTAAGGCAAAACTGAATAGCATCACATTACAGGATGATTTTGATATCCCAGTGGAAAAAAAAAATTTGACATTAATATGTTGCCTTATTTTGAGATAAATCCACACTATTGTAAATACTATTCAGAAAACATCTATTCTATTCTATTCTACACTATTCTGTGCTGTTTTTATTATTTACTTTTTTCAGTCTATTTACAGTGTTAATCAGCAGAGCAGAGCATGGCATACTCTGCTCTGCTGATTAACACTTAACACTTATTCTCGATAAAATATACATTGAAACTAATAATTAAAATGTGCCAGATAGGGCTGCAACTTTAATCACAATAATTTGAAATTGCAATTTGAATGAAGTGCAAAGGCTGCAATACTTTCCTCCACAAACAACAAAATATTCTGTTTTATTCTGCCTAAAACTGCCAGCCCTGTATTTTAAATCTGTACAAATGTTAGGAAATGTGATTCTTGAATTAGTTTGTCAGTTCACATTTCCCAAATGGTGCAGCCCCAGTGCCGAATCATTTCTCAGTAAACGCTCCTGTCTGCTATAAATATCAAGTATCAATCTAAAACAGTGGATGAGGGTTTAAGATACCTGTATCTGGACCATAAACTGTATAAAGTGGACTAAGGGAGTGTGATGTCACCCAGTGCTAACAGTTATGGGGGCGAATTTGGAGTCCCATATTAGGAATAGGAATTTATGTACGTACAAAATAGCAAAATTAAAACACCGGGTTCATGTAGAGTGGGTTAATATGAAAATTTCAAGACCAAAATGATGAGGCTCACAGCAGCAGTTACAGAGAGACGGTTGACAATTTTGAAGTGAGTCGATGGAGCCCTAAGCGCCCCCATGGTCACTTCCAGTTTGGAACATGGAGGCTAGCAAGTTAGCTATGTCCATTTGTACAGTTTATGATCCTGACCAAACCATTGTATCCTATATTAAACTATAGGACTCTTCTAAGTGCTGTGTGTGGACAGCCCGATCCAGATGAGCATCATAAAGCTGTGTGTGAACTGAGGAAGAGGGCGCACATGAGGAAGGCCTGTCCAGAACATACCATTCCCAGTGTCCCATGGAGAATGCCAAGAACCAGCCTCTAAATCCTCCACCATGTGGTCCCAGGACGCTCTACAGAAAAACATATAACTCACACAACACACACCCCATGCTCTCTCTCTCTCTCTCAGCTCCTATAGAAACAATGAGACCACTGACAATAACACAGACCAACTACCTCTGGGGCTGGGATTTCATTTAAAGGTGCACTATGTAACTTTATGGTTGGGGATCCGTCAGCTGTTTGTTTCTGTGGATATGTCACTGCTCAGCCTGGAATGTTCCACAGTATGACATTAAACAGCTCTACCTTACATTTATTAAATTGAAGGGGGGGTTTATAACTGATTGTGGGTGGGTTGCCTCGACACAAATCTTGGTCTGGTTTGGTCAGTTTAATCCCATACTGTGAAACATTCCAGACAAAGCAATAACATCTCCGTGGAGAAAAGCATTTGATGGATCCTCCACCAGAAAAGACACACAATGCACCTTTAAACAGCAGTGATTAGTGTCTGCTACAACTGCATGCTGTTTTATAATTAGGGCGTCCACTCATACATGTCTCACACTAGGCATGTCACAATAACAAATTTTGAATAAAATATAGATGATAAATAATAATACTGAAACTATTTTATGGCACTGACACAAAAACCCTAGAGCAGATTTAAACCACAAAAACTATTCTAAATCAAAAATATGGTTTACGGCTTAAATCTGATCGTATAGCCAAAAAATAACCCAAAATTTATCAGTAGTGCAAAGAAAATTACCACATGACAAATATTGAATGAAATTGAACCTATTTTCATTTGTAATATTTTATGATAATATACAAAACAGCAATGGCGCGTCAGTCTTTATGTGTCCCACAGCCTCAGAAATGTCAGGCTGAGGTGTATAAATATGTTTTTAGAGTGAACGTGCAGGTTATAAACAGTAGTCGACATGGTCCGTCACACGTCTGACAGCCCACAACACTGGCACCCACTGCGCTCACCACTGTACCACATGGAGCAGGACATAGAGAAATTATATGAATGTGTTACAACCTCAAGAAAGATGCCATAAAATCCATCAAACTCATAATAGTGAGTAAGACTACAATGATTAATCAACTAATCATGACTTGTTGACTATAAGAAAAAAAACACAAAAAAACAAATGCAGTCATATTTTGATAATCATAATCATAATCTGGACTATACAGAGTCTAAAACTGTGACATTATTAAATCAAAATGTAAAAAATAATAATGTTCTATTCCCTATCTAGCAGCCTTCAGTCACCATATTTAATAGTTATATTAGATATTAATGCATTTTTCAAGGTTCAGTGCATAATAGAAATAATCATTAGACTAAGTGAAAAATTCACTGCTGCCACACTGGCATTGACAACCAAAATAATCTTCAGTTGCAGCTCTAAATATTATTTACATCTTTGACATTGATTTTATGCCGGGAATCTTTCCTTCATTTTTTCCAGGTTTGCATATCCGATGTCTTTAGAGCTTTCAAAAATACAAGGAGCTGCATTATATATCTATTGAAGTACAGTGCTATATAGTACTATGACCAGCTAACAGCATATAGGGGACATGTTGTGGGAGTAGCAGATTAAAACTCATGTCCAGGTGCCCACATAATGAACCATGACTGAAAGCGCCTGCATGTTCTTATGGGGTTAGGGTATAGACACATTCAAAACTGCAGAATACGATATCAAGCCCTGTGAACTGGTTTGTATCAGCTCAAGATAGTTAACATTAGCGTTCCTGCATTTGAGTGAATTAAGTTGGTTGGTTTGATTTTCAAATGATATTGGATGTAAGGTAACAAGTTGGTTCCTGGCATCCACTGCACCCATCAGCAGTCATTTTGTGACAGTTTTTAGCTTAGAAAATTATTAAACATGTACAGTTAAACCATGATGATACCAGAAATAAATGTGTTAACAATAAAGCAAAACCATACAATATTTGCCTAGGATCCTTCAATGAGCCAATCACGGACAAGTATCAGTCCATATCAAAACAAACATGGCTGCTTATGATGAAAAAATAAAAAAAATATCAAAAGAGATTGAAAAACATTGCAGATTTGTGCAGAATCTATGAGGGAAGCACTAAAGTCTGTTTAAGAAATTAGATCCTGTTTGTAAATGATAGGTGACCATTGACCTCTTTCGTTTCACATGCGTCACTGAAAAAAAAAGACTCAACAATCAATCAATAATGAGAGATTTCACTCTAGATTTGCCGGAAATAAAATATGTTTTCACTTTTAAAATAATTTAAAACCAATATAAAGCCTTGTATACAGCAACTGCAGATTCACTGCACTGAGCTCATTTGGATCCTTTCAGCACAAACTGAGAAAACGGACTTGTTTTATTTGTCTTCAAGTGAATACATCCACTAAAGTCAATGAAAGTGATGCGATAATTAATTTAAAGGCCATTAAACTGAAGAAAGGAGCCTTTGTGGTCAGTGGACAGTGTTTTAACCAAAGGAAACGAGCCGAGGAAATCTCTCTCCCTGTTGGATGACTTAATCCTCTGAAGAAATGTAATGAGATAATTGCATTTGAGTTAAATGTGATAAAGACATCTATATATACACACAAGTGTTTTATCTTACAAGACTGCACTCACAGCCTGTTATCGGGAGAGTAACATCTTCAACCCACGTTTTCGTAATCTGATTAAAGAGTTTTGATGGGTCACTCAAACCCTACTTGTTGAAGCAGAAATGTATGTATTAGGGCCCGAACGATATATTGGTTGGCCGATTTTATCGGCCGATATGGGCACTTGGAGACATATCGGCTATCGGCCTAAATCTTGCTGATATGGGCCCATACTCCGCGTGGGCATGTTATCCCTCATTATAAAGCTTAGACTCTCTATATTACGTCTATTTAACTCAATTTACAGACAGATGAATGTCCTAATATCTGGTGTTGCATCAGTATTTATCAGTAATTTGTCTGTAACACCCTGAATGCACCCCTAGAGTCACATGTACAGAGCACATGCTCTTGTTTACATCAGTGCGCAACACTGAGGCGCTGGCTTTAAATGCTCTTGTGTCTGATTCATGATATTGTACTGATAGTAAAAGTTTAGGTCAGCAACAAAACTACTGCTTGCCTGTTTTCTCTTACACTGGCCTACTGTAAAGTGACTATACGTAGTGGCTGTATACACTTTACTGGACACACACTGTAAATGAGCTGTGAATAGAGGTGTGAATGATCAGCATTTACGTATATAATTACCGCAGCGCGCACGCATTTACGATAACCGCTAAAGACTAATAATGGTAGTTATACTTTGTTTACTGGCTAGTCATGCAAAAATGCCATTAGGCCTACCTACTGTCTTTAAATATGACAGTAAAGAGACAAAATAACAGTAAATGTAGCCTAAACAAACCCAACTTAAAATCAAATCTAACTTTTATAATCAGCTGAAGATTCACAGTGAATTTTTACATCAGTAAATCTATCAGCTGTTATATCGGTTATCGGCAGCTCCAAAGCCTGTTATATCGGTATCCTAGTTTGTATATATAGAAGTGGTAACAATGTAACAAGAATCAAAAGCAACAGTCTAATAATATAATGGTTTATATTTGTTTTATCACCAGTGAGACAGGACCTTCACAAATTAAAATTAAATTGCACATGCCTCTGGTTAGTGAAGCAAAAAACTCATCAAGGGGCCAAAAACACTGTTGTTCTGTTATCCCAATTTTCAATTATTGGAAAGTATGTTTTTTATGTACAGTATATATACTATAGTGCAGGCCCACCTTTACATTTAATTTTCTCTGTTGGGAGAGAGAGGAGTTGATAACAAGTGCACTCAATTTATATTCCAACCACTGAAGCTTACATTCACCTGAGCAGGGCTACCTGAATTTAAATAGCCAAGAAAAATTCCTAGAAAAGAAATCATAACTCAGAATAAATAATAAATCAGATAATACCCCTAACCATGACAAAGCAATATATGTGGAGTCAGTCAGTAACATGGGACTTTTGGTCACAAGTTTGTACTTTTTTCTGAGCAGGCGAGAACGTAGCCAACAATATAAATGTTTTTTTCTGAGCAGAAACATCAAACCCTGGACTTTCACCACTCTAACCTTCTACAACAAAACCTCAGACTGAAGCTTTTTTGAGTGAAATGCTCTTTTTCAGTTTGGTTGTGGAATAAGAACAGAAACTTGGTCTGTTTGAATTTGCATATGGTAATAATATTCATTCATGTTACTGTGTTTTTGTTTTTTTGTTTTTTTTTAAAGGCACTGTCAGAGGTTCTGTCAGGAAATGCAGGAGCAAAGAGCGTGCATAACTTTCAAGTATAACACAAACTCACTCCAAATGGTTTCATTCAAGCTCTAAAATGTGATGGTCATTACTATATAGACTTATCGTTCAATATATGAAAGCTCAAACAATATATTTTGTGGCTCAATATTTATCATGTGTACATTTTCATTGTAAAAGTGGAAGATATTGGGTATTTTTGTTGTGACTGTTGTACAATAATATTTGAGCTATAGGGGGTTGAATAACTAACTTCCATGGCTAATTATTAGCTCATCCTGCAATTTATTTCCACTGTGGGCTGATTTGTGGGGGAAAAGTCCAGGGCCATTTTTTTGGTCTCAGTCCGCCCCTGGTGACAATGGCATGGTGAATGTAGTTTCAATAATATAGTTGATCACAGTATATCACAGTATATCTCTGTAGCAATAGATCACACTTCAAAATTTGTTATTGTGACAGGCCTAGTCATAATTTTAGATGGAGGGCAGGGATTTCTATGGAAGATGCACAGTTTTAGAAGGAAATGCCTCACCAGCCTGGGTACATCCACTCCTCAGTTAGGGGGTTTTATAGTTTACGGTCCTATCACCTGACAGCTATCTTTTATTTGGTGTGGAATAATGGCACAGTTTTTCTGAAGCAAAAGATAATTGCGCTTATTTATTTATGCTGACAAAGTTGATGTAGAACTTTTGATGATTTTTGTTTGATGTAGTTCAGGCTAGTTATTACAGCGATATTAAATGTTCCACTATTTTCTGATCAATGTTATAATGTTTCCTCATCACAAATATACCTGGAGTTGTGTTTTGTTTCATTCACACATGTTTAACACACAAACTCTGCATATTTAGGCTGGGTTCTTCTCTCAAACAGAAAACAGACTGTTCCACCTTGTGATGTCATGTGGTAATAGAGGTAAAAGCGTGTGGTTTTAAACTCCATGCACCTTTGCTAGAATCATTTGGGTAATTTCAGCCCTGGAATTGACAGTCTCTACTGAACAAGTTTAACAAAAACTACCACTACATGACCTCACAAAGTGGAACAGAGCATTTTGAGGTTTGGTGATGTAGACAGACTAATAATAAAGGGTTACTCAAACATGTGAATGAAACAAAACACAATCCCAGGTATGTTTTTGATGAGATAGCAAACTTCTAACATGATTTAAAGCTCACAAGAGTCAGTTTTGGCAATGTAGGCCCTTTCACCATAGAACAAGGATGAACAAAAGTATTATACTTTTAAAACAGCACCACCACAAGCCTATGCTATACTCTCATGATACACCTATATATTTTTAGTTAGTTATGACTGCACGTTTGGTTGAATGAGGCAAAAATTCTTCTTCCATGTTTGGACATATCCACCATTAGCCTATCATTTCTCAGACAAATGCACACTAAATGTACAGTAATTATGTTGCCTTTGCTATGTTTTCCTTTGCTCAATAATTCAACCTCGAGTATGCAGATCTGCCCCTGTTCACTCCCTGATATGTGAAGCTTCCTATGTGTAGCTTCCTATGTGCTTTTATTAATTGCTATGTTACATGCGCGGTTGCATTTTCCGTCAGCTGCATGTCCACAATCTCCTGCCACATATTATAATGCAGAGTAGTATGTGTGCTGTATGCATTATTAATGATGATTAGGGCGAGTATAGTGTCTACGGGAACATTGGTTTAAACCTGGGCTTCAGTGATGTCCTCTATGACACTACATCAACAAACAGCTCACGTCTATTCATACATACACCATGCGTTTGAACACACTGTGAAAAGATGATGTTTTTCATTTATATTTAAGTTCAATTTGTCAACTTTGTCCATTCTAAAAATGAGCAATAAGGCAGGGAAATAAGATGTATATGTACAAAGATTCAACAGAAATATAGTTTGTGTAACATTAAGGTGTGTACATAGCAAGGAGCCACTGGAAATTGATTAAGTAACGATATTTCTGCTCTGGTGGGTTTACTGGATTTGCAGAAATTATTGGGAGTTGACGAGTTTTTGCAAAAGAAGAAAAATCATAGATTGAACCTAGAGCTTCAGCAGTAGTGTTAAAAAGTACTTCATAATTATAATCTTTTATCTATGATTTATACATGAAGCACATACAAGGTAATCAGGTATATTGTACTACACACAAAGGAATGGCAGCCAGAAAAATCATTTGTAACGGCAGTGTACTTATTAAGTTTAGCACAGTAATTAAATGTTTTATTGAATTTTCTGGGGCTCACAGTACATGTCTAATCTGAACACTGTCTGTCCTTGCCCCGTCCATGTCCAAACAGATCCAAGATTCCATTAAACTGGCACTGAGCCATGTGCACAGGCAGCAGCTTCAGTCTGATAAACCTGATGCTGCGTCACACAAATAATGACCCTCCATAGGACCAAAGAGCTCAAGAGTGAACTGGACCAAAATGTGCAAAGATTAAACAATGCTTTATGAAAGATAGTGTGTTTTCACTGATTTCCCACTGGATCACAACATACACTATATTGCCAAAAGTATTCACTCATCCAAATAATGGAAATCAGGTGTTCCAATCACTTCCATGGCCACAGGTTTATAAAACCAAGCACCTAGACCTGCAGACTGTTTCTACAAACATTTGTGAAAGAATGGGTCACTCTCAGGAGCTCAGTGAATTCCAGCGTGGTACTGTGATAGGATGCCACCTGTGCAACAAGTCCAGTCATGAAATTTCCTTACTCCTAAATATTCCACGGTCAACTGTCAGTGGAATTATAACAAAGTGGAAGCGATTGGGAACAACAGCAACTCAGTCACAAAGTTGTAGGCCACGTAAACTGACGGGGCAGGATCAGCGGATGCTGAGGCACATAGTGCGCAGAGGTCGCCAACTTTCAATCGCTACAGACCTCCAAACTTCATGTGGCTTTCAGATTAGCTCAAGAACAGTGCGTAGAGAGCTTCATGGAATGGGTTTCCACGGCCGAGCAGCTGCATCCAAGCCAAACATCACCAAGTGCAATGCAAAGGGTCAGATGCAGTGGTGTAAAGCACGCCGCCACTGGACTCTAGAGCAGTGGAGACGGGTTCTCTGGAGTGACGAATCGCACTTCTCCATCTGGCAATCTGATGGACGAGTCTGGGTTTGGCGGTTGCCAGGAGAACGGTACTTGTCTGACTGCATTGTGCCAAGTGTAAAGTTTGGTGGAGGAGCGATTATGGTGTGGGGTTGTTTTTCAGGAGCTGGGCTTGGCCCCTTAGTTCCAGTGAAAGGAACTCTGAATGCTTCAGCATACCAAGAGATTTTGGACAATTTCATGCTCCCAACTTTGTGGGAACAGTTTGGAGATGGCTCCTTCCTCTTCAACATGACTGTGCACCAGTGCACAAAGCAAGGTCCATAAACACATGGATGAGAGAGTTTGGTGTGGATGAACTTGACTGGCCTGCACAGAGTCCTGACCTCAACCCGACAGAACACCTTTGAGATGAATTAGAGCAGAGACTGAGAGCCAGGCCTTCTCGTCCAACATCAGTGTGTGACCTCACAAATGCGCTTCTGGATGAGTGGTCAAAAATTCCCATAAACACTGTCCACACTAAATCTTGTGGACAGCCTTCCCAAAAGAGTTAAAGCTGCAAAGGGTGGACCAACATCATATTAAACCCTATGGATTAAGAATGGGATGTCACTTAAATTCATATGCAAGTGAAGGCAGGTGAGCAAATACTTTTGGCAATATAGTGTAGATCACTAAAACACCATATACCATATATATGTGTGTGTGTGTGATTGAACTGTGATTGTGACATGGGGCCAAACACAAGCCTGTCAGGATAAATAGTACTATATCGACTTTGTTCAATACGTCATGCATGGCAGATGGAACAATACTTTTTGGGAGTTCATATTTATAATGGGAACTTTGTCCATGCACTAGTGGGAAAAGTTTAGTTCTTTTCTGTTCCACAATGAGATTTGAAAGGGTTGAATTATGAACTTCTATGACTCATTATAGACACAAATAACTACTTAAGTATTGCATTCTGTTATTTATTTATTTATTTATTTATTGCAGATTTAGTGTGTGGTTGTGTGTGTGTGTGTGTGGGGGGGGGTTTAACATTACTCTACATTAAAAACCTCTGAAGTTACATAGTGCACTATGTAACTTCTAAGGTGGAGGGTCCGCTACTTGTTCTTTTCTGTAGTGTTCCACGTTAAAGCAATACATTTTTATAAATAAATATTTTATAGCTCAAAAATACCTTTAAAAAACATGAATTCTTACAATGTGCAGGCTTGCTTCTCCATAGATCTGACCATTAGCCTGTCTCCATTGTGATTAGTTAACAGTAATATCTCCATGAAGACAGGTTGTGGCAGACCCTCCACCAGAAAAGTTACACAATGCACCTTTTTGGAGGATAATTTTGCTTTATGTTTTGGTTTCTATCTATTATTGTTTATAGTCTACTAGTCTATTTACTGCAGCAATATATCGCACTTCAAAGTGTCATGACAGGCCAAACATTCCACTTTAATGGTAGAAGCAACTTTTCATCAATGACAGTGCAAAGCTATGAATGAAAGCATTATTCACTTAGCCTATCATGCAGTAAGAGATAAATACTACAGTCATCAAAATGTCAAAATGTTATGGAAACTGAAAAAATTGCAGACAGGTGTTCGGTATAGGCAAGTGTAAGTGTGATCAAAACATCAATCTGAAGCTGCTCCTATAATGTGGATTAGCCCAGCGGGGTAAAACAGCAGGCCATGTGAGTAGGAGCAGGGCAGTCAGACTTTAAGAAAAACTCTACAGCAATTCCTCTGTCAACAACATCAATCCAGTAAACCACCATCTTTCTCTGGTTTTCCATTTGTATGTCTATTTCTAAGGAACGTAAATACATTGGCTATCTAACCTAATAAATATTCCCCGCTCCACTTTTGCAACCTGAAAAGTAATCTATAATTTGCGTGTGCATTAAAAGATCCAGTCTAGTTGAATACATTAAGAGGACTGAGATGTGAGGCCGCCTGCGTAATGGCATGTCTTCAGACAGTGGGAGGGAGACAGTGAAGGATTTGTGCTCAAGGTCCTGTGAGATAAACGCACACACCGATGTCTTAATGCAGTGTCCTGTGGCATGTCCAGGTATTGATCGCAGCTCCTTACGATCTGATAAGCACAAATAAACTCCAGGGGCTCTTTGTGCAGACGTCAGGTGTGACTCAGAATAATAATTACATCATGTCTTTGACAATCAATACCAATTGTATTTTTATTTCCTCTGGTCTTTAAAGAGTTGAGATTAAAAACATACAACTGAGCGGATATTCTAAGGTTATTACTAGATACAATCATTGGCAGACACACTCTAAACATTTCCAACCGAGGCCAAATAACTGTCTGAGTGACTTCTTCCTTTTTCCAGTTCTAGCTTCAGAAATAGTAAATGGGTCTGTTTACAAGCCAGAAATAAAGCCTATATTACAGAGATGATTTCTTGATTTTTTGTTAACTTTTTGTTCCTTCCAAACAGGATTTATTATTATTATTATTATACATAAATGCATTTTTGCAAGTTATATTATTGTGTATTAATTTCAATTTTCTGACAAACATTAAAGGTGAACTACACTATATTGCCAAAAGTATTTGCTCACTTGCCTTGACTCGCATATGAACTTAAGTGACATCCCATTCTTAATCCACAGGGTTTAATATGACGTCGGTCCACCCTTTGCAGCTATAACAGCTTCAACTCTTTTGGGAAAGTTGTCCACAAGATTTAGGAGTGTGTTTATGGGAATTTTTGACCACTCTTCCAGAAGCACATTTGTGAGGTCACACACTGATGTTGGACGAGAAGGCCTGGCTCTCAGTCTCCGCTCTAATTCATCCCAAAGGTGTTCTTTTGGGTTGAGACACAATCCAGTCAGACAAGTACCGTTCTCCTGGCAACTGCCATACCCAGACTCATTCATCAGATTGCCAGATGGAGAAGCGCGATTCGTCACTCCAGAGAAAGTGTCTCCACTGCTCTAGAGTCCAGTGGCAGTGTGCTTCACACCACTGTATGCGACGCTTTGCATTGCACTTGGTGATGTATGGCTTGGATGCAGCTGCTCGGCCACGAAAACCCATTCCATGAAGCTCTCTACGCACTGTTCTTGAGGTAATCTGAAGGCCACATGAAGTTTGGAGGTCTGTAGCGACTGACTGCAGAAAGTTGGCGATATTTGTGCCTCAGCATCCATTGACCCCGCCCCATCAGTTTATGTGGCCTACCACTTCATGGCTGAGTTGCTGTCATTCCCAGTCGCTTCCACTTTGTTATAATCCCACTGACAGTTGACTGTGGAATATTTAGAAGTGAGGAAATTTCATGACTGGACTTGTTGCACAGGTGGCATCCTATCACAGTACCACGCTGGAATTCACTGAGCTCCTGAGAGCAGCCCATTATTTCACAAATGTTTGTAGTAACAGTCTGCAGGTCTAGGTGGTTTTATAAACCTGTGGCCATGGAATTGATTGGAACACCTGATTTCCATTATTTGGATGGGTGAGTGAAAACTTTTGGCAATATAGTGTATGTAACTTTTTGGTTGGGGATCTGTCACCTGCTTGTTTCTATTGCTCTTTCTGGAATGTTCCACAGTATGACATTAAACTGCTTTCTCTTATATTTATTAAATTACAGGTGGTTTTATAGCTCAAAAATACCTAGAAAAACAGGCATTCTGACTGTGAGGGGGTTATCTCTCCACAGGTCTGACCTGTAACAGAATACAGTTCAGCAATTTAAATAATCCAGAACAGTTAGACTACTTATTTACACTTTGAATGTTGATCTAAGGAATAAGGCCTGCATAAGACACTTATTATGATGTCAGTAACCTGGATTAATAATAGTAAAATTTCTTACTTTTCTTTCTTTCACCTTTAGTTTTCACTTCTCTTTAACACAAAGCCTGCATTATTTATGTTGATGTGTTGAAATGTAACTGGACTCCTCTGAAACCCACAAAGAGATTCCTGTTAGGATGAGACGACCTTTGAACCCTCGAAACATGAATGACTTACGGCCTTATTTGCAGAGGACTAAATTAAAAACTCACCCAAGAAACTTTTGACCTCGAGAAAAAAAAACAAAAAAAACCCCACATGTATCATCGGTAAAATCCTCCACCTTGGTAGTCCTGACCAAGTCTAGCTCAAGAACTGGAGGTGCAGCACTGTGTCGCCCACTGCTCCTGACAGGTTGACCCAGCTGCACTGAAGGATGGGTCAAATGCAGAGAATAAATTTCCCTCACGAGAAATTAATAAATTATACCTTAACCAAGAAAGAAGATTCACAGAATAATGTCCAATAATTCACCAAAAATGTTTCAAAATACATTTACAGCAATGTTATTTTATTAATGTAATCAAGCAACATACAATAGTGTAAAGTAAACTCTCAGGTAAAGGTCCATCTTTTCTTATAGACAGCAGTTTAGACCCTAGGCTTTCCATGTTGACGGAGCTGCATTATTAGTTTATAATTGACACATATTTGTATGGTCTTCCTCTTGTTTTGAGGCGATAAGATAATGACTAAAATAACTTCCTCTTCCAGACTTCCCATTCGCTCATAGCTAGTTTCGTATGATTTAAGCAGACCTACACAATACAGTCAGATGAGTCACTGAATGTAACTGAAATCTCAAAAAGACCAATTCTAATTCTGCTTTGGTTCTGGTTTAGCCACAGAGCCACGGTTTGGATTCTTGTCCTGATGGAACCTGCTTACATCTTGATTAATGATGACTTTGACCTGGAAAATGTAGTTATTTTTAGTCTTACATTCATTGGCTTAAAGGTGCACCATTCTTTAGTAACATTCCAGCCAAAGCAATAACATGAGGCCCCCATCAGAAACATTACAAAGCACACCTTTGAATTTAGTTGTGTTTGGACCTGGTTTAGTTAAGATGTAGTCTAGTCTATGTGGGTAACAAGCGGGTCTATCTCTATGGAACATTATCTTGAAGGAATATTTTGACTCCACAGAGCAGTGTCCCGGGACGACATGGGTCAGTACTAACAGACTTGGACCTCCCACTGTCTCCTTTTTTTTTCACTGGGCATGTTTCAGAGGCCTCTGATTCAGCACGTCCCATTGCACCATCTGTACGCAGTAATTATTGAGCTGAGTATGGAGCTCTTCAGATGTCTCTGAAACAGCAGTGACAGTTTGGTGTTGAAGCTGTCAAAATTAGGCCTGTCACGATAAATACTATATCAACTTATCATTCATTACATGATAGCTGGAACAATATATATCGGGACACAATATTTATTTTGTATACAATTTCTTTCTAAAAGTAGGAAGATTTTGGGTTGTGATGCAATAAGATTTGAGCTGTAGACGGTTGAATAACACATTTTCATTACTAATTATTGGTTCATTCTGCTATTTATTTGACCTTTTGAATGATACTGTCTATTTAAAAAAGGTTTACTGGGATTATCCTGCATTATTGTTATTGTGTCAGTGGCATAAAGTAGTTTCAATGTTAGTTTATCACAGTATATCTTCAAAATTTTGTTATCATGACAGGCCTGGTCAAAATGCCTTGTTTCATTCATGTATTGTCCAACCAGCCCTCTAGTCCTCTTCCTCGGTCGTATGTTCACAGATCTTATGTATAATAGATCATCTAGCGGCTAAGTTCTCCTGGTTCACATCACGTCTCATTGGCTGCATTTAGTAAACATCTGCTCCACCGTTGCACTGTGGGAAACCCTGCCCCTGGTCTATGGGATAGTTTCAGCCACTGTAATGTTGTTTTGTTGTTTTAATAAATGAGCCTGATATAAAGGTTGAAGTGTTAAAGTCTAATGCAACACCTTTAATGTGTGGTCTGTTGGAAATATGATACGTTGTGCTACATGCAGCATGCTGGAGTCTATGGGGCCCACTGTCAGATTTTAGTGTTATTATTACAGAGATTTTGAACATTTTTAGAAACAATGGGGTTAATTGTGATTGTGATTAGGGTTGGGGTGTATGTTTTAATAGGATTCTATTGAGAACCATTTTAAACACATAAAAAAACCTAAACTGCACACTGCTAAACTAATACAATAAGGGGGCAAGATAAAGGAGCACTGTGTAACTTGTCGGCTGGAGGGTCTGTCACCTGCTTGTCTCCATAGAGATGTGCTTAAAAAGTTCCACAGTATAGCCATAAATTTATGAATTTCCATGGAGACTTGCAAGCTAAATTACAGGTTAGATTTGTGGAGAGGTGACTCAACTCATAATAAGAATGGATGTTTTAAGATATTTTTGAGCAATAAATAACACCAGTAGTTGAATTGCAAGACAGATTAGTTTAATGCCATAGTGTGGACAATTTAAACCAAAGCATTAACATCTCCATGGAGACAAACAGGTGCACTGTGTAACTCCAGCAAAGTTGTGTGCCTTTAAGCATTAAGTATTGTATTTACATGCCATCTTTATCAGCTTTATCAGCTCCAAAATACAGTATGCCAGAAACACACCCCAGACTGAAAAAGAAATCTCTCCAAATCTTGATCCATAACAACATTAAAGATGCATTGTATAACTTTTCTGGTGAATTGGTCCGTCAAATGCTTTTCTCCATGTAGATGTTATTCCTTTGGGCTTAATGTTTTACAGTGTGGTATTAAACCTTTCTATCTTCATGGAGACCAAACCAGACCAAGTTACAGGTCAGATCTGTGGAGAGACAACCCCGCTCACAGTCAGAATACCTGTTTTTTAGGTATTTTTAAGCTATAAAATCTCTTGTAATTTAATAAATGTAAGGTAGAGCTGTTAAATGTCATACTGTGGAACATTCCAAGCAGAGGAATAACATATCCATAGAAACAAGCAGGTGACAGACCCCCCCAATCAAAAAGTTACATAGTGCACCTTTAATGGCAGCATGGGTGTAAAATAATTGCACCTTTTACATAGAATCCATAGGTTTACTACATAAGGTAACGCTTCCACTGAAGGGCTCATTAGAGACCTGTTGTCTACAAATACATCAGAGAGCTAATAAAAGCAGTTAGTCATTAACCACTGTAACTCGTCTTGTAGTTCTGTCTGTGTGGCGTTAACTGTCTGTAATAAACGCTCTCACGCCACCACTAGGGGAAGGGGGAAGGGCTTAGAACCTCAATTTTACGCTTCAGGTAAAAGGGGTGAGAGGTAGAGACAGATTATGTCGACTTTGGTTCAGGTTGTAAAAGTGTGATGGAGGCAGAGTATGTATTGGCTGAAGTATTCGCAAGCACAGTCTGGTAATATCTTTCTATTCTTATTTAAGCATAATTTGGGTAACAAAAACGATTATGAAAAACATGATGATATTATTGAAATATATCAAAAATGTGCTAAAGTGTGCCTGTAAATGTCTTTGTTACAGTTTAAGTCTTGCATATAACATGAATGGATTGTGTACTTAAGCAATAAAGTCAGATATATTCACATTAAAGCTGCATTGTGTAACTTTTCTGGTGGAGGGTCCGCTACATACTTGTCTCCATGGTATGAGTTTAAACATAAACATCTAGTATTTATTCACTGCAGGTGTTTCTATTGCTCAAAAATACAATAATTTCTTCTGTGAATAGGGGCGACTCTCCGCAGATCTGAATTGTAATGTAGAGTAGTGCTGTAACCTTTAACTTCTCCAAACCGCTGTAACCTGCTTGTCTCCCTTGTGGTAGGTTTAATCTATACTGTGGAACATTCTAGACAAATCAATATCATTTCCATGGAGACATCAGGTGACAGACCCTCCACTAGAAATGTTACACAGTGTAGCTTTAACCAACCATGCTTGTTATAATAAGAAAATATATATTTTTTTTTCAGCCTTTTAAAATATTTTATATGGATGACATAAGAGAAAGATGATGGCTCTGTTTGGGGGTTCACCGAGGGAGTATGGGAGTGTAGCTGACAGGCATTGTTTTTAATTTAAAAATGTGTCACAGAAGTCACTATGCGGCAAAAATACCTAATTCATCTCAAAACACTCCATTGATCACAAATGCGGGAGTAACTATAACTCAGACTGTGCGCGTAAAAGGTAATGGTCTTCATCCAAATTACAGGTCATGTCAGTAAAAGTTAACAGGCCATATGAGAACAGCAAAATGATGCAAAGTAAATGGCAGGGCTAATGTTAGGTGAAATATACTGAATTATAATATAGCTACATGCCAATATTGTAACAAGAACAATAAAATTAATTTATTGAAATACACAGATTTGCCAAAACAACCACTTTTTGTTCAATCAAACTATTCTTGCTTTCTTGAACTTGGATGCGGAGGACTGCCCCTCACAAAAACTGTCTTGGACATGCTTTGACCCAGTGGTCCATTCTTCAGCTCAAAAAGTCAATGAATAATAATTAAAAGTTGTATAAACAAAGACAAGAACAACTTTTGTAAATAAACCTCCGGTGCAAAATTATGAATTTATACTCGTAGTCTGAATTTAGTTTAGACAATAGCTAAAGGGAAAATCTAGTGAGGGCATCTTTTCTCATTGGGATTAATGTTCTCTGTGCCCTTGTTTTTAAATGGACAAATAAAAACACATAAAAATACTGCGCTGGAACTCATGTTCTTACTATCACAAGGACAGTCAATACAGAAGTCCAGTAACTGTAATCTGCAAATGATTAGTACTCAATTAAAATTATATTGATGGCCCAGCCCTACCTCCAGACGCATATGTGCATAAGGGCTGGATCCATACTGCGCTGATCTGTTTGTGTACAGACATTGATCAAAGCACACATTGACCAGAGACATATGGCGGTCACTGAAAAATAATCTTGCCATATCCGTGTAATAAAACACCAATTTCCTTTATTTGTCAGTAATGCTTGTTCTTAAAAAGCCCATATTACGCTATTTTCTGATCTATGTTATAATGTTTCCTCATCTCGAACTTACCTGTAGTTGTGTTTTGTTTCTAACACACAAACCCTGCATATTTAGACTCAGTTATTCTCTCAAACAGAAAACACACTGTTCCACCTTGTGATGTCATGTGGTAATACAGGAAGTGCTCCAATGTGCTTTTAAACTCCATGCACATTCACTAGAATCATTTGGATGATTTTAGCCCTGGAACTGCCAGAATCTCTTCTGAACAAAAGGTAAAATGTAGCTGTTAACTTGAAAACTACCGCTTCATGACATCATAAGGTGGAACAGAGCATTTTGAGCTTTGGAGATGTAGACAGACTAATAAACCAGAGTTACTCAAACATGTGTGAATGAAACAAAACACAACTCCGGGTATGTTTTTGATGAGGTAGCAACATTATAACATGACTTAAAGCTTACAACAATCAATTTTGTTTAATATAGGATCTTTAATTCAAAAACTTCATTTGTTTTTTCTTCAGCTCAATTTCGACAGGGCATCGTTGACCTGCTCCCAAAACACATAAGACACCCTCAGACTTGAGACAAATTAATGGCTTCTGGCAGGGTAATCTTTGACCTCTCTGGGACTGTAGCAAAAGTTGAAAAATCTCAAAAATCTGCTCAACAAACATGTGCAGGTCTCAGTGTTTCTGTGAGGAATATAAATATAGTGAAAAGTCAGAGGCACACTGCTGCTACATGTGTCACTGACATGTCATGACAGTGTTGGTTCAATAAATAATTGTGTTTAGAATACAGGACATCTTTTGCCCTCATTCAACGACCACGGAAAACAGACTGCACCTTCCTCTGTTATGGCCCCAAGCCTCCAGTTCTCTGGCTATTTTTTTTTTAATTCAGGAGGGACATCCAAAAGAAATTAAAGACATAGAAAACAAGTCAGAGAACTGGAGGCAACAACAACACAACAACATCCAACAACACACACACACACACACACACACACACACACACACACACACACACACACACACAAAACACACAATATACAACTATTTACTACTGTGAAAATTCCCCCTCAACTAAGATGTCTATGATAATGCAATATATGCATTGGTCATTATAATATCAAGAGTAATATCACTGTATTACATGATAGCCATTATTGTGTGGGAGAGGCTGTATCAAATCATTGATGATATTGTCAATGTTGTTCTGAAGAAATGCAAAATTTGAGCAGGTATGTAATAAAAAAAAATTGACTATTTAGAGCTTTTAACCATGCTTTATTTGTTTTTCCTTCCTCATTTACCCACTCAAAGTTGTATTTAGTGATTTGTGCATGTTTTAGTCACCTTTAGACTCAGTCTGCATTCAAGTAGGCCTGTCATGATAATTACTATATTGACTTATCATTCAATATAAACTGGAACAATATATTTTGGGGGTCAGTATTTATTGTGTGTACATTTTCTTTGCACAACTGAGAATTTTTTGGTTATTTTTTTGGCTATATAATAAGATTTAAGCCATAAAAGGCTGAATTAATAATTTCTATGACTGCAGATGCAAACATATTGCAGATGCAAACTAAGTACTAAAGTGTTTCATTCTGCTATTTATTTAGTGCAGCTCATGTTTTGTTTTTTGTTTTTTTAAACAGTATTGTAGATTTAGAATAGTTTTGTGGTTTAAATCTGCTTTTGGGTTATTGTGTCAGTAGATTAGTTTCATTATTATCATTTATAATATTTACTTAAGCAATATATCAGACCTCAAATTTTTTTTTCTGTTATTGTGACAGGCCTACATTCAAAACGTTATTACTGCAATCTATCCCATTTCTCACTACAACTGATACAGGTTCACTTCTCTTACTTTGTTCTCCAATTTTATTTTCTTAATTGGTGATACACATAGGATTCTGCAGCGTTGTGTAGCCATTTTGGCATACATGAAAAAAAAAGTCCACAGCTCACTAGATTTTACATTTTTGTCATCACAGCTAAAGCAAATAAAGAGCAAGGACTGAATGTATCTAGATTTATTTAAGTGGAGTTAATATGATTTACTGAGATTCAGGAGTTGGACCACACCTCAGCCTCCTCGCCAGCCAACCACAGCTCATCTCGACCACACCTTCAATTACCCAGAAGCCCTATTTATACGGCCTATCCCGACAACACCGTCCATGTCAGCTCTCTCCACCCCATGTCTCTTGTCCATCCTTCATCTTTAAGGAGGGGGGGTCCGAATCAGCTGGGTGACCATTTTGGATTGAAGACAGAGCCCCCCACACTGAGTCTCCCCCCAGCCATCGCATCTATTCACCGTCAATAAATATCTGTATCGTATTTCATTGTCGTGGCGTGGTCCTTGCTAGTGAATTAAACTGTAATACCCAGACAAATGGGTCAGATTTAGTGATGAGTCCCTTGTTCCCTTGAACTTCAACGATGGCTTACAACACAGTGTTATAATAAGTAACACAAAGATCGAAGAAAAAGAGCATTAAAAATTCATTGTTCAAACTCTGCTCTAAGCATGTGAACTGCTCATTGTGACTGTAAGCCCCTTGTGAAGTCTGCTGTATCAACAAAAAATATATAAATATATAACCATTGTATTTCTATTCAAATCAGATGCAAACACGGGATTTGTGCGTGGCGAAAAACACAAATCGCATTACTCATCTAATGTAAATGGCCTGCAGCTACACTGATGTTTCTAGTCAGTAAAGTCAAATAGTTGTATGTTACACGTAGGGCTGTGCCAGTGTATTTAAAGTGAGATCCAGTAGTTTCTAACTATCAGTAAACACATGTGGTTTGGAGCAGAGTTCCAATTTTGGAAGAAGAAATTGGACTATACCGGAAGACATATTTATTTGTAAAATCAAATTGGAAATAAATAATGGGGAAAGAATTATACATGTTTTTGCTCAGCCCTAGTTACTTTAGTAGTTTATTGTTATTTACCAGCTATACAGTTTCCAACTTTCCCTTGTTTCCTCAAGTAAGATGCAAATGCCAGCTATAAACAGTACAAAAATGTACATTATGTAAATTACAAGCACTCAGTAAGGATGGATTTTATTAAAAACTATTCAATTTGTCCAAGGGTTGCAGTGTCAGGCTGAAAGTCAAAATCTCCTCCCACTGAGCAACTTGACCGCTGCATATAAGGGCAAGAGGACATTTGGTTTATTCATACAAAGTATCCAACAAAGAAGAAAGTGTAATGGATAAAATGCATTAGTGGATTTGTGTAGTAGACTACATGAACAATGTCTCCAAATCAATAATGTGTGTTTGTAAAATCTGCCTATGTGGTGGCTCAGTGCTGACCATGAAAATCAAATCTGCAGCTATACCATTACAAAAGAGTGGCTGGATGTCTGGACCCTGAAGCAGGACACAACTTCTATTATTACAACTTCTTTTAGAGTAAAAGGGGCCACAAGTGCAGGAAAAGGACAAAGGAGGAATGCTTTTTTGGAAATTAGGTTTAATGCCGCCACCAAACCTTTGACATGGATTTCACTCTCCAGTCTGGTAGGTTACAAATACATTACAGGATAAACTGCTCTTTGCTCTCCTCAGACTACAGACAATTTTCAAATGGCAATAGCACTATAGCACAACAACTTGGAGGGAAATATGGAGGGAAAAACAATCTCTGAAATGCAAAACCCAACATGACAATGGGAGAATTCAAAGTGATGTGTGTTGTGTCACTCTCCTGTGCATGAAGGCTTTTAGTGATTTATGAATATACTATTATGAATATCAGCAATAATTACATGATAGCACCTATGGGGAAGGCTGCGGCACTGCCAGGGGAATATTCACACAAAGCAATGTGTGATAGATAAGCAGTCCTTTGACTTCTTTTGACTGATGTATATAGCCTGTATGTCTATGAGCAAAAGTTATGAAAATAAATTTGCTGTATGAACTGTAGCCCCAGATTAGCTAAACATTCTATTTTTAAAGGGCCTAATGAATTCTTGAGAGCATTTAGCAGTGTTAGTATGTTGCTACAAATAACAAAAAAATACATGGGGTTGTGTTTTGTTTCATTCACTCGTGTTTGAGTAATACTTTATTATTAGTCTGTCTGCATCTCCAAAGCTCAAAATTCCACCTAGTGATGTCACGTAGTGGTAGTTTTCAAGTTAATAGCTACATTTTACCTTTAGTTCAGTAGAGATTGGTAATTGAAGTTTAAAAACGCAGTGGAGCACTTCCTGCATTATCATATGACATCACAAGGTGGAAAAGAGCGTTTTCAGTTTGAGAGAAGAACTCAGTCTAAATATGAAGGGTTTGTGTGTTAGACATGTGTGTATGAAACAAAACACAACTCCAGGTATGTTTGTGAGGAAACAATATAATAACAGAGATCAGAAAATAGCGTAATATGGGCCCTTTAATGAAGTGCTACAAGAAGCCTATATACAGTATAACCTATATATAAGTAAAACAGCGTTCCATCACGGTCATTGCCACAGGTTAATGTTACTGCAAAAGTACTCTGTATTCAAAAGGAAAATACAGCTCACAACAAGCCAACCTATATCTGATATTGGAGTTTTTGCTTAACCTGTTCAGTTGCATGCTCTGTTCTGTGCAAAATTTGCTTATTGCTTCCAGCGTGTTTATTTCAAACTTTCAAGACCGTCAAAATTTACGGTTTAATCACGGACACTCATACACTGTACCCCTAGATAATCTGCGTTGATTTATATAAGAAAATAAAAGATATATAATTTTGGTTACTTGCAGAGACATCGACAAAGGCACACGCTGCAGGTGCACTGTGAAAAAGCGAGCGACTCACTGCACACATTAAGACACAACAAGGCGAGCGGAGAGACGTGTGATTGATTATAGTAATAGAAAACTGATGGAAAAGTCACCAAATTCTAGCCTATAACAGTTTAACATAAGTCTACAAGTCTGCTAACCAACCACGGAGCAAGCGCGTGTAAAAAAAAGTCTTACTTAATGTCCAAACGTCCTTTTGACACACTGACCGCGTCTCATCACTGCGCCCCGGACCACAGCAGGTACGGGGGTCCAGGTGTATCCGCGACTCGCCAAAACTCCGCCGACAAATATTTGGACAAAAATAACGACAAAAGTAAAAGGTTGATTGAAAAGTTTTAGGCGTCTTAATTTTTATTCGGGTTTCGTGTCACTTTTCTTTGCGTTTAGACGCGCATCTTTTCTATTCAGTGCAATGAGTGGACTGAGAGTGGCTGAAAACAGAAGCGCTCCAGTCGCCTGCAGTGTCACGTTAGAGACGACGCACAGACAAACTTCCGGTTTGTGATTTACAAAATAAAACCAAACAGTGAGAGGCAACTTTTCTATGATTCATACTCACACAACTTTATCATTAAGCAAAGATATTTGTGTTTGGGTAAAATAATTTAGACTTTAAAAAATCTTGACTCATTATCTGAGTGTTTATTTCTTACAGATTTATAAAATTAGGTTGTATTTTATGTATTTATAGGCGAATGTATATATGCAGCTTGTGTGTATTTATGTACAAAAGTTGATTGTACTTGTTTAGTTCTACCAAAGACAAAAATAAACCTATTCACATTGATTCAAGTACAGGCCTTAAAAAAAACAAAAATAACAAAAACAAATCATCATCCAGCTGTAGCGTTGACGTCCGCTTGTGTGGTTTTATTTTAGAGTATCATTTCCGGTTAAATTGTGGGCAATTTCACAAAAAACAAAGCGGTCAGTGGCCTAATTAATTTGCTGTAGTTTGTTGTGCGTTAATTACAGTTTTCAGAAATTTCTGCCATTTCAGCAGAAAGAAAAGTACTTTTTACTTTTCAGTCCAGATCTAAAAAGTAGGGGAATACAAAGTAGAGATGCATGCTCTCAAATGTAGTGAAGTAAAAGTTAAAAATATCCACTGGAAAATGTAAAGTACAGAAACCTTTAATTGTACTTAAGTATTGTACTTTTACTTTTGTACTTCAATACCTTCCACCACTGCAGATATGCCAAATAATGATCAAATTATATGATTAAAAGGGGTAACTGAACCCAATCCTTAACCACCAAATTCATAGAAATCTTTTTTCATAATCATATGGGCATGATTGGAAAGGTGTTTACTCTGGCAGGTGATTTGACAGACGGTGATCTAAAGCCACGCGTCCCCGATGGCCCTAGAAAACCCATTAATCTCTCTTCACCAGATATACTCTGGGGCTAAATGTTGCAGTGTCTTAGCTTTATTGTCTTTCCCCCTCCTTTCCCTCACACCTCCTGTCAGTATCCAAATGCAATCCGATATCCATATGACCTTGGACCTCGAGCTGTCAGAGGCTCATCGTGGACAGTGCAAAGCAGATCTCTGTAAGACATGTGCAAAAACGCGCCCGCATAATACACATGATATGAACCATGCAACCACACAGGACCCACATGCAGTCAGGCACAGTCAGCACCTTTGGCTTTATGTAACCACAAGATTTTCTGTCAGTGGATGTGGGTGTCACCAGTCAGATTGTCTTACATTAAAAGTTGAGAATAGACTAATGTTTTAAAAGTTAAAGTGAAATTAACCTTTTTTTGCTCAGTTGAGAGATAATTAATACTATTGCTAAAATACAATGCCTGTTTTGTTTATGTTTGGTCTTAATTATTGTTTTGGGACAGGAGTTCTACTTCACGTGATTGTCGCCATGGAGATGTTGTTGCTTTCTCCGGATTGTTCCTCAATATGGTATTAAAGGTGCACTATGCAACTTTTCTGGGGGAAGGATGTTACATGGAGATGTTATTGCTTTGCCTGTAATGTTCCACAGTACAGCATTAAATTTATCAGTGAAGTATTTGGTTAATTACAGGTGTTTTTATTGACCAAAACAAACAGACAAAAAAAATACAAATATATACATTCTTACTGTGAGTAGGCTTGCCACTCCACAGATCTGACCTATAAATTTGCCTTTTGGTGGTACCACTTGCTTTTCTGCATGGAGAATTGTTAATCCCATACTGTGGAATATTTCAGGCACAGCAATAACCTCTCCATGGAGATAAGCAGGTGGCGTACCCTCCATTGAAACCTCCTGATCATATTTATTTGGATAGACACTATGTCTCTGTCGCCTCACTCACATTTTCAGACACTGCTGTGAGTGACACTTCTCACTAACTTTTACACTGCAACAGTTTGTTTCCTCCACAGTAATAACTCGGCTCCAGAGACGCATTTGCAGCCGAAAGCTTCCGGCAAAAAACTGTAAATATTAAACACTGAAGGAAAGTGTTATATTATGTATGAAGTAAGCCCGGAGTCATTCAAATATGGCTGCCACAGCAAATATGTGAATCAGCAGTCTGGATAGGTAACGACATGTGACAACACAAATGTCACAATTTACTAGTGAAAATCAAAAGCTAGATATCTGTTTTTTGCATGTATATAACAACAACATTTTTCTTTTTATGTTCTTATTCATGGTTTACACTCAATACGCCTAAATAAAGTTAGGCTTATTATCAAAATAGAACAACAGAGGAGGAGAAACCAGGCATCTCCACATGAACCCTCCTGGTTAATCCAGCCACCGCTGACTATACCGGGAGAGCATGGATAAAGAATCATGAATGAAGATGATTCATTCACACACAGTTCACACACAATTATTTAAACACAGATGAAAACATTTAATGATTATGGAAAAACATAAAAAGTCCTCATAATTTTAGTTTAAGCAGTAAGGAACGTAGTGTTAATTCTCATTTAAGTCATAGAAGTTAGAAGTTTATTGCCTGGCAAATACAAAAAGATATCTCTCTGTACTTTTTCTATAGATTGATATCAGTCTGGTCTCCACATCCTCCGGTGCATCTCAAGCTCGGCCAAACATGGAAGGACAATGCATGTCCCCGATTGGCTAATCCACCTGTCAATCACATCCAACTGAAAACGGGAGAATTACCAGTGACCAGACTCACGTTTTTGTTAAGCACTGAAGGACTGTGTGTTCTGGATCTCAGTAAAGGAGTTTTAGTATCATGGCAGTTATGGGTTAGTATCAGGCCACACTGTAGGAGTAGTTTTCTGTAGGCAATTTCAGTGTTAATATTTTTTTCATATTTGGAATGATTTTTCAACATTAATTGACATAAAGCCTATAAATACTGAGCATGTTTATCACAGACTGTGGAAGTGGGCAGTGAAATTTGTAAATAAATAGAATTTAAATCCTGCCACCTATACGTGGTTTCTGCCCCTGTCACCCCCTCATCATGATGGAGGTGGTTACACAGCCTATAGACCATCCATCCTCAGAGCACCACTGTGTTTGGTGGTGTGACAGGGCAGGAGAGGGGGAGGGGGGTCTCCAAATGCAGGGGTCAATACTTTTATGAATTCACATGGAAATGCTGTTCTCCTGCTGAATGGGCAATGGACCGTCCTATCTAACCTCATGTAGCGTTCAGGGACACATTAATCATACAAGCTCAAAAGTGTTGTAATATCTGAATTTATGAGATGCATTTTTCAATCCAGATTGTAACTCAACATGTTCAACCAGACAGTTTGAGAGGTTATGTTTCTGAATAAAGATGGATAAGGTTTAATGAAACATTTCTTGAAATATCACTTGTTTTGTTAACAGTCCCCTGACAGTTTGATTGTGTTTTGATTGGGTTACAGAGACAAAGTAGAGGAAGTCACATTTTAGACTAGCTTTTATAACTCTTTTCTTTTTTACTTAATCTATAATAGCATTTTAAAGTCATGACCTGAAATTTCTGGCCGCTTTTCATTGCAGAATAAGAATAAGAAGGACAAAAGAAAATGGTTAAAATTGAGTGTTGAAAAAAATGCTATAACTTCACTGATGTAATACATTTTCATTCAGAATAAGTAATTCATATTTTGTCACACATTAATTTTGATTGCTCAAGTTGTTATTTTAAATAGTCTTAATCTACATTTTCCATATGCCCCTCGTGCTGTGCTGCAGTGTGACTGACCAAACTGCTAATTGCAAAACTAAAATGTGTGCAGCCTTCATTAGATCTTGTATAAGGAGACATCCAACACACCATAACCTCACTGATTGTTATAAGAGCCATCATTATGTTCAGCAGCCACACTCCAGGCCTTCTTTTCATGAGGAAAGCATGTCATGTGTGCAAAAAGAATCTTCATTGAAAGCTCCAACTATATTGTTATGTATTCCATTGATCACTCCTGAGTCTCACTCTCTCCATCAGGTGAATCTTGGCCTTGGATTACATTATATGCATAGGCATTTTCATTGCTCATTTACAGATTTCAACAACTCCAGAATCCATACTTTGCACTTGTGCTTTACTGTTCCAACTATTTTTGCCCAGTCCATGACATGAGCTTCCCTTTCAAAATGGTCAGATATTGCAGATTCAGGAAGTGGAGAATATGGACCATCAACAGAGTCAAGGGAGCCTTTTCTTTACACAAATTTGAAACTCACTTCTTCAGAGACCACCACAGGGGGGCAGTCATGTTCAGTTTGATGAGCTGTGCCTGTATAATAATAACAATAATAATAAATCTGCATTATCTGTTTCTATGGGAATTACTACCGTCTATGTACTCCATAAAAGTATGATGTATGTTAGAAAAGTTTATAGTCGAAAAAAACACTGTAACTGTAATTGTAAAAACCCTTTTTTTATTAGTAGTTTAATTAAAATTAATTAATGAACTATAAAATAGAAAAAAACAACAGGTTGGACAATGACAAATAAGAGACTGAGATGACAAGAGATTTACATCATCTCAAGAGAGGAGATTGTTACAACACCGCCCCCTTTTGGACAAAATTGAAAAAGCAACAAAAAGAAAATAATTGCAAATGCAACAGGATCAGGGTATACAAGACTAAAAAAAAAAAAAATCAAGAGCCTAAAATGTGCTCATGTAACATTAAAAATTAAGCCTGTTTAAACGCTCCAGTGTATGGTTCACATTTTTCATTATAACTCCTGGTTCTAACTTGCGTTCTCAATGCAAGGTTCAGGATTTCATTAAAGTGCCTTGTTGAGCTAAACATCATTGCATCCAGACACATGTATTCCCTAGACACAAATAGAGATGTGGAGAGTGTATCGTTTTGTGGTCTTATAAGGCATTATACATTCAGCAGTTTGGTTTGGTCCTTTTCCATAAATGGTTTTAGCATATATTTTAAGCATAGTCAATTTCTAGTCCACATGGGCAACGGTAAGAAATATGGACACTTAGATGGAAATGATGACTCAATATTCATAGATAATGGCTTGTTTTTGTTCTAAGAGTAAGGCCCAATACACTATCAGAGAAGGCTTTAGGTCCATTGTAAATTGCATAACATCAATGGAAAAAAGAACATAAAAGTGATTTAAACCATATCAGCGTATTCATTGTAATTGGGAGACAATATCAACTTCATTAAAATTAATAATCATCATCATCATCACCATCATTATTATTATCATCATTATCATCATCATTATTATTATTATTATTATTATTATTATTATCAAGTAAGACTGCAACATGCTTAAAAAATTTATGCAGAATATTGGCAAGTGTAGAATCTAAATCTAAATTAATCTTAATATTTTTATGGGGTTCAATCATATAGCAACATTTTATTAAACTAATATCTGGACATTAAATGCAAAATATTACGCTCTAAATTTGTCATTTTTAACTTTTCATTTCATTCATAACTTGGATACAGTAAATTTGTAAACATCAGCTGTCATTTTGTAAATCACTAAAAACAGTTAATAGTAGTCGTTGAATACTTTTTATAATATGGTACAATTCTATCTGTATCTATGCTTTTAAGTATGAAATTTAACAGGACATCTACAAAGACTTAACTAAACATAAAATTTTGTCTCATATCAAGCAAGGCATTTGATTATTTACATTTTAAAAACTGATCTAAGTTAGTATTCGCACATTTTTTTTTGCATTAGTAGTGAGTTAGAGGTAGAGAAGAAGGAGGTTTAGTACTTTTTTTTCTATCCCTGTGTCTAATGCGATGTTGGATGGATGCTGTTGCTTTAGGAAATGATCCGAATCCCAAAGTGGTTCTTTAGCTGCTCCAGGAAGATGAAGGTGAGCACTGTGTGAGGAATCAATCGGATCCCAGCAGGAACAAGACCCTGGGACAAAACACACATACTATAAGAATTACTTTACCACATAAATATAATAGTGCTGTCAAAAATATCGCGCTATTAACGAGTTAACGCAAAACAATTTTAACGCTGTTAATTTTAACGCTGTTTTTTTATCGCGGGACTAACGCTCTTTGTAGTGAACTATTTTTTACATAAACTGTGGCCACTGCTCGTAACGTTAGAAAAACTACAGGATCCAGCTGTAAACAGGAAGGAAAACAATTTGTATGAAACTAAGAAGTCCTGGTTGGAGGTGGTGGGCCAAAGCACGCGCACACACACGACTTCACCAGACAAGCCCTGCGCGCGCGCCGGTGCACCCCACATGTGGAAAACACGAAACAAAGTCCGCTCCAAAACAGACGGTGACTCCACACCCCCGACAAGGACCGCGGACAGCGACAGAAGCCCCGCAGCCTCCCGGCTGCCCCCACTCCCCCGCGCTGCCACCACAGCCACAAACCCACGGAGGAGCGCGCACCGCAGCAGGACCCACATCGGTCCCACCACTCAATAGACACCTCATGCCGCTGGACCCACCCTCAACACCAAAAGCGAACAACATGCAAACAAACGCTGTACGACGACGCCATCGGCCGTGACCCGGCCGCGCAGGTGTGAACACGGGCCACAGAACCCCAGGCAACCGCCCCCGACCACGGCATGACCCAAAAGTCCCAGGCACTTCACTCACAGTGATGCACTAAAATATAACAAACATTATTAAACCCATCCTACTGACAGGCAAGTGGAAAGACCTGGAAGAGATAAACTAACATTTCCAAACTACAAAGCAAAACTGTAAAAAAAACATTATGTTCATTCACTATTAATAATTCATAATTTATTAATATTGCAGAATCAAATAAAGTTTTATGGCCATTGTCAGAGAGCAAAATTCACATCTAGGAATTTGCTTTGACGATATGGTGCAACATAAAACTGAATAATAATAGTAGAAGCAGTTAATAAATATTAAATATCATAACGCATCATTACTGTTTTAAAAACTGTAAGCCAGTAGACACACTTATACTTGACATGAACCAGTAAATTGTTTACTAAAATATTATTTTACAACAAAAATACTGCCAACCTACAACTATTCAAAGGATAACCAATGGCTCCATCTATACACATAATAAAAAACAAAAAACAAAAACACAATTCAAAATCTAACCTTATAAAATGCTGAAGGACCCAGCTTAGCAGTTTCTCGTAGGCAATGAATTACTCCCTGAAAAACAATATTATTTTTATTTCATTATAGTCATTCCATACAAAAAAGTGTTATATAATAAGTAAAAGAAATAAACTCACCGTGTACTCTCCCTTTGAGTTCATGAGCCTTGTCTTCATCACATCTAAAGGTTGACACAAGAAGGTAGCACAGCCACCCTGCAAATGAATAGGAGTTACATGGTAGGCATAGACCAAGACCAGACTAGAACTCTGATCCAGGACTAAGAAAAATACCTATTTAACCAAGACTGAAAAAATAAGACTACTCCAGAATACACTATGGTTTAAATATGAAAAAGTGTTTTAAAAAGAATTGAAATTGGGACTAATCCAGGATAAAATTGTGAGTTAACAAGACCAAGCAAGACCAGGAGTAAACCAGGATTTAACCAGGACTGAACCAGGGACTACACCTTATATAATTCATGATACTAATGTAAAGATTTGCTCCCCTGGGTCCATACTCACAGCAATGAAACTGGAGAGGAAATGTGTGAGGATGTTGTCTCCCATCAGGCCAGTGCCCAGCACCAGCTGCTTAGCCTGGTCATAACACGCCAGCTAAACAAAGCAAACAAGACTGACTTCAAAACTGTTGAGAGCTGAGAAAACACTTGTGCAAAATCCATAAACAAATGCAAACTTTTCTTGCTCTTAAATTGAGAATGTACAACTCCAATTTTGGTCAGACAAAACTACTGCTACAATGCTTTAAAATATGCTTTTTCCTTCTTCAGACGTTAACTGTGTAAAATGTGTCAGGCAGGAGCATAATTCTTTCATGCATAATTTATCACATTTCAAGTGGAATAGTTTAAAATTAATTTAGATTTAGAGTGAATAAAGGACACACAGCCATTAAAATCTCTACAGCCAGGCCTTAGTAAGATGTGTATGTAAATTAGCATAAAAATTATACATGTGTAGAAAATGTTTCTAATATGGGAAATAAAAAAACACGTTACAACTAAATAAAAAGCTTAAAGTTAGTTATGAGCAGGTTAATGATTTGTTTAATACACAACTTTAAAATGTAAATTGCCTAATTCTGTAACGGTTTTACATCAGATGCCCTTCCAGATAAAACCCTTTCCATATATTTAGGCTTTTGACTGGCAGTAAGAGTTGCTGGATTTGAGACATAATGGAATATATATTAAGTTGAGGTTTCTCTTTTTGGTGATAGAATTTTATGTGTAACTCACCTGTCCCACAGTGACCAGAGCTCCTCGACTGGACGCCATTGTGGCTCCAGAAAACAGTTTTTTTAATCCCTCTGTAAAATAAAGAGATGCATAACCAGAATTAAGAGAATAATAATTGATTTTCAAAGTTAACTACTGTGTGCACTTTTACCCTCTCTGAAGACTCTCATAAGACCATCAATGGCGTGTTTATAACTTAAAAAAACAAAAGAAAGGGAGCGGTTGAGGACACGAAAAATACTAAAATGCTTTGGAAATTCCTTAAATTTAGACTTAAATAAACTTTATTGATCCACATGGGAAATTATTTGGACACAGTAGCTCACACGTCACTATATATTACAATAACAAAGAGCAAGTATGAGAGATTTTTTTGTTTTTTTATAAAAATGTGCTTTAAAAACTCACTTTCTCCTCAGTTCTGGAGCTAGTTTCATGTCATTCTGCATCCTAGACACAAGGTGCATATCTATTAAATATGCATTACATGGTGAACACACAAGCTGTTTAACCTCATCATTACCTGACATTCACCATATCTGAAGGAGTGCCTATAAAGCCACCAGTAAACCCTGTTGGTAAAGTCATGTTTTTGGAAGATTATTAAAAGGTAACATACAAGTAAAACTTCCTATATTATAAGCGTAACATTTGAGAGTTCCTACCTCCAAAAGCCCCTAGCAGGACCTTCTGGTAAAATGGCATGGGGCCTTTATTTGTACTGCCCATCACGTCCCGGACTGTCTCATAGATGGCGAATCTGGTCAGTGAGTACGACATCTGAGCAAATATTTTAAAAATTGTTACACTTTCAACCGCTAGAGGGAGCCCACAGACAAACCCTCAAATCAGATATGCCCTTGAAAGAATGCTGGACTTTTACTCCAGTTACCCAGTAAGAGATGACAAGGCGAGTTCAATTGTGCCTTTGTTGCCCTCTAAACATGCACTGATTATATCAATGTCATTCTTGTAAAATAAAAGGTTCTGGTGCTTGTTATTTTACATAAACCCATTTGTAATAAGTTAAGTAGACAGCATAGATATTTAAAGATATTTCTATACCTGTCTGCAAAGAGAAGCTGAGAGCCCATTGTACAGAGCCAGTACACCGTCATGTCTAACCACATGGACAGCCATGCCCAACATCCTTTTCTTCACCTCCTGTTGGGTCTGCAGGTGCACCTGAAAAAACATTAAAGGCAATGCGAAATTGACAAACAATGTGGATGTGTAATTGAAAAGATCATTGTGCCTCACATTTTGCTCCAGTCTAAATCTAGGCTCCAAGATCATTGTGAAAGCATTAATTACTTGTTGGCAACAATTGAGTTCTCCTCAGCCAAACAACAAATCTGTCCATGCATGTTTATGAAGATATTTAGGAGCAATGAATCGCCGGTTATCAAATAAATGCAAGATAGATATCTTTAATGCCATACTGTGGCCTCATACTTCAAGCCAAAGGAATATCTTGATAGTAAAATCGGATGATGTAGCTGCACCAGAAAAGTTACACTGTGAACCTTTTAAATACATTTAGAAAATATAAATTTCAAATACATCAGTGAAGATAATCTGCTAAAACATGATTGTAAACATGTTTGATGTTTAACTATTGAAAAGAAAGTTAACATATTGTAAAATAAAAACAATCAATTACAGAAATAGCATTTTAAGCCCTCATTAGTTGCATGTTATTTATGAAACATTTTAACAAAGGTTTTTAGTATATCCAATTGCATTGCTTCTGTTTCCCAGAAAGAGAATATGAGTAGGACTCAATGATTATACCTTATTAAAATGAAGCCACTGGTTAGCTCATTGTATAATTATAGGTTTGTCAGAAAAATGTACCTGCGTTTCAGTTCAGTGAAATTAGGTCATTTTTGTATGCAACTAACAAAAGAAATACAGGATGTTTGGAGCCACTGTATTGACACAGTGACCTAAACCGTTAGCCAATTAGAAGAGCAAATCCCTTAAGCTGGACTGTTTTAAAGCTGAGACACTGGAGAACTCGCCCCTCACAAAAAGACAACACATGTGCTTTCAAGTTACAGACTGGCACATTTTAATGTCAGTTTGCCAAAGCATACAGACTTAAATAACAAACTGAACGCGTGGTAAAATTAAAAGTGTATTTGTTTTTGTATGACTCGCTGAAGGGTGGTACTGCCTGAAACTTGTTTGACATTGAAGCTACTAATTCGTACTGCCAAAACAGTATTATCTATTTTGTAAAGTAACAATGACTCAGCTATTTTGAACGCCTGAGAAGAGGTGATTTGTGATCAAAGTGAACTTTGTATTGATGTGTTGCAGTGTGTTTTTATGAGTTTATAACACACTTTAATACAGCAGTACTTCTACTTTGGTTTGGTTGGTAGGCTGAGGCAACCACAACTTTGTTATTAACCTAATTTAGCTGGTCCATACAATGCACGTGACTTACTGGGCTTCAGTTACTGAAATCATGTGCAGATAGGTTAAAGTCATGTGCAGATAGGTTAAAGTCATGTGCAGATAGGTTAAAGTCATGTGCAGATAGGTTAAAGTCATGTGCAGATAGGTTAAAGTCATGTGCAGATAGGTTAAAGTCATGTGCAGATAGGTTAAAGTCATGTGCAGCTAGGTTAAACTTGATCAAGGCACCCAAAATGTCAGTGCGCAGTCTACTGCAGGCTATGATGAACAAGTCACAACATGCACCGTATTGGACTATTCTAATCGCCTACAACACCTACAACAATTATGGCAGGGTAGGCTATAGACTAATGGGGGATTAAATGCGCATGCAAGTTTCCACAAGACATGTCCTGTCCCATGACTTTTCACTGAAATGTGGCCTGCTCCAGTGGCCCGTGGCTCAGAGTTCATCTGTGTTTCCAACGCTATGACACGATGCCTCGAGCTGCAGCCACTGAGCCACAGCTGTATTCATACAATCCACTACTACTGGATTTTACCTTTATTAGATCCAGCGGGTGCGTACAACATGCGGCTCCACAAGAAGCCAGCCCCCCGAAGTACCATCGTGAGACCCTCTTCTCTGCCATGGCTCTGTCCACCCGGGGATCTGATGCACCACCAACAACAATGTCCAGCTGCCGCAGTGTGCCCTGTTCTGGCCTGTGGTCGGGTCCGGTCTGTGCACGGTGCTGCTAAGCTCGTTAATCTTCAAACATTTCGATAAGAGAAAGTAGCTCGGACCGGGGACTTTGGGCTCCAGCGGCAGCGCGCACGCTCAGGCCACATAAGTGCACGGAGAGGTGGCGGACGTGTGCAATGGAAGCAGCAGCAAACTGAGGCGATGAAAGCAGCCAATTGGCACAATGGAGCACGGATCTGCCTACCCGCCCCGGGGAGAAGAAGCAAAGGTCGGTAGCGGACTGCGAGAATCTACAAACGCCGAAAAGAAACGCACATTTTCACTACAGGAACTGTCATGATGATTTTTAAAGCGGTATCGCCTTTATGACAAGCCTTACTGAGTATTGAAAGCTCCTGTCCCTTTAAGACTCTATTAGACTACATTCTTTTACATCCTGTTCGCCGCTGTTTCTCAGTTTCTTTGGTTTAGCAGGCCTTTTGAAACCATATAGATCGTTATTGTCCTATAGAAGTTAAATGGGGATTGACTGACTGATTGATTGATTAAGCGCCACATACAATAGATGAGACAGAACTGTGGATGATGCTGTGTGCATGGCGCCATCTGGTGTTGAGGTGAATGTCCTCTTTATTGCGCTCTCACATTAGACTGGTCCTCGCTGGTTAAAGCCCCTCCTCGCCAGTAGAGGGCCGCTCCTCGCTGGCAGAGAGGATGGTGTATGTTCAGCATGTGCATTTTCTCATGGATCTTCAGGTCATGGATCTTTTGCTTAATTATTCTTTGTGTTTAATAATCTTTGACAACCAAATGTACACAAAAAATAAAGTGTTCAGTTTCCCCTTGAATTGACTCTTGTGCTGATAAAACCCCTATGTGTTCCTGTAGTTTGCAGCAGCTGACAGGGTGGAGAGACACTGGTGAGTGTGTTTCCTTTTTTGCAGACACAACACTTTCTTCATCAAAACTTTAGCTTCTTATTGTCGGTCTATCAGTTATAAAACATTGGCAACGGATTTTGATAGTATAACCCAAGCAGGACTCACAGTCTACCTAAATGTATACTTTTTTTTTTTTGTTTTTTTTTGTAAAGCAGTTGCAGATACTGTGTTACTTTATTTGTTTGTGTCGCCCTGTAGTGAAAAAGAAAATATAGTACTCATCTATGATATGTGTCCACATGTGTGTTTTATACCTATACGGGTAAACAATTGGCAGTAGATTGTAAGAGAATGTTAAACACAAATCATTTATTTTTAAAAATGGACTATAGTCATGGAGAAAATACATTTGTTGGCATATCACTGTAAACCCATAATCATTTAGTTTTTCAGTATGCAGTTCAGTTTCATTTCATTCACACTCATGAGGTTATTCAGCTTGTTTCAAGACTTGCTCTGCCCAGTTCAGTGCAGCAGAGGGCAGCAGATGCCCAAATCATTTGTTTAACGTAAGAATATAGCTTCAAACCTCCAAAATTACTTCCATTCAAATACATTTTTAAGTTAAAATACTGTTCTGTAGGTGTCTAACCTTATTTCAACGTATCGCAAGTCCAACACTGCAGGGTATGTCCTATTTAATATAATAAAGTATCTACTACTATTTAAATCATTGGAATCAAAACAAAGAAAGAGAGAAGAGGTTAGCTGATAGTAAACAAGCGTCAGATTGAGTGCCCACTGCGTGTCATGTGACCACGGCAGTTCTGCCCACTCATACTCACAAATGCAGAGGACAAGAATACAGAATAATACAGACAATGTTTGTAACACCCATTAAACATTTCACATCTGCCCACAACTATTTCAACTCCCACGTTCCACATTACACTCCCCATGGTATTTGAAATGAAATGATAACTAAGGTTGGATTGATTATGAAACATGCTGTACACCTAAGAAACAAGGGCTCTCAAACAATGTATTAACTGACACAAATTAAACACTTTTCCAAATATAGTTATTCCTTTTAATTTGCTATATCTAATATACTGTATGCCAATATGCAGTGTGGCTCAGCGCATGTGAAAGAATTAAATTCCAATATTTGACAATTTGTGAAATGTCTCTCCATTTCCTGCTGGCCCGTCCTGTCAGTGATGGACAAGTAAACCTCAAACCACACGAGGCCCTGTACTGTTTCACACTTAAATAGTCACTGGACTATAGATGTACAGTTCTTTTAGGAGAAAATACTCATACAAAGGACTTCTCTGGCTGTTTGACTTCTGCTGTCTTTGGGTTGTCCTTTACTGGCGCTGTGATAATCGGCTTCACTCTGGATATGGGGGGGCTCGAGCCGTGCTGCAGCAGAAACCCTCCCACTATGAGGAGCACACTGGCAGCCCAACCCAGGTACAGCGCTGGCCCCAATTCCCTTTTCAAAGGTGCCGCTATATTTGGGTCATAGAAGTCCCTGATAATGCCATATGCAGTCCAGCAGATGGGTACCATGTAGATCAGCCCGGCCGAGAGAAAGAGCACCCCGGCAACACGAGCCACCCGGGTTTTGGAGGAGGGGTTGGTTGCGCCCATGCAGTGTGTGCACTTTGCCCCAGCCACTGCAAGCATCAGCGCCAATAGGCACAGGAGCAGAGACAGGACAGTGAGGCCCCGAGCAGCCTGGGCAGAGAAGGGCAGAGCCAGCGTTGAATCGTATGCCTTACACTGGATTTGGCCCGTGGTCTGGGACAGGCAGTTCATCCAGAGGCCCTCCCACAACACCTGGGCAATCACCAACTCTCCCCCAACAAATGCAGACACACGCCAAAGAGGGGCTGCGCAGACCAACGCCCCAAACACCCAACCCAAGACAGACAGAACTATCCCCACCAGCTGCAGACCTGTGGATGCCATCTTTCAAAAAAAAACTTTTCTTAAATATTCAGTTTTTATATATTCATTTAGCAGGTTCTTCTGATGCTGGGTGTCCTCAGAATTTCCTGTAAAATAAAAACCTCTTATTAAAATAGTTGATTTATTGATTTAGAGAAGCATCCACAACCAAACTTCATATTGAAAGGTCAAATTTAAAAGTCAATCTGACAAGTTCATTTTTTTCTGCCTGTTTGTTGAAATAAATTTTAGGTTAGTACAATAAAACTCAAAGCAACTCAAACAAATAAACTTACCTTAAGTCGTTGAAGGTTTAAAATGTGTTGGTCCAGCCGTGTGCAGTGAGTGCTGCAGTGTTGTACAGTGAGCTGGTTGTATCTGTGTACATCATAAATGGGCTCGTAGGAGGGCAGTTCAGAGAAAAAATGCACACACCACACAAGCACGCTTTGTTACAGCCGACAGCTGAGTGAGATGACCTAATGATGTTCTTATTTACTTTTGAGTATTGGATTAGTCTTTTATTACGGCAATAGTGTAATTTATTAGAACTGGTCATACTACAGCCTTTTCTGTGGTGTTGTGGTGTGTACTGACTGAAGCCATAAGATGACAATATTTCTACAGTTAGCATTTCTTCCCAAATTCCATTAAATTGATTCTTTTTACCCAAAATTGTTTTATAGATTTCATGTGGACTTGAATTTTTAAGCAGTGTATAGATAAGTAAGTTATCATGTTACATATTTAGAACTCCTATTTCAAACAGGATGCTTTGCCATAGACTTAACAAGTATGTCAAGGTTGTACCTCGAGTAGAGCAACATTCAGTTTAAAGAAGTCAAATTATGCATTTTTTCTGGTCTTTCTTTATTATTAAATTATATCAAACATAGACCATAATTTAACAAACACTTAAAAGTTGCTCTGCAAGTACATCAGGATGGATTTGAAATTTGATTTTCATTTCAAATGTACTGAATTTGAAATGAAATCTCTGGAGAGTTGTGGATGCTAGTTTTCAATTCTGGTCTCCCGCTGGTAAGAGACTTGTCAGGAGTGCCATCCTGTAATGGGAGTAATTGACAGCAGAAGTATGTGAAGAGGTGCATGAGAGACTGGGGAAGATTCAGCTTCTGTAAGTTCTGATTTACTTGTAGCAGAAGCTAAAATGGCGTTTGCAGTAATGATGGTTGCCAATCTGTGAATCTGTGGCCTCTACCCATCACTGTAGCACTGGAACCCCAAACTAACTGAATGGAAAATTAGTGGAAATTTTCCACATGGCTCATAAATGAAGTACTGCAAATAAAACTGCTTCTTTTGTCTGTTTAAAGTTGAACCGTAGGTATGTGCTCAATGAAGGACAGTTCCTGCCACTGGGAGCCATTGTCTGTGGTTTCCTTTGGGGAAATGAACTCATGTTACTGAAATATCCAAAGTATGTCTTCACTCAAGAGTACACAAGAAATTATATTTATAAACAAGAAATTATATTTATTAACATTCTTTAGCATGATCTATTCATGTGGAACTTATTAGAGTCTACATTGCACTGTGAGAGGGTGCAAAACAAAATGCACTGAAATACTGTTTGTAAGACTTCTCTCCATTATCACTGATAAAAACACGGATAATGAAATAAACACATACAATACCAGTATAAGATTCAATATCTATTTGATGTTTCAAACATGTCCTTTTTGATTGATCTGTTATACTGGAACATTGGCTTTAGGTTTACATGTTACTCCTTTCCAGATGCCAATGGCCCCTAGCCCACACAGCACGCCCAGGACGAGCGCAGGGGCCCCCAGAGCCAGAGCCACCTTGGTGTGGGCTCCCACAGCTATCACTACCCCGGCCAGCACCAGCACCAGTGCAGCAGCAGCAGCCACACGGATATTCTTCCGTTTGACTTTTTTCTCTTTCTCGCGGTCTTTCACCTGCTGCTCTCTTTCTGCGTCCCATATCTTTCTCTCCTCCTCTTTCTTTTCCTCTTCCTCCTGCTTCCTGCGCTCCTCCTCCTCTCTGAGCTTCTTCTGGGCCCTCTCGTACATCTCATTGGTGTAGTGTTTACCGCCATTGTCATGTACCATTTCCTTGATCATATTGATGAGCTCTGTGACCTGCACTCGGTCGTCTGCGTCGTTGTTGTTGAAAGCATGATACCTTCGTCCAAACGTAATTGAGAGTCTGCGCAGCTCCTTGCACTCCTTCAGCGCATTGTCTGCCTTGGCCTGATCCTTGCATGTAAAAAGCATGATTGTGTACATAGAGGCATCATCTCCAAAGTTTTCCTGTATCCATTTTACGGCGTTTCGTTCTTCCTCAGTGAAGCGCACCCCAAGCCTGATCACCAATAAGAATGCATGCGGCCCTGGTACAGACATTTTGACACATTCCTCTATTCGGATTTTCAGCTCCTCCTCTGTAATGGCAGTGTCAAACAGGCCCGGCGTGTCAATCACCTGCACCGCTGTCCCGTCAACCTCCCCGCTTTCGTTCTCACAGTGTTTGGTCACAGAGTTAGGGCTGGGGTCCTCCCTGAAAGCAGCTCTCCCAAGAATAGTGTTTCCTGTGGCACTCTTCCCTGATCCAGTCTTACCCACAAGGACTATTCGGAGTCCTCCTGACAAATCCAGACCTGTATGGGGAAAATATACAAAATTATATCTTAAAGTACAACTGATGGTGACTGATAAGACAATGTATGTATACATTAAATATACTTAATATAGCCTACTGGTATCACAAACCTACTGCTTTACCTGACTCAGTTCATCTATAGTACTTTACCCAAAATACAAGGCTGGGCGTTCAAATCAACTAACAAAAGACATTAAATTCAAATACCTTCAAAGTTGCCTTCAGTTCGTGGTAGTGTGCGCTGTTTCTTCTCTCGCAGAGGGATTGCTGTGTATTCAAATTCACAGTCAAAAAAAGAAAATCATGAGCGATGACATAAACAAGTATTTTAAATTTAGCTTACCTTCAGCCATTGGGTCTAATTGATCTTTGTCCCAATTCTTCCAAGAAAAAGTGAGTCGCTCCACATCAGAGCTGCAGGTTTACCATGGGCGCTGTCCCTCTGCATCTACATTCATTGCAGGGAAACTTCTGGAAGCCCGTCCTTTGCCGAGTGGGCTTCCTATTTCCTTGAATTGTCTTATACATCTGACCAGTGACCACTGTGAATGCCCACAGATACAGCCCCCTCCCCAATATAGACGCAGCTCACTTAGAATTGCTTGTCACAGTGGATATTTTCATAAACAAGATGTATAATAGTAGGGGTAGATCGACACTTAACCTACACTTACACTTATATAATTGATTTGATTTGTTTTCATATTTCACATTTGATGATAAATATATTGTCTACCAAGCAGCAAAAAAAAACATTTTAACATTCTAAATTAAAGGTGAACTAAGCAGCTTTTCTGGTGAGGGGTCTGCCACCTGCTTGTCTCCAAGGAGGGTTATTGCTCTGCCTGGAATGTTCTACAGCCATCTATCTAGCATTTTGTCCTGAAATATAAAATGAAAGCATTCTTACAGTGAATGCGATCACCTCTCCACAGATCTGACCTGTAACACACCTAAAATCATCCCAGAGGAATGTTCATTTACAGACATAGTAATTAATTGTAAACAGATAGAACAAGAACAACAAGAACACTGGAATGCAATCATATAGTGTGTGTGTGTGTGTGTGTGTGTGTGTGTGTGTGTGTGTGTGTGTGTGCGTGTGCGTGTGTGCGTGTGTGCGTGTGTGGGTGTGTGGGTGTGTGTGTGTGTGCGTGCGTGCGTGCGTGTGTGTGTGTGGGTGTGTGTGTGTGTGTGTGTGTGTCCTATAAATGCACAATGCATGATTTAAAATCCAGAGTTTTTCCAAGCAGACTTAAAACAGTTAAAAACCTTTGGGCCCATGGCACTACATACTGGGATCAACCAGGGTTTAAAAATTCCCCCAAGAAAACACCCAGCAAAGGTAGAAAGTACATATTTACACCATTCATCCTCAAGTTTTATCTGCGCCGCCTTGTACATCTCATTGGTGTAGTACTGTCCTCCATTCTCCTGCACCATCTTTTCAATCTTCTCCAGGAGTTGCTCTACCTGGACCCTGTTCTCTGGATGCTTGTTGTTAAATGAATGGTATCTTCCACCACATTGGTTTTTCAGTCTACGGAGATTCACACTCTCACTAAGATACTGCTCCAAAGTCTTGTCCTCCAGAAGGTCTGTGTGAGTGAACAGTAGTATAATGTACATTGAAGCATCTGAACCAAAATTATCTTCAATCCACTTCACAGCCGCTCTCTCCTCTTCTGTGAATCTGGCCTTGACACTGATCACCAACAAAAAGGCATGAGGTCCGGGAACAGATTGGACAATTACACAGTTCTCAATTTCACTTTTCAGTTCTTCGTTTGATTTGCGGGTGTCAAAAAGCCCTGGAGTGTCAACGATGGTAATGAGTCTACCATTGTGGTCTTTTTCTTCTGCCTTTTGGCAGTTGTTGGTCACAGACTCTGCAGAGGTGTTCGTTCCAAAGGCATTCTTGTGAAGAATAGTGTTTCCAGAAGCACTCTTTCCTGATCCAGTTTTACCAACCAAGATCAACCTCAGACCTTCAGACCAGATATCTAGAAACATAGTTAAGGCATGGCAGTGATAAGCAACAGGCAATAATAAATCAGAACTTACCAACATTGCTTGTTGTTCAGTGTATGACTTGGTCCAATGTACTAATGATGTGATTGAAATAGATTTACAGTTATTTTTTTCAGTCCAAGAATTCAATACTCGAATATTATTCGATATTTAAACAAACTAGTCTGTGATCTTGTCTTTAACATCTGTTTGGTTTGGTTATCTGACAGTGGCTAGCAAGAACAAGTTCAACAGAACAGCAAAGAACGCTGAGAAAATCACTGGCAAAGAGCAGAAATAATGGGAGCTCCTGCACCAGCCAGCTGTGCATCACTAGTGATGCTGAGCTTCAGGGCGTCAGTACAAAACGCCTTTAGCAACAAAGATGGTTTTTAATGGATCATTGTGCCACTTACTTCTTTTAAATGTAGTGGACATTTGGTTGTTGTGTGCATGTGATGATGAACCAAAGACAAAGTTCCACTAGGCATTACAGTTTAAGTTAAGTTATGGTTATACTGAATAATTAAAGAAACTATTATTATTATTTAGTGCCAGTAGTAATACAATGCCAGTCCCCCTTACTTGTTTGAAGATCTTCATGAGGTATTTTAAAACATGTGGTCATGCCTAGCCAGGCAAGTACAATGCATCTTACTATGTTAATTAAAAAGGCTGGGATTATTTCAATATAATGTCAAAATTTTTATTTAATATCAAGCTTGTACCTTGTTTTCACCACACTAACTCTGAGAGTTTGAGAATTTGAGAAGGTCATGGAGGGCATTTAGTTACATTCACAAATTCGATGTAATAGTTCATTTCAGTTTCAGTATTCAAATCTGGCTCAACGTCTCCGCCTGGTTATCCATTTCACTTTCTCCATGAAGTCTCTTGGAGTGTCTCTAACTGCATTCCAATGCAACGTTACCTTGTTTTATTCTAAATCACTTGGAAAAATGGTCACTTACCAGATTGAGCAGTGCAGGCTGTGATTAGGAACAGCAGAATGTGTGAGATCCACAAGTGAGACATGTTGTTGTTTCTGTGATGCTTGTAACAACACGATGTTGTGTTACCTGTTCTCCTGTGTATTTATACTCCCAGGTTTATGACACACCCACAATGAAAGCAACTATAGTTGGCTGGTTTTAAAATGTTCTATAATACAGTCAACCTATTGATTTTCAGACCAGATGATTTCATTTTCAGTATTTTCTGGACAATTCTGCTTGTTAATTATTAGAATGTGGTCATAAAAACACTCACCTCATATTCAAAGTCTTGTTCTTATTGAACAAAATACAAAAAAACAAACAAAGTAATACCCTTCATGTGTGGCAGTTATTACATGTTGCCATTCTGTCCTAAATGTAAAGGTAAATCTGATAATGTGACCACTGTGGCTTGTGGAAAGCCTGATCTCATCAGATGGCGCAGATTGGCAGCCTTGCTTCCATCAGTCTGCCCCACTGTAGCTGTGGCTATAATAACCGTCATCCAGTGTGGAGTGAATGAATACCGAAATGTAAAGTGGTTTGGGTGTCTTGAAAGGTGCTATATAAATCCAATACTAATAGAACATATATCCACTGTGAGAATACATGAGCAATGGATATGGATAATTATTGTTTGATTAGTATCTTAAACGTGTCTGAGTGACAAGGGAAACTTAAGCTTTTAATCATTTATCATACACTTGTTGCCAAAAAGGAGTGCAAGGATTGACAGATCAAAATAATTATCTCAATGAAGAGCCTTTATTGTCTCCAAGTAGGAGAAATTCATCTTGAACCTGAAAGGCCACAGTAAAGAAGACAGCTAATTATCACCATAAACTTCATTCACTTTTCACCCTGCAGGACATCCATTCATGATGACAGAAGCACATATTCAAAGGAAAAAAGATGTATTCATGTATAACATTCGCATTACATTACAGTTTCTAAAAAGCTCAAAGTTGAGTTATTATTTAAGGATTTATAAAGAGAGAGAACATTTGTATTACTCAGTCAACTTTCCTCTTCTTCCTTCTTCTTCCTTTCCTCCTTTAATTTGCTGTATCTCTTCCTCAAACTTGTTTCTCTCCTCCTCTCTATTCCAGTCTAGTTCTTCCTCAACCTTTTTTCGCTCCTGAAAGAAGGTTCTCCTGCTTTCCTGTACATCTCATTTGTTTAGTGCTGTCCGCCATTATCCTTCACCATCTTCTCAGTCTTCTGTCTTGAATCTTGTTGTTGTTAAATGCACGGTATCTTCCTCCACACTGATGTTTCAGACGACGTAGGCGCTTGCTCTCACTGATGAATTCATCTGAAGTCCTGTCCTCCACCAGGTCTGTGTGAGTGACAGTAGTATTGTGTCCATTGAGGCATCTGAATCAAAATGATCTTCAATCCACGTCACAGCCACTCTCTCCTCTTCTGTGAATCTGGCTTTTACATTTATCACTAACAGAACTGCATGAGGTCCAGGAACAGACTTGACAACAATACATTCCTCAGTATCTGTTTTCAGTTCCTCATAGTTTTTTTTTGGTGTCAAAAAGCCCTGGTGTATCCACAACATAATGAGCCTATCACTGTCTTTCTTCACTCTCTGCTTTATCACAGGTGCTGGTCACAGATACAGGCGATGCTGCACTTTTAAAAACATTCTTGCTCATTATGATGTTTCCAGATGTACTTTTTCCAGATCCTGTTTTTGCTGACCAAAATTATCCTCAGCTCTTAAGACGAGAAAGAAGTTTAGACCATTAAAGATTCCCATTCAGATTAAATGAACAATAATTTACCTACCTGTAGGATTTATGTCTTGAGCACAGGCTGCAAACCGGAAAAGCAAGAGAAAGGCTGGTATCCAGATGCAAAACATCTTGCAGTTTTATCTTTTGTTGTGAGTATATTGTACATAGGGCACAAAAACACCGATCCTATTGTTGCCCTTCTTGGTCATGAGATTGTTGTGTTACCTGTTGTAGTGTTGTGTTACCTGTTGAAGTGAGGCGTGGCTATGAAGGTATCCGGAATATCAACCCTAGTTCATATACTAGCAGCATGTGAATTTAAGTGCAATAACAAAAATGTATTATCAGTTATTAAAAGGCTTAACAGAATACTGTCCTAAATGTTAAGAACCAAAAAAAAAAAATAAATAAATAAAAATAAAAATAAAAATAAAAAATAAAAAATAGATATATTATTTATATTTTCGATGGCGTGGACAAGAGACACCAGTTTCGTTAAGATGAAAACGTAACCAGGCAATAGCGATGGAGAAAGGGCACCATCTAGTGGCTTTGGCTTTTTTGTTTTTTGTTTTGTTAACTTATTTTAATACATCAAATAAAATGCGTTATTTTGTTGTGATAGAAAAGGTATAGCCTATAATTAGATATTATTTTATTACAAATATAAATGAATGAACAAACACACACTTTAAAATATGACTTTTCCGTCTCTCTCAGTCTCTTCAGATTCGACCATCTTGGCACAAGCTCCAGTCAAGACAAGCAAGATGAAAACGGCGATGCTGGCTTGAAACTTTAATTAATTTATTTTTTTTGCAAAGAAGTCAGTTGGTTGTGAGTAGAAGCATAAATCTCTCTTAGGTATTTTGAATTCAACGCAAAAGCTTTTCTTGATATATTCATTATTAGCTGTTTTTATTCCATATTGTTTAGGACACCATTGCTTATATTCACTGATGTGCTATCATCATGTAAACACAAAGTTCTCTAGTCACTCAATATTTTACTATTAAGAAGCAAGTTAAAATAAATAAAATTAAATAAATAAATAAAATAATAATAATAATTTAAAAAAAAAAAAAAAAAAAAAAAAAAAAGCTCCTCAATTTTCTCAGTTCAAAATATTTTTTCAGGGCTTCTGTAAAATTAATCAGCTTATTAAGTGAAGTGAATAATTTTTTTTTAGCTCCAAATTAACAACATTCTTTTGAGATGGTACAAGATGTAAATATGGACAATGATGGAAAAAAAAAAGATCATAAAACTATGAGGCCAATTCGTCAAACAGGAGCTCAACTCATATGCCACCATAGACTTTTAGCTTTAGACTAAATAAAATCTGTGAATTTAGGTGCCACATTAAAAGGCTTATTGGAATATTGTCAAGAAAAAAGAAAAAGAAAACAGGCATCATCTATAATGTTGTAAAGCTACTAATATTTGTGAGGGACAAGACCAAGACATACCAGTTTTATTTTGCAGAAAACATAACGAGCTATGCAGAGCAACAGCACATGCATCTCGCTCATCTGTAAATTCTGATCTGACCATACCCTTTAAAGTTTAAACGTACTGTGATGGGACAGTCGGCTTTCTCATACACAGCAGTAAAAAAAAAAACTGGAACAAGCTTCCAGCTGATCTTAAAACTTGCAGTAACTCTCACACTTTCTCTCATGGGCTAAAACAATGGCTTCTGAGCAGCAGGCGTGTCAACATTAGGCTTCTTCAAACACTTAAACATTCTGACTGATAGATGTTCTGTGTAGATGTAAATGTGTTGTGTTTGACTTAGAACATTTGTCTTTATGGTAATGTTGTTGATGAACTTTATTTTAGAAGATAATAATACTGATGAATTTGGTGAGTGTACATTTTAGAGGATATTGGTGACAGTGAATTTAAGTATTTTTAGAAGATAATGATGAATTTGAAATCTTGTATTTATGGAAATTAGAATGAATGAATTTTGATTGTTTTAAATGTTTAATGATGAATTGGATAATGGTTATTTTAAGGAATCACTGTTACTGATGAAATGTTGTTGATAGAGTTGGTCTAATGTAAATAGTTTCTTGAATGTTTTCTGTGCACTGTCCGTGTTATAAATCAATCAATCAATCAATCAATCAATAAATAGTGGTGGAATAATGGCACTCTTCAGTGGTGGTGGCTTTTTTTTTATATACAACATTATGAGAAATAAATAGGAACTATTTGTATTTTACAGGCTTACTGTCTTTATTAGAAGATTCACACAATTCCCATTTGTAATTTGGAAAGTTATTATCATTAATTATACGTCGTTATTATTGACATCATTGATCAAGTCAATACCAGGTACCAGAACAAAGAATTTTTTAAATTTTGTTCTGAACATTTTCAATGAAAAGAAATGAGGTGATGAGGCTACTTCATCTTTCTGTTATAGGTTTGGCTCGTGTTGTAAAATGTCATGATTTATTCTCAGAGGAAAGAAACATGAATTTCAAAGTAATTATTTCAAATTACAAACCAACTATGTGATCAATGCCAATACCAAATACAGTTTTAAAATTATTACAATTGTTCAATGATATCGTATGAAAGATCTATAGTATAGCAGATGTTTTAAAGTGTATTAGTTTGTCACAGCCAAATGTATTATCAATACTTATAATTTATATACAAATCAAAATAAAACTGAAAATGCAACATGTGTTTGTTGTTACTATTTGCTCAGTAAAGAAATAAAACTTAAACAAAGATAAAGAGAAGTGAGTGGTGGCACCATCCAGCGGCATTGAGCTGAGTGAGATGTAGTGTTCACATTATCTGTCTGTAACTAAATAATCAGTACAGTACAATGGATTCAAAGTTAATAATCATCATAATGGTACTTTGTTGTAATAAGATTTTTTTTTTATTTTTTTTTTCAAAGAAAGTGGTGATCTTTCTTGCAACTCTTGACAATGATCTCCAGAGAAATATAAATTTAAGTAATAATTATTTTACTTTCGGTTTCCTAATAGGCCTATAATCGAGCAATTACCGTATAGCCCTTGACTGTATTAAAATAAATAAGTTATGTCCTATCCCCTACAGCTATGGCAGTGTTCAGTCGGTAGAGGGCCCTATTTATATAATCTAGTAGTGTCTCCTTCAATTCGTAGGCTATTTAAATCGATATCATACAAATAACAATAAAAAGCCTTGAGTAAATACAAAATAAATTTGTTGTGGCGCCGATGTTTGCTATCTCAATAAATAAATAAATAAATAAATAAATAAATAAATAAATAAAACGAAAAGTAGGCCTACTTGTTGAGAAGATGCAGTGAGGGCCCGCAAACATCCTTTGCGCCTTGACAGACTTCTGCTGGGGCCCGACAGCCTGTTGGTTTGTTCCGTTTGCGTGAGTCTTATCTCTTCATTGTGTTCCTCTGAAATGGTCACTGATTGCACCGGGAACAACTCCTACGTCAGCAGCCCTCTGTGTTGACAGCATCAGGTCGCGGCAGTTTTCCATAAACTTGTTTTTTTTTTTGTTTTTTTTTTAAGTCGGCAGCTTTAGAAACATGACTGGTTCGCAGAGAGGCTAAATTAGATCAGCCCAGCACCTGGCGGTACATGGTGAATAGGCTAGGTCTATGAGAGATTTTGTTTTTGTTTTCATTGGGCTGTTTATCAATGCAAATTTGATAAGTTATAAAAGGATAAAGATATCATTTATGTAATGGTGTATTTAAGTATGACCTAAGCCTGTTATTGGACACTGCTTATGCTGCTTATGATGTTTTACCAAGTTATGATGTAGCATTGGGTGTGTGGGATGGAAATTACAGTTACTTGATGTAACTATAGTTCTATGAGTGTGTGCGAACCCACCCACGGGCTTATTGGATACACTCACAGGAAGATGTGGGTGAGAGAAGTGAAAATAGATTAGCCTACTGAGTGTAGTCTACATTGTATGACAGTCAAATAAGGGAATGATTCATCTTCCACTTGTCTTACATCTTTTAAATTGGAGGTGTTTGTTACACTGACAAAATAATGGGCCACACTATGTGGTTCTATTCATTTATTCATTATAACTTATTGGATCTGGCATTTTTCAAGTGCTTTGTTGTGTTTCTCTGTGGTATGCAGCCCAATAACATGTCTCAGATCCGTACTGAAACTGGGCCGACGGGCCAAAGGATAGAGCGCACCGCATGGATCGTCTCGCCCTGGTCCTGGGTTCCCGTTCCAGTGCGCGCGGCTTGTGCGCATGGCTTGGTAAGAGCGGAGAGAGACCTTGCGGTGCTGGGATGGACCAGTCTCTGTCGGGAGGCCACCTCTCTTCGCGAGTGTTTCAAAGACTTTCTCCAGATTAGTACTGTCTTTCGCGGACGTTTCAAAGTAGGCGCAGTCGTTCCCAAATTCTAGAAAAATTTCTGTCTGAGACACCATTCTCGCCGACTCGTGGAGATCCACTTTGTTTGCGCACACCACCAAGGGCACAAGTGCGCACTGATCTGGTGAACACGACTTTGGGAGTTTGGATTTTGCTGCCAATATTTCAGTTCGCAGAGCACACACTTCTTCAAAAGAGCTGCGATCATCTACACTGAAAACCAGAAGGAAAATGTCTCCTGTAAAGCATTAAAACATCACATTAACAGATGTGTTCCAGTATAGTTATGTTAAAATATACCACATTACACACAAAGATACGCACCGGTCAGGATAGATAGTCTCCGTTTGGCAGGGAAGTCTCTTTCCTTAGACGCGTCCAAGATGTCAATCTGGTAAGTCTCTCCGCGTATACGGAACAGTTTTCGGAGAAAGTCCTCAGAGGTCGGTTTATACTCTTCCACAAATCCATCTCTGAGGTATCGTCTTAAAATGGAGGTTTTGCCGACGCGTGGTGCACCAAGAACTACAATGCGCTTGCAGTTCTGTGGCTTTGTTGTGTACGCAGCGGAATCTGTTGGGAGATCCTGGGCAATGTGTCTGTGCTGCGCATGGCTTTGAAGAATCAGAGCTGCCATATGGTCTAGGGGAGACCGTTTGCATTGGAGACTGTTGTTGCCATTCTGAAGTCGCAGTGCTGAATCTAAGCACGTCTGCTTCTCCTGTTTCCATTGAGATGAGACCAATTTAAGCATTCCTAGACCCGTTTTAATGCCCGCGGAGCCGAGATGCTGTAAGGCACTTTTGTACGCCAACGTGAGTTTAGATGAGCCCGCATTCTGCTCAATAGAGTGTTGACTTTCCAGTAGATCTGATGTCTGCACACTGGGCATACCTACTCCTATCATTCTGCTCTGGTGGATATGAATCCTGAGCTCAGGTTGAGCCGTGTAATAGGCTGTGTGGACTTGACTTGCTCTGTGGACGCTGAATGCTGGTGCTGTAGTCTCTCCTCTTTAAATAGTCTGCGAGACCAGTGCATCCAATGCGCTTCCCGCTGAGCCCAATGACTGATAAGTATTGGGAGGGGCCTATAAGTTTAACACTCATTTAATCATTTAATGATGGCCCTTACTATGCTGCCTACAATCAGCATAGGCAAAATTAGTAAACTCAATGAACGCATAGATCAACATGCCTACAAACAATTTTAAGTTGCGGTATAACAAAAGAATCCCTCTCTCTCTCGCTCTCTAATGCAAAAAGAGCAGCGCCCCCTAAGGCAAATTTGGGGAACTGCAACGCACCCGTTTCCATAGTAACGTGAACCATAACGTGAGCGTCTAGTTAGCTTAGCGATAGCCTGACAACTAAAGCCTAAAGTTTAGCTCTGTATGAAACCAACAGCCTATGGCTTTGCTGCATTTGCAAATTGTAGCCTGGTTTCTTTTCTGAACCTAAATCAGTTTCACCCAACGACTTTAGGAACAGCGCTTGAGACGATAAAATGAAAAAGATGAACACAAGTGAGCTAGGTATTTCAGGTGAGATAACAATGGGCATATCTGGTTGACATTTCTAATAGATTCTGTGTTATTATTTTAAATTATTATTTTGTTTAAACTTCGACTTTTAGTGGCATGCTATTTTGTTTATTTTAGAGCTGATTAAAGCTGCTGATTCCAGGCAGGACTGCAGAGGTAGGCAGATTGTAATGGCCAATATTGTTGTGAATTTGCTCAGATTATAACTTGTGTTGTGTCTGTAGAACCAGACTGGTTTATTTATGACAACCAATCGATGATTTTGCCTCACAGCATTTTGGGTAGCCTGGAGGACTTCAGGATTTATTTGGAGTCCAGAGGAAAAACGGGGGTAATCCTATCCTTTTTCAACTGCGTGTAGATATGCTAAGAATTCTGTTTTATCTACATTTTTTATATACAGCTTTTGAAAGGTTTACCAAATGGTGACCATTTATTTGGGGCTTTAAGAAAACATAAATTCAGTGCTGTGGAACATAAAAGGGAGGCCCCCCAAAGCGTAAAAAAAAATGCTTTGGAGCATTGGAATACACATATGAGGCTGCGGAGACGTCAACAAAGCAGTTTATCTGGTAAGAAAGCCATGCACAAGCAAGAGTCTTTAAGTTCTATTAATGTTCTTGTTACTAACATTGTTGCACTTATGGTATCTCTGGAGGTTTATTGAGCAGGCCAGTTGAAAACCTACTGATGAATCATGCCAATCGATTCAGAGAAACACAGGAAAAAAGAGAGATTCTAAATCAAGTCTTGCCGCTTTTTCACTCTGGATATGTATGACACATCTTCATCTCTTGAGTCACCTGGTTTTATAGGCATGGGCTGTAAAATATATACTGTGTGTTTCCAGGGTCACTGTGTAGGAGGTGAATTCTGGAGGCTTCCCCAGCGTTATGGAGATGAAATAAGTGGCATAGCAGCTACTCTGACTAAGACAGAGAGAGGCATCCGGGAACCTAGCGCCCAAGTTGGCTTACCATGCAGCATACGTCAGGAATCAGGTTTAAAATTAGTATAATATTTGCAATTACAGCAAAACATGCCCTAGTTTTTACCTATGCTTACCATTTTGTGTTTTCATGTGTTAGAGTTAGAGTTATTGAAATCTGTAATATTTCTAGGACTTAAGGATACAGCATGCCATCCATCTCGGGCATGGGATCAGAGCATATATTTGAAAGAGCAATGCCAGAAGCTTGGGGAAATTGTACAGGAAGTGGATTTCAAAAAGCCGGTAAAACAAATTATAGCAGATACACAATCAAAACATATGCAATCTTAACCTAGGACCACACAATTTTATGAACACAATTTACACATTCATATGTGTTTATATTCTAAGACAGGTTACTTATTTTTTGTATACATTTTAATATATTTTTTATTTTTTTCTGCTATATTTTGCTATATTTTCAATATCTGTTATCATCATCTCTTTATTTCAGACTCAGGGTCCATATAAAAATACACACAAAAACACAGACAGTTATAAGACAGCCATGCCAGTGTTACCATAGAGAAAACTGGCACCTCACAGCACTATACCTGGAGTTCTCAGAATCATTTAGGTCACAGTGTTCATATTTTCAGCAGCATTCTGAGCAGCATTATCATTTGAGATAACGTAAAAAGCTAGCAGATAGAGTTAACGTGTCCAAATAGTCACAATTGCTGGATACATGGATAAATGGATACAGCCAGGTCCGATTTCATGTAATTTGTAATAGTACTAGTAACAGGCATCAGTAACCCAGAGAGACATAGAAACAGGTGTCATACCTGGCTTCTTTGAGACAAACCTGTGTCTATGTGGTTGACAGATGACAATGATAGCAGTGTGTTCTTACACAATGGTGGCTAATGCAATGATTGAACTCTGATATGCTCACATAGAAACAGAGCAGTCTCATCAGCTCCCCAAATATCTAGAATGACATAGAAAGTAAATATATAATGATTTCATTCATTACATGACCATTTAAGTTACCAGTTATCTTTTATTAATTTCAACAAGTGGAAATTGTTTTTGTTACAGAATACGCTGGGTCATTCATTATTAAAATCTATATTAAGCAATGTTAAAAAATACAAAAATGACACCAATATTGTTTGAATCTGATCTGTTTCATTGTATTTACAGGATATGGATAAACTGGAAGTGATTGGCTCCTCTAAGCCATTTTGTACTTTGCATTGTAGCGATGCATTACTAGAGGATAAAAATAAAGAGAAGGAGCCCAAAGACACCCAAGAGTTCGTATTTTTGACAATGTAATTTTAATTCAAACATAAACACTTTTTATTTGTTTTGCTTCAACTGTTTGTCCCTCTTTCTCAGAGACCTGCGTCTACAAAATAATGATGTGGAACCAGAGTCAAAAAAGTCAGCTGTCCCTGCTTTAAGAATCTCTGGGCAACTTGCAAACTGGATTGGAAACTCTAACACTAATCAGGTGCAGAGTCTAATAAATATTGCTCCAGTGAGATGCATTATATTACTTCAATATGACCACCAATATGACCTTTTGTAGCTGATATTAAAAATAATGCTGTAAATATGATGAATCAGGGGCAGGTAGGGATCAATGCCACTATCTTGTTTGAGGGCCCCACTGGTGAACTACAGCTGTCCCACCTGGATCTGCACAATGAGGGACCTACTGCCATCTTCTACAGTTGGCAGCAGCTCCCTCTGCCTCAGCACTTTCCTCACCTGTTGCTGTGCATGAAGAGACCACACTTCTACTTCAACTCCAGCTCCGGTAAACATGCCTTCCTCCAGCACTCACATAGCTTGCCTCCGCTGCTTGTTCAAATTAAAATGTATTGTACAAAACAATTCTCAACATTTAAGAACAAGATGTGAAGTTCTAAAGAAGTAGTGAGACATCAGACAAAGCCATTGGTTCTATCCTGCAATGATAAACTGGACTAAAACTTTAAACTCTTGTAGTAGAGGGGTGAACTTTCATAACTGGCACCATACCAATGTTTTGTGATTCCAAATAATTGTTTACCACTAACAGGTGTGATCCTTCCCGGTGATACAAAAAAAATTGACTTTACTTTCAAGTCCGACTCTCCTGGCATCCAGACAGAGTTCTGGCAGCTAAATACTCACCCTGTCCTACTACAAGGAGCCCCCATACAAGTAACTCTGAGGGGCGTGGCTCTGTATCAGGACAAAACTGCAGACTACCGACTGTACATTGAGGTATGTATTAAAACTGGACGGACAGACCAAGAACAAATACTTAAATCATATTTATTGTATGTATTTTTTTTTCTTTTTTGTTCATAATCAGAAAAAGTTGGAGAAGGTGGTGACACTGAAAATATGTCGAACTATAGTGTATGACATGGTGCAGGGGATCCACACACCAGATAGACCCAGTTCCCCTGCAGAGCTTCATCAAACTGAGGAGGAGGAGTTTCTTTGTAAAAACCCTAAGGTAAACTTCACAAAGCACCATGTGTCCAAAAACAGACCCCATTTCTGCTTTATTAATGATAGCTGCTCATTTTCTATGTGAGTCATCGCCTTATTACAATGTAACCTCACTCTTTTTGTCATTATTCCTATTTATATGGCACAAATTGGCACTATCAGTAATCTACCATAATCATCCATCTAGAGGCCTTATCAGACAGTTATTAAATCTGTACTGTATGTTCGCTTTTCCAGTGATAATCATGCTGAATAGACATTTATGCATACAGTATTTGAGTATAATTACTTAATCAATATTTTGTTTGTGTGTAGCTTTGTTATAAAAACCAGCCAGTTGAGGAACTAAAGAAATTGTGGAATCAAGTTAAACCAAAAAGCCATTGGGATTTGTCTGTTGGCACTTTACGACAGGTACAAGGACTCATGTCTTGTAAATACTGGTGGTAATCAAAAACAATATGGTGGACTTTATTCATCACAGTTTCATCTCTTTCTCGTCTAGGCTCTGCTCTCTTTACCTGTTACTAAGACAGACGATGACTGCCTAAACCAAGATATAGGGCTGGCCCAGCTCAACTCTGTGCTCCTACAGCTCTCTGAACCTTCACCTAAAATACACAGTGCAACAATAGCAACTATAGGGTAAGACTAAAGTGCATCAATCATTGGTGCCATTAGATACAAGTGCTTAGTATGCCAATATATAATTACCAAATCACATGAAAGTAGCAAATGGATTTAGTTACACGTGTAAAAGAAAGTGTGGCATCTCATGAACTGGTTTAGTGTTTTCTGAAACCATCACTGACATTTTCTTGACAACCACTCCTAGTTAGTTATATACTCAAAAAGAGTTTTCACTGAGTAATGTTCATGCAAGAGGTTAGAGGGGAATGATTGAAGTGGTTTAGCATATTCAAGAATCACAAACAACAACAAAAAAAGACATTTTGTTGGGTTTTACAGCATGTATAGCACATGGAACTGTTGCACTGTTAGGGCAGTAAACATGGTGTATACTGCCCCCTGTAGGCAGCTGCTGTGGAGGGATCCATTAGACACCCTGACCAGTGAAGCTGTGAGGCTCACACACCTGCTCCAACTCTCGGAGAAAGACACCTGGATGGATAAAATCGAAAATAAAAAAGATGACTTCTCTTTGGAGCATGGTAAGTATGAAAACCATAATAAAAGTGACTATTAATTATTATTGCACTTGCACCTATTTTGTATTTTACTGTATTATCACACTACAGACTTGACTGCAAGTATAAGTGAAGAAAAGATTGATAAAAAAGGACGAGCTTTTATAAAAGAGGAAAAGACTTTGACCAAGTCTAAAAAAGAAACAGTGACTCCAATCAAACAGGAGGTGAGTTAGTAATAAAAAATCAGGAGAATCAGCTTCAAATGTTTACTTAGGTCTTGATGCAAGTTTAAAACTTAACCCACTTGACAGATCCTTAAATTATAAAGTTGTCTCACATTCACTCCTTGAGTCAAGTCATCATTGTTTGTTTGTTTTTTTGTTTTTTGTAATGTAGATATTAAGATGCATACAGACATACAGGTATATCACAGACAAAAAGAAGGTTCTGTTTTTTCTTCTTTTGAGTAAAAGATTGCTGATGATATTTTTCCTCTTGTATTGGTTGAGTCATGTTTATGGTACCCACTATTTCTCATACGCTACCATGGCAACAGCATGCTGGCTGTGAAAATGTGCACCTGCTTTTTAAATCCAGTCCAAGTGTACAGGCCAAGGCTAACTTGTATAAGCGTAGGTCAGGCTATGTCACACAAGTCTGGATGTGCTTATGACACTGTAACACTATATTGTGTTTATGTGTTTTATTTCAAGATCCAACTAAATTATGTTGTATTACCATTTATATGTCTTCATTGTATTATCACAGGACAGAAAGAGAGGAAGAGAGAGTCGCACTGACCTGGGAAAGCCAAGAAAGGACAGACACTGTAAAGAGGCTGACTTACATCTGCAAGAGCAGGCCTCTGAAGACTCTGCTTCTGACATCAACATGATGGACGTTTACACAAGGCTTCTTCACCAAAAGGTCAGACGTATCTGTAAAGCATGAATAAAGGATAAGTGTATTATGCATAATACGCTTTGAGCCTTTTCAATGTGGCATGTTTACAGTTTTTGTTTTGCTTTTGTTACTGTTTAACAGGTTTATGGACTGATGGAAAATCTCGTGGAATCCCTTTGTGACCTTACTGATGAAGAGGCTTCCCTCTGATACTGACACAACACTGGGGAAATATTAAATAATAAAAGTTGAAACTATTTATTTGTAATTTTTTTTTTTTTTTTTTGACTAAAGTGGGTCATCCAAGTAGTTTGCTGCCGCTGTCATTTTTGATTGGAAGACTCGGTTAACGGGGATGCTGACTTTGCACATGACGCTCTTCACGTACCGCCCCTCTTTTACGCACCGCGTTGTGATTGCTGTGCGCGCTCCGAGTGCAGCTTCCCGGGCCGTGAGTGCGTGAGAGAGGGGTTGAGGGAGAGGGTCGTGTGGCTATCCTTGTCCTATGCGGATGTTAGCACCGTTTGGCCGCGTGAGTAGCCCCCATCATCCGGAGTAGGCCTGTTCCCGTTACTGTACTCCAGATTTACAGCGGTTGTGTTCACTATAAAGCAGTGCAGGGATAGCTGGTTGTCAGCAGAACCCATATCCCGGCGAGGGGATGCTAAGCTGCTGTCGACGCTGAAGAAAGCGCGAAAGGAAGGAGCCGAGCGCTGAAGATGCTCGGTGTACCGGGCAAGATGGGTGATGGCTGAGGTAGGGACACGCTGCAAGTGACTGCTATTTCTACTTTTGGATAGCATGTGTGTGTTTGTCGTTTTGGTTAATCTGAACTGTAAGTGGGATACAGTCAAACGCATCTCAAGGTAACGTGCTCTCATCCGCAAAGGGGTCGTCTCTGATTGACTGTGGCATTGTGGCCTCATGCAGACCCCATCCTTGTGCCCTCAGTCACCTGAACATACCTGCGATTAACGCGCATGCGCTCTGTTTAGCGCGCATAACGAGGTGACGTAAACAGTGTGTAGTTTTGATGCATCAGAGAAGAGCGTCTCGAGGTGTCAATAGTTTTGACCAAAAGAAACAATTCAGTTTAAGCCGGGCTCTTGCAAGGAACGTGTGACCTTGGAGCTCTGTTGCTATTATAAAGGATCCTGTCTTCTTTTCCAGAAACCTTTACGTGCCCTAGTTATGAAATCACTCTTTTTGTTTGTTGCTTTATCAAAACCATAGCAGGCAGAGACTGATTTGCTTGCTATCTAAACGTTGCAATGCAGTTATAATAACGTATTAATGCCATATTGTTGTACTGTCTCTTATGGCAGTTTTTACTCTAATTTCCGCATTCTGTCCAGAGGCCTGTTTGATTTGTCTGACACACACACACACACACACACACACACACACACACACACACACACACACACACACACACACACACACACACAGAGGGAGAGTGAGAGAGAGTATTTGGAGATGTCAGATTCATCCTGCACAGCACAGTGGTGTGTAGTCTCGTCATGGCACAACATGAAGTCGCAGAAAGGTGATATTGTCTGAAGTTGCTGAAGCACATTTTCTATTTTGCTCTTGGTTTGTGTCCTTTTCACTTTGTTTTTCTGCTTTTGCAGCTGTGAGGTCAGTGTAACAAGGATTGTCTGTTTTGTGCTTTTTTAAGTTAACTTAAAGTCACATGTAACATTTTAACCTAACATTGGACAAAAATAAAAGCATGTTTTTTTAATAGTTTTTCTTTTACTATTATTTTTATTTTAAAATTTTGGGGTTTTTTTTGTATTTGTATTTTTGTATTGCATTGAAAAGAAACACATGTTCATACTCCACATACCTGGCTCTTATTTAACTCTAGACTTCTACACTATGGCATAAAACTTCTCGCTCAATGAAAAATCATGCAGGTGCACTTCCAAAAATCTTCAAACATATTTTACATATTTGAATAAAAGAGGATAAATAATATAAAAAGAAATTTAAATTATATAAACAATTATGTGGCTTGCGTTACGAAATAGATAATAGGCCACCACTGGTACAGAGAAGTGGTTTGACTCAGGCCTTTCTCAGTTTTGGTCTGTCAGAACTTGTGAGTGAAAACTATCTCTGTTGCTCTCAGTGACGGAATCCCCAGGGCCCCTGTGTGAAAGTGGATTGGGAGTGCGCATAGTGTCATTTGCCTGTGAGAGAAAGAGCTGGCCTGAATAAAAGAAGATGTTAAGTTTGATCAGACACCTGAGAAACTGCTTTTAGATGACCTACTTTATTGTGAAGGCAGCTGGTATTTAGAGTGTTTACAATATGGTTGCAGTGACTAATTGGATTATAATTAACTGAAATGTAATAATTGATAATCGTTATGCGACTGGACACATCACAAATGTTGTGAATAGAGGTTTATCATAAAGAGCGCAGTTATTAAATCATAAAAAGAATATACATTTGGGGTAATGAAAATAATAATTACTTATAATAATAGTCACAACTGAATATTTAGGTTGATTAGTAAACTAATGAAAAAATAATAATCTTGTCAACTAATAATTACAAGGTTAGTTGCAATTGCTGCACTATTAAAAGACATAAAATTTGTTTTTTGTTTTTTCTGTCCCAATCCATATAATACTACTGTGTTTGACTTCCAGGGATGTCCTTTTTCATCCTGAGAAAGCGGAAGATACTGTGTCTCCCTCACTTGCGGCTGGTCCGTGTTTGTTCTTCACTCCCTTTTCCCACTGACACCTGTCAACATGACAACCTCTGCCCTGCGTCGACAGGTGAAGAATATTGTGCACAACTATTCAGAGGCGGAGATTAAGGTACTTTATGTGTTTATATAACTGTGACACAGTCTACTCTAAAATGCTCTGTTTAAACTTAGCCCCTCTCTCTCAAAATCTCTCAGATGCATCACTCTTTATTATCTTTATTATCTGTTTTATTCATTATTCATTACATGTCTTCACATTCATTTTATTGAAATATTTTTGATATTCTTCAGTCGAAAATACTAGTATGCTCTAGTAAAAATACTAGTGGTACTTTTGAATGTTTAAATTGTTAAAGTTTTAACAGTTTGTACGGTTTTGTCACTCTTTCTGCCAAAGACCTATCCATGGGTTTCAGAATGATGAGAAGTTAGGACCGCTGACATAGTGATTTAACATTTAAAACTAAATATATCTTTTCAATGAGAAAATGTTGCATGTAACATGAATAGAAGAAAAGTAGCAGTTGATATAATCTGGCATATAGACTGCAACTTTTGTTGAAGTCCATTAATAAGCATGGGCCCTATTTCAAGAAGCAGGTTTAGCCCAAACTCAGACCCTGAAAAGGGGTCTTAGTCAAGTTTATCATCTTGAAATCAAGCAGTTGGATCAATTAATTTAGTTAGTCTAATTGTTGCCTTAATTTAATCAATGTATTTAATGTCACATATAAAAGTACAGTTTATGTTACTACACTCCAAATGCCCCCAATGTACTATATACCAAACCTTTAAGTGCAACATGGATAAAGTGATTAGTAAATTAGTTTATGCTTAAAATATTAAACAACAACATTTGTACAAAATTACAAGTGTAAAGGTCATCATAGTTATTATATAAAGTATTACTTAACATTCATAATATCATAGTATAAACTTGAATTTAACCTGCCCACAGTCACATGACTTCTTGTCCTTTTAAGATGGAAGCTTCCTCTGGTTTACTGTTGCCATGGTAAATCCTCTTTTCTTTGATCTATTAATCATGGCTTTTCTTCTCATCTAAACTCAAAGTGAACAAACTCAGAGTGGTTTAACTCTATTCCAAACCTGTTTTCTGAAACAGGAAACATAACTCTGAGTCAGGAATTAAACTCAGTGTTAGTCAAACATACAAAAGTGCTCATTTTGCTAGACCATTGTTACTTGATTTTGTGCTTAAACTGTGTCGTGTGCTCTGCTACTACTGAGTGAGGCAAAACTGCATGTTGTGGTGCTGTGCAGGTCCGGGAGGCCACGTCAAATGATCCATGGGGCCCGTCCTCCTCACTCATGTCAGAAATTGCTGATCTAACCTTCAATGTGGTTGCGTTTGCTGAGGTCATGGGCATGGTGTGGAAGCGGCTCAATGACAGTGGGAAGAACTGGAGACACGTGTACAAGGTCATTTTTATATTAAAAGATCACAAAACTGATATATCAGTTTAATTAACATCAACTGACAATGTTAACTGCTGTGCAGGCCCTAACGTTGCTGGATTATTTGTTGAAGACAGGATCTGAAAGAGTAGCTCAGCAATGTCGAGAAAATGCTTTCACCATACAGGTACTTGATTTACAAGATACGATAGGTACATAGATAGATACATAGATAGATTAAGTGATTGATTGACTGATTGATTGAGGGCCTTTTTATAAGATAATCAAACTACAAAAAAGCTTGTGCTTGGCATTTTCTATCAGATATAACCTTTGATTCTATAAGGGCATGTCTTGTCACATCTTCTACTACGTGCATGGGCACATATAAACAAATCTACTACATGATGGCAGGCTCATCATTGGCATGTAAAGTAAGAGTGTGATTTGGAAGATGCTGATACAGTATTTTAGCCATCTAACGCATCAGCTTTGTAATTAAACTCATACTGCTATCTCTGATCAGTGTGTACAAAAATATGTACAACTCTACTTAAGTAAAATTTACCCAGAGTTTGTATTTACCATGACTGCTTTGTAATCATGCCTGCTGATTCTTGTTTTTATTGGCTAGACTCTTCGAGACTTTCAGTACATAGACCGTGATGGTCGTGATCAAGGGGCCAATGTGCGAGAAAAGGCCCGGCAGTTGGTGTGTCTCCTGAAGGATGAGGAGCGGCTGCGCCAGGAGCGGAGCCAGGCCTTGAAGACCAAAGAGAGGATGGCGGGTGGAGGCAGTGGAGGTGGTGGCTCGGGGGGAGCATATGGGGGTATCCCTCCATCCTACCATCCAGGCAGACGCACCAGCCAGCCCAGCATGGCTGTCCTGTATGGAGAAGAGTTCAGCCGCTCCAGAGGCTCCCCTTCCTCCTTTAACTGTGAGCACTAATATCATTCTTGGCACAACAGCACTGTGCAAATGTTTAATGTAAGGTACACACTGGTATTCCACTAGGTGCCAGTGAAAATTTTTGCTGAAACTAAGCATTGTGGCTCAACCAGCACTGTTCAGCAGTTGCACTGTCAACACTGCAGCATAGGCTGGAGGAGATTCATTTGAGCCTCCTGTGTCTCATGATCCTCCACCACTTATATTAGAGAGGTCTCTTATTATCTCTGTTTTTATTTAGCGTCCTCCTCCTCTCCACGAGCGGCGTCAGACCTGGAGCAGGCCAGACCCCAGACCAGTGGAGAAGAGGAGCTGCAGCTACAGCTGGCCCTTGCAATGAGTCGAGAGGAGAGCCAAAAGGTAAAGCACATCAAAATATGCACATTACAAAATATCATCTGCACTCACATTCAGAACTAACTTATATAGACTCTTTTGTCATAACAAATCCAATAAGGAGGAATCTGTGTAAATATATTCACCCACCTATCCCTTTTGCATTCCTTTCCCTGTTACCATAGAGACAGATGAAAACACAGCTACAAATTCTTTTTCAGTAGCTAATTTCTTTTTCTTGATTGGTTTAATTTTATTATGTTTTATTTATAACAATAAGTAAACCAATTAAGAAAAACATATTTGTTGATGGCAAAGTCTTAACAATCTGTATCTGTGTGTCTTCGCCCATCTCTATGGTAAAAGAGAAATGGACAGCTAGGCTATTTTGTACAAATTTCTACTTCATCACTTATAATATGTATAATTGTTACCAGGCTTAAATAAATGTTTTTTAGCTGTTCACTGCTGAAGTGAAAGCTGTGGTCCACCCGCAGGAACAACGCTGTCGCCAAGGAGACGAGTCTCTTTTGCAGAAGGCCTTGGACGAGAGCCGCAGAGAGAGCCAGTCAGGAGCACAGGAGGTGATTTTAATATATTTGTGTATGTGTGTGTGTGTGTGCGTGTGCGTGTGTGTGTGTGCGTGTGCGTGTGTGTGTGTGTGTGTGTGTGTGTGTGTGTGTGTGTGTGTGTGTGTGTGCGTGCGTGTGTGTGGGTGGGTGCATTCAAGACCTATGGGTTCACTATGTGCGTAAGAGCATGGAGTAGTGGGCGGCTTTTGGTTTTGTAGGTGGTTCTTGGACAAAATGTAAAAAGCGCAGTGAAGTTCGGACCGTGAAAAGACTAAGAACATAAATCAGCATAATAAAGTGAGCTTTAGCTGTAACAGTAGAAAAGAGCTGAGTACAAAGTATGACATTTGCCTGAAAGCACAGTCCTTATACGGCTCTTTAGCAATGTGCCCAGTAAGCACACCAATAACACACACTAGATGCTCTACATATAGGTAAAGGGCAGCTTTCTATGCAGTCACTTATACAATAAAATTGTGTTTACAGATATACATTGATGGACTTTGAACTTATTAGCTTGTTCAGACATTTATAAACCATTGGTCTTCTGTAATTGCTATTACTTTATGATCTTTGGGCTGACTGGCTTAAATATGTCTGTGTTTAAAGACTCAAGATACATGGGCAGTGTCTAACATAACCATTAATTTATGCAGTATTTTCTCTACTGTTGTTTTTATTACACAAAAAGAGCATGTCTGTGACTCCATAACTTAAATCAACTGTCTTTGCAGTCAGCCATGTTGGACCTAGTTGACATTTTTGGGCCCTCACCAGAGGGTCCTCCTCCCTCCTCGGACCCATGGAGCTTGAAAGCAGTCAGCGAGCCTAACAGTGACCCCTGGAACTCTGTTGGTCAGTGATATGGCCCACATATTGGGATAAATGCTTTTTATTATAGTTTAGGATAATTAATATACGTTTATATTATATATCTATATCTCATATTTTTACAGGAGCTCATACCCATCCTGCAAGGGGCAGTACTTGGACAGAACCCACACCTTCATGTTCCAAATCATCAAATCCTTGGCCCTCATGCTCCAGCTCTAGCACAGACCCGTGGGAAGCTGCGCCCTCCTCATCTAGAGCAGTCAACAATGATGAGTGGCACAGCCCATCTGAGACTGGTCAGGCCTTTACAAATATTATTATTTTTTATTTTTTATTATCAACTCTTTTAAATAATGGTGAACATACTACTAAATAGTACATTCTGTTTCTATCCAGACAATGGTGTGGCAGGTCCATTTATAGCACAAAATGAAGACGAGTCCAAACAAGAATATCCTCAAGTGAACTCTCCTCTGCCCGCCAGTCCCACAGGTGTGCTCTAGTTGATATCTGTCTGAGATAAACACTTACAGTGATATATCCGGTATGAATCCATATGTCAGAGTAACTGACAAACCTAACCTTAATGTTTTAATCTAGATGCTGAGCTGTTCAGTGCTAAGCCCCTCTCAGACCCATTTGCTGGGGGGGAATCAGATCCATTTGGGACAGAGTCCTCGGCCAAACCACAAATCAATGGAAGAGACACAGCCAGCCCAGAGATGTTTAACTTGTCTCGACTGGCACCTCCTCTCAGCACTCCTGTGACCCGGATGTGTAGGACCCCTGAGGCGTTCCTGGGCCCTACAGGAGCTTCACTGGTCAATCTGGACACACTCATTCCTCCAAATCCACCCACAAAGACGCACAACAACCCCTTCCTCTCAGGTGTGGGCTCACACAGTGCAATCACCAGTAGGGCTTGCAGTGATACTCCGTGATAATTTGTGTTCCCTCAGGAATAAACATTTAACAAGTCACAACAGAAACTTCAGGAAGGTCTGACATCCATATCCAATGATTAATATATTAAATGAAATATGATATAATGAAATGTAAGTTATTGGTTGTTTATGTACAAAAACTTGCAACAACCTATGAAATAACATTGAGATATTCAAAATTTTACTTTAAATGAATGTTCTGTTTTTTGTTTTTTTTTCATATATTTCATATTCATGTAATTTGTTCCATCTAATGCAGATCTAACAGAGCCTTTCTCTCTCCAGGTCTGAGCAGTCCCTCTCCCACAAACCCTTTCCACTGTGACCAGCCTCGCCTCACTTTGAACCAGATGCGCCCAGCTTCAACGTCTCCGCTGCCGCCCCATATGCTCTCGTACAGCCCCTCTCTGCCTCTACCCCTGCACCACCAGCTACCCATTTTGCCCTCGTCATTCACTCAGCCTCCTGCAGCCATCCTAGAAATGCCCACGAACCTGCCCCAGCCCCTGCTGCCTCTCTCCCCACGGCAGGTCCCACGCACACAGGCCCACAGCAACAACCCTTTCCTCTGAACTCTTGGATAAATCAACCATTTTAATTTCAAACCTGGGTTGATGTCATGCAAAACTGACTAATGTATCAGTGGGTTTTTAATACAAAAGCCGCACTGGCTGCTATGAACTGTAAACGTTTTAAAAACACAGGGTCTCTTTACCCCGCCTGACCTCCCTGTACCCGTCTGTTCCCTTCTAACAGATATGACACTACCACACACTTGTGATTGTCACCCTCTGTTGCTGCTTCACCGACACAAGCATGAATGCACCCTTCCCTCCCACGGGACTCTACACCTTTTACCCTAACCAACGGAGAGTAACGTAATTATTTTTATTCCAAACAGACAGTTAGTATATTGAACATTTTTAGCACATCTGAAGTATATGGAAATGGTAGTAAATTAACAGCCACTTCTTGGATGAATTAGTTACTCAGGTAGCCCTATATACTATGAATACATATTTATGGTAATCGCCTTGTTACTCTGCGTCCTGTCTGACTCAGAATTAGATAGTATAGGCTCAGTTATAGCCAATTAGCTACAACATGTTTATGAAGCCAACCTCAACAATTATCTAAATTTAAAGTTGTTTTCTCCCTGTATTCTTCAGGTCTGCCTACAATAAGTTTCATAGCCCACCAGGTTGTCAACATTTTAAATAAAGCCAGGGCAATCAGTAACCAAAAATTAAGCTGTATACCCGCAAAGCAGATGAAGTGATGAGACCATAATGTTGGTGTTCTAATGGGTGTTGTTTGGTTTTGACTCCTGTTCTGCACTGAACCTGGTATGAATGTGAAATGCCTGCCAATAAAAACAGGCCTCGTACATATGTATTTATTAGAGGAGTACCTATTAAGTATTATAAATATCAATAAATATATGGTGTTTGCAAAATCTTTTAAAGTTTTCATACTTTCTGGATCACTTAACATCATCTAACATTTGTATACGGTTGTATTTCTTTAAAACACTGACTGACTGAGTGCCCACTAGATGGCAGCAAAACGCTGAAAAAAAATGCATACAGGAGAAATTTTGAATTAAAATGTCATAAACATCTTGTTATTAATACATTTACTAGTTGCAAAAAACACAACTTGCCGTGTGGAATGCATTTTTACGTTTTGGCTGTTTGAACTTTATATGGCATACACTTGGCCGTCGTATTCGTGACAAGCGTAGACAGAGTACAGTTTATGGTGACAAAAGAGCGAGTCAAATACAAATCTGACCGGGGCTATATAATAATAGATCCATGGTTTATATGGATATTCTTTGGCTAATAGTATGTCTTTTGTTACATTTAAATATACTAACCTATAATTGCACTAAACAAAAGTGTTGGTTTTAACGTAATCATTTGTTCAATCTAGTATTATTTTTATTATCTGTTTTACGTTTTAGCTGTATATAATATTATAGAGCTAGAAGATTTCTGATTGCGTGAAAATTTGACGTAATATTAAGGACGTAGAGATGGACGAATCAGATGCCGGTCCGTTTTCCAAACGAGCCAATCAGGATACGCAGGAGCTTCTATTTGCGGAAGTGACGCAAAACAGCGAGCCACATGCGTCTGCTGAAGAATCTCGTATGTACTCATAATTCACAAAACGTTGTTATATTGTTTGCAGTTATGTTGTTACACCCAATCATTACTTACGAGCATTACTTACTTAGTTTACACACTAAGTGACTTTGAACAGGGGCTGTTTTCTAAGTTGGTCAATTTAGTAAAAACAGCGAACCATGGACTCTCCCAAACCTAAACGGCCTCGAAGCTGCGAGAATGAAACAGTGACTGAAAATGACCTAGACGCGGGAGAGAGAGCGCGAGTGGACGTGGTGGGTGATTGATAACAAACTGTAGTGTAGAGGGCAGGTGGTCACATAATGAGATTGCCTTGTAATTACACTTTTATTGTTGCTCTGCTCAGAGTATCATCATGCCAGTGCACAATGCAGCTCAGTGGCTAGAGGAGTGTCTGCAGTCCATCCTGCACCAGGACTTCACAGGATCCATGGAGCTGTCGGTCTTTGACGATGCCAGCACTGTATGTGTCTCTGGAGCTGCCACACATTAGGCTTAAAATCTTATTTTGCTCCCCTCTTATTCTCTCATTTCTGGATAAACTGTATGTAAACTGCTGATTAAACCATGTTTCTCACCAATACTATTTTTTACTTAAAAAAGTAAAAGTTAAACTTAAAAGTTTAGATAATTGACCAAAACCAGATTTGAACTTAGGTTGTTCTTCAGTATCATGTGGCAATGTTGTGATGGAATTGAATCTAAACCCAAAACTAATTTGTACCTCTGTTTATTTGAGGATGACTCCAGGAAAATGGTGGAGGGCTGGAGAGAAAGGCTTGAGACAAAGGGCATTTCACTGAAGATCTCTGGTCACATCTCTACCCAACCAAATGGAGGTCAGTGAACAGCCCTGCTTCAGTAAACCTGCATGTGATTCCCTTAAATAAATAATTTTGCCTTAAACCGATGGTTTGCATGTTGTGAGTTGTTTAAGTGTTAGTTGGTGATACTGACCTAACAGGATTTGGATACTTAAATGACCCTTGTTCTCCCTTTTAGTGGGGTTTGCAAAGAACCAGGCGATATCCCAGAGCTGTGGACAATACTTATGTTTCCAAGATGCTGTGAGTACATTTTGAGAGTATTTCTGGTCTTGTTTCGTTTCACTGTGCAGATGTAGTTTCCAAATATCTACACACTTTGTTGGGGGGAAATCTCTGCAGCCGAGTGTCTGTTTGACGTTTGTGTCAAAGTCATGATTAATGAGACCAGCACTGGATGTGTGTTCAACATCTCGGTGTGTACATAACTCTGCTCTGCTTTAACTGTCGCATTGAGCAGCTAATTGGAGCCTTCATTGTTTGGAAAAAAAACCCAAAAAACAATGAATGTGCAAAACATTCTGCAAAAGCAATTTACAGAAAGGTATTTCCTCTTTATATTTCTTTCATATTTTATTTTAAATCTGCAAATTGAAGGAATGGTGCTTCACCACCAGCTTGTCTCCATGGATATGTTATTGCTTTATTCCACAATATGGCATTACATGTATTTATCTCCATGGAAACAACCTGGTAACATCACAAGGCCAAGTTACAGGTCATATCTGCGGAGAGGGGATTTTATTCCTCTGTTTTTATGCAACTGCAGACCTGCACTTTGATGTGAAGAGTTTCTTGAAAGTGGAGGTATTATTAAAAATGCTTTTGTGAAAAGTGACCCAAGTGTGATTCAGTTGAACAATCTGTTAAATGTGCTTTAGGATGATATAATGAAGCCTCAAAGAGTTCGACTGCAGCACGAGAGCGCACTTCTCTACCAAAACTCTGTAAGTGTACACTTACTCACTTCCTTCTCTGGCACTGCCCTCTTTTTCAGTTATGAGTTAATTTAATGATCACTGCTTTATTAAACTGAACAATGAACATGTTATGTTTTTACATAGGTAATGCTAATACAAACTGAAATTTGAACTTTAGACAGAGTTTACCTGTAAGGTTACATGTAAAAATATTCTTAAGTTTATCTATGTTAGAGAGAGTGCTTCCATGCAGTTGGCATGCAGAGCAGCTTGAGTATCCGGTGTTGACGGTTTGAGTGGCCCGTCATGTCAGGGGTCAAAGGTCATGTGTGTGAGGGAAGTGAGGGAGACAGCATGGAGACAGCAGGCTTGCCGCCAAGCACAAACGACCTTCCATTTTCTGGGCTGAAAGTTTTTTTTTTTAACTTTTGTTAAAACTGTATTGTTTAGTGGATACTTGTAAAGTATTCTGTATCTTCTTGTTTTTATACCACTGTATAATATTAAAAGCTTTAAGTGAAGTAGATTGCTTTATGTGTTTTATGTGTTTTTATATATTCAAGCTGTACAGTACACACTTCACAATGAAAAATCTGTGACCTTTTTGATTTGAGGTTATTGGAATAAATAAATAAAAAAATAATAATAATAATATATATATATAAGTTCTAGCACATAGCTGTTCCTTTTTTTGAACAGATCATGACTGTATTCTAGGGTACATCATTTCCATAATTTCAGTATTGAGTATATTGTACATTACAGCTGATCGGCTGCAGGGTTGAGAGGTTTCCTGAGGGCTCCACTGAACGTTACACTCGCTGGATCAACACACTTACACAGGAGCAGCTCTCAACACAGGTGAATTTGTCCCACTGTAAAATGACAGAGATGAGGCTATGATGACAATAATAGCCTACACTTGTATTGCACTCGACAAGCTTGAAACGCTTATTCTTATTATAATTATATTGTATGCTATTGTTTGCTCTTATTTGATTCCACTGGTTTTTATTGTTTTAGAACTAGTGAGATTAAGCATCTGAGCATTTATTTATTTTTTGTTCCTTATTAGTATTAATTTTTAAAATGAATACATTAATACAAATTAATTCATTAAAATGTGTTATACAAATAGACTGGATTGGACTGAATTAAACGAACCATACACTAGTCAATGAAACTAACACAAGCGCTCTTACTTCATTTCCTGCAATATTCAGAGGGAAGCTGAGCATAGAGAAGCTCTATGCTCCTAAACAGGGGTGTGGGATAGAGAGGAGGCATAGGGTCATGTGCCAGGCTTTTACCAGGTCAGACACAAACGGGAAGTACACCTGTACTCAGAGTTTCCACGGAAACATGTCTATGCATTACCATGACCCCTGAACCAGCAGAAGAAACCGTACAGTCTCACCACTGGGTTTTGTTGCTACAAAGAGACAGTGACCGCTACATGTTGTCTTTGTGCTGCTGACAAGTGGAAAATCATATGAACATGCATTAGTAAACTATTGTAACAGCCATCATGCATCCCGTATCAGTACCCATTTCACATCCTCTGCCTCAGTTTATTTAGATTAGATCAATGAAGGACTGGCATGGCAGCTGACAACATTTCCATGTGAAATCTGAAATGTGTCAAGCATCCAATAATATAATTGAATTTGGCTTACTGAAATACAATGAACAGGTTTTGTGAGCTTGTCTATACAGTATCAACACAAAAGCTTCACTAGAACAGCAACAGTGTTTTTGCTTCTGCTTTTACCATCTATCAGTAACACTGTCATTTCAGTTTAGTCAGTTTCTGTGTATCTTATTGAGGTGTATATATATATAGAAGTCGCTACGGAAACAGGGCCAAGCTCTTTCTAACATTCCTGAATATTTATGCGCGATACAATAGAACCAGAGAATGAGTCGTAAATTAAATCTCTTGGCTCATATCTAATTTCTTTACTTTCTTTAGCCTTTTGTTTTAATTCCAGGAACGAAACAGGGGCCTAAACCTGGACTAGTGCTGAGCCACATACTCGTCTGAAGGGCATTAGTTATGGTTGATTGTGACCTCTCTACCCTCCCCTTTTTATGGGATATTTCCCCACCTACTCTTTGTGTGTTTCCCAGAATCATAGTACTTTTCACCATATACACGCTTCTCACCATGTTGCAATAATATGACAGAAAGAAGCTAAGTTACGTAGGTGGACTATTATGGAAACAAAAGGCCCAGCTGTTGAACTACCTTAATCCAGATGTGCTCAGTGGTTTTTGGCCATAGGAATTAGTGACAGGTCACAGAAATACTATAGTGATTTTCAGGAAAGAAACAAAACAACTTGAGATGACCTTATGATTAAGATGCAAAAGAACAACTGTTACAAAATGGGAGGAGTAGGAGTGGGAGGAAAGGGGAGAACAAATGAATCAAGGGGCCAAGGCAAAGAGAGCTGGCCATGCAAATAGAGCTGTGGCTGTTTAAGGGAGTGGACAAAGAGCCAAAGTCATCAGTCAAAAATTATGAGGTCACTGCATCCACATGTGACTCTGCTACACTGTAAAATGCTTGTCCCGGAACTGAATTAAATAGGGTGTCTTTAATTGTTCAAAAAATTGTTCCAGTTTGTTTAATACTGTATTGCTTCTTAAAATTACTTCAAAATCTATGATACATTTATGCAAAAAGTTGTACTCAAAAACATACCCTGAAAGTAACAGAATAATATTATTTTATCAAGACATTATGATGGTGTTGTCCATTCTAGGCTAATGCAGTCCAGTCTGGCTCTGCTGTCTCTGTTGTAGGGAGTATTATACTTTTGATTACATAGGCCAAGGGCTGAGCTGGTAGTGAGAGCCCTCAGTATAGCACAGAAATGGTATTTCTCTAACACTCCTGTACCCTGATTTGTTGAAGGCTTGTCTTATATTGTCTATGTGATCAGACCGTTTCCTGTTCTATATTGCAACAGCTTGTGGAAAGAGAAAGTAGCCACTCCTTAATCATGATGCAACTACAAAGACTATAAAGCCCTGATGCCCTAACATAGTACCTATCAGATATACATTAGGAATATTGGTGACTATTTTTCAATGTGTGCATTTACTGTGTTTAAATTTTGTGTCAGGTGTTCACGTCACATGGGCCCACAGTCATCATGCCCACGTGGTTTTGCTCAAGACTGAGTTTTGACAAAGTCGGTCAGTTTGACGAAGGAGGCAGGGTACAGTTTTCACCCTCTTTTATGTAATACGCTGTGAAGTGCTCTATCATTTAGCTCCCCCCTCTTTCCTCAGGGCGTCCCGGAGGACCTGCTGTTCTTCTACCACTGTCTTCGCCAGGGGTTGGGCGTGAGGCGGGTCGACCAGTGTCTGTTGGTTTACCGCTACCACGAAAAGGCTGCCACTCACTCTGTGTCAGAGTTAGTAATGTTCAGTTCTCACCCATACATACATTACATAGTTATATACAGTGTCACCATACATACATACATAGCCATTGTTCAAAAATAAAAACACATAAATTAAAATCTGCCTCTTGATAAAGTGAAATGGAAACTATGAAGAGTAGAGGCCTATTAGTTCTGTGGTTTAGAACAGGAGGTCAGTGGATCAGTTTCTATTATTAGGCCACTTTATATCAATATTGTAGTTTACAATGAACAAAATCTAAAATCACAATCTACTTGTGTTATAATTTAATACTATATACCCCAAAAGCATAATATGATTTAATGTGGTCTCTAAATAATCTAAATAAAATTAATACTATTATACATTACACTTGTGTATTACATTAATCTGCACATGCATAAATATCATTTTCTACTGAATTCAAAATTTTTACTCATACCATTTCTACTTCTTTACATTTGATTCTTTTTATAATAATTGTTTTCACTAATGCATTTCTGTAACTGGGACTTTTCTTGTTCGAAGATGTAAAACACCAAAATCATCATCCAAAAGTTACTCCTCCTTTTACACCGTCTTTCCTCTTCACATTCTTCCTTCCTCGTGCTGTGCTGACCCAATTCTTCACCCCTAATCCTCTTCTCTGTTTCATCCATCTTTTTTTTTTTTTTTTTTTAAACTATCTTTTAGAGTAGTTTTTAATGTATTCAGTGTGGACCTGACAGCATAGTCATGATCACATTGGTAAAGAGGTTTAAAATGTGCAGTGAAAGTTAAATTAAGACCATGGGAAGTTTATGTGTTAATGAATTTTTCCTATATGTTTGTACACCACTTGTATATGTTATTAAGAGCGTATGTTGTGATCTGAAGGGTATTAGTGGAATCAAGGCTTTAGCATCTGTATATAGATCTAGGCAGTATGCCATCTTTGTCACGTCCTGCATTCAAAGCCTGTATTGAAAACCAAAAGCATTGCAATATTAGGACCACCCACACTCTTCAATGCTGGGGGGGTTACGTTTGTTTGTCATTTGAGGCTCTTGATTAGATTTGGGCAGACCCTGGATCAGAAAGAGGAATTTTTCAAGTGTCTTACATGGTCCCTGCGTGATCGTGAACAGCTTTAGGTGAGTTAGAAAGGCCTTTGCAGCTGTGTACATCACTCAAAGTAGATTTTCCAAAATTGATATTACTTTAGTACTTTTGTTTCTATTCTGAAAGACTCCATTTAATTGTATTAGGTCATAAGAGGTCAGCGTAAAAAAAAATCTAAACAAGTAAAATGTCACAATATATCATTTTAATGTTTTAAGTATTATGAAAATTAACATTATTATTTTATGTTTATTTACAATTAGTGTTACCATGATCAAACAACAGGGAAATACTTTTTTTTTATTCACATGTTTAATAGATCGCTAGTATGTGACCAGCTTTATAAAATCAAACTTTCTGAATGAAAAAGTTACAGTGGTGTAATCAGCAAGACATAAAAGCACATTTAGTTCTGCTTTGTATCGGCTGAATTAAACTGACTTTTATTTTTGCTTTCATGTAAGAATTTTTTAGTTAAGGGTGTTTTAATTGTAGCTAGCACAAGATATGCTGACCAGTCCAACTCCTCACCAGTCCTCTTAAACTGCACACCTTTATTTGAGCATTTCTGCAGGGGGAATCCTTAAGGTTAAAGCAATTGTATTCTGATGATTGGGTTTCTTCTTTATTTTAAAATATAGATTATAATTTACAAACATATTATATTAGTAAGAATTAATTAAAAAACACGGGAATGTCTTTTTTAACCATTTTATATATGTGCAAAAGTGTGAAATGTGGCATTCTAACGAGGGAAGGGATAATTGTTGCTGTGACCCTAAAATAATCAGTTTATTATAATTAAACAGTATTTTCCACACATCTAAAATAATTGATTTCCAATACTTTTGTAACCGTTTTTGTGCATTTCTGACTTGTTTGTTTAAGGGACACTATTTGGAAGCTGCGAGTGGACTTCCTGCAGGAGAGAGTGCTCACCCAGTGGGAGAGCTTTACCATATGGAACGCTGGTAAACAGGGTCGTAAGCTGTACCGCAGCCTTAGTCCAGCCAATCAGAAGAAGGCACGCCATTTCATTTGAACATATTTCACTCATGTTTGAATGTGAGATATTAATCTTTGTTTTTTTAAAAGGTCAAAGCTTTTTGTGACGTGGATGAGAACAAGATTCAGAAGGGCTTCTACACATACGAGGAGTCCAAGGTAAGACAATAGCTGTTTAAATGTGCAGGTAGTTTAAGCCCCAGTAACATTTAAGGAAGGGTTTAATGCAGAGGCCAAATTTGCATTTAGGGACAGTAAATATATCTTTACTCCAAGTTTGCTTTTTTAATTTAATTTACAACAGTGTCTGAAGTATGTGGGGTACCTGATTTCTTGTAATTCTTATAAATGTGTAGTTATATCTTTTTCCCCCATAGAGAATATTGCAAGCAACACATTAGCTTTGATTGACTGAGCATTGGCATCCTAGTAAGAAACTGTTCTAAAGATGTACACACATCTGAAAATGAATGCATGTGAATACAAGCAATGTCCCAAAGTGCGAGAGCTTGGCACTACTTAAACTGAAATACTTACTTCCTCCTTTTGAGCTTTGAAAATGGGGTAATGCAGTTTTAATAATTTTACTGTTAGACAAAGTGAATTAAAGTGAATAATTCAAATCATTATGGTATTTTAAATCATGCACAATATTATGTAATAAATTCATCTTTTTGATCACATTAAAACAACATGTTTTCAGGAAAGACCCAAACCCAAAATCCCAGTGGTTCACTTCAGAGAGGCCTCGGCTCCTTTTATCATCTGTGTTAAACTGGTGAGTACAATAAAACATGTTTGGGTGCTGTATGTTTGCTGTTTCTGACCCTCTGTCCCATCGGTCTGTAATTACACTTAACAACGTAATGATCTGGGGCGTGTGCCTGGTGCAGGACAGGGGCAGGAAATGGGCAGCGACAGGAGCCTGAACTTTGATCATATGATGCCTGTATAAACATTAGATAGGCCAGGATTCAGATAAGGGTGAAATACATAATAAATCTTTTTCTATTGTAAACAAAGAATCTTGTGAAATTATGCATTCACTATAACATGCATTCTCTGCATTTTCTCTCTGTGCATTTCTTGTCTAGCACCCCCTCCAACTTCCCAAGGCACTAATTGCTCTCTTTTTTTTGTGAATTAAGGTAATTACAATCAGAAAACAAGATCTGGACTCCATCTTTTCCTTTAACTTTTGGCTGAAAAACTGCATTCAAACACCTGCACCCAATTCACAGTAATGTGAAATTAGGTCTCATTACACGACATAACCACATTATAGCATGCAAGGACAGATAGTATATTTAACTCTGTTTTGTGGATTTTTAAACATATGTTAATTTTTCTTTTTGTGTCACTTTTAGGACTTGACAGGAGGTGTTTTTGAGGAAAATCTCACCTCGCTGCAATTGGAAGAAGGAAAAGATTACTATCATTTCAACTGAGTGAGGAGCAACACTGAATACAGTAAACATAAACTTTGTAACAGCAGGTGGTTATGGGAAATGGACTGACCTCTACAGCAGTGAGGCTGTGGCCCACTCAGACATTCTGGTGTCTGTACTCTGGAGTCTTAAAGTCTCTCCCACTTTCTTCTCACTGCCCCAAAACCGTCATGACAATACTAAAATTTCCAACTTGGTTCTGATACAAAGGAAAACACCTGATACGTGTTACCATTTTCAGTACCTCTATGAGATTAAAACCCCTCTTTTTACATCAGTAGTATGTAAATTTCAACACAAAATGTGGTCTTTTAGTTTTCAGCTATTTTTATTTTCAGGATCTCATTTTGATACTAGTTTTAGGATCACGGTATCTGAGTTCAGTGAATTTGTTGATTGTAAATTGCCACTGTGAAGTAAATTTGAGTGATATGTTTATCATGTATCAGAATTCTCTAAAGTTCTAAAAGGTTGAGTGCTTTGGAGACTTCTTAAGCGATAGTACAGATGATTGTTAGTCAGTATCTTTGTAGGTCAGGTGTAATTACGCTTAAAAGAGCTTGGATGTTGATGGCTAAGAATTAGTAAGAATTTAGTAAAAATTAAAATCATTTTGCATGCCATGTTGTTCAGTGCAGTTGCATAATAAGAACTGAAAAACCCTGCAAGCTGTGGACACAATGTCTCAAGTTTGCATTTTGAGCATAATTGGTATAAATGAACTAGTTTTTATATAGTAGCGTTGATAGGATCAACATTATTCTTGTATTTACTCCTGAACAATAGACATGATTATATATATTTTTTTGAGGTTGGGATTTCCAACCAGTAACAACAGTTGACTCAGTGGATAATCTAAAATGTAAATGTTTTAAATAAGCACCATCCATGGTTGTGGCTTTTAATTGTTCTCTGATGCAACAAAGCAAACACATTCACTGTAAATGTGTAAACAGTAGTATTATGGTTATTTGTTTATCTTGTTTTGGTGAATTATGAAATCTAAAGAACAATAACCTCTTCACCAGAGCATAAACATAGACCGTGTTTATCTGACCTCACAGAGAGTGGGGTTTTCTGTCCAGTGATAAACAGACAAATCTCCCACTCATTACCCTGACTTTTACTGTAACTTCGACCACAGCTGATAGTAGTTCAGGTCTGATGTTACACAGTAGTGTCAGTGTACAGTGGCACATTAGCTGAGCTAAAAATCACCATGTCATATTATAAATAACAGTATTTTTGGCTTGAGGTTTTGAGGTGAATTTCTGGACCTCTGGCTCCCACAGTCCAGTGCTGCATGCAGGCTGAGAAAGTTGTCACTTCCACTTTACACCAAGTCTCTACCTAGACCTTCACTGTGTTACTACACCAAACACACAAACAAGAACATGTCTACCTCAGACAGGAATGTTGTCATGGCTACTCGAAAATCACAGTTATTTAAGTGACATAATGTATTTTGCAAACAAAAAAATATCTCCAAATAATTCATTTGTAAAGCTGCTGTGCTTTAGACGTGTTTTGATGCATTATATTCTTGTTTTAGTTCAGTTATTTCAATTTCAGTCTTCTCTCTAACTTAGATCTCCTGGATGTATTTAAATGCACCATTCTTAGCAGTAATAATATTCTGACAAATTCATCTTCTTCCTATCATTTAGTAATACATAATTATAGCAAAAGTAGTTAGGATTGGCCCAGCAAATAATAAACTTGTAAAAATTCTACTGATTTTGAAAATAACTGTGTGCACAATCTAAGCTAGTCCAACCATAAGGGGCCAGTATATTTTTTGTGTCTGCAGACCCAAGGCTGGATAAATGGAGCCTATTGCACCATATCATCACTGTTAGGAAGTAACTAAATACATGTACTGTACCTAAAATATGTAATCTGAATACTTATTTTGAGTAACTCTATTCTGGTACAGTTATTCTTACATTTGGTGATATTCAGAATACAGTTACTTTTCCAAATTAAAAGGAGTATGTGGCGATAATTGATCACACAATTTTGGCTTTGGAGTGCATGGGAAAAAGTCGACTTATTGTTCAAAATAGAACAATAACTTTAGGGGGTTGTGAGTACTTTTTCTTTATAGTAATGGTACATTTTTTGTTATTTTTTTTTGCAATATGATCAAATTTGAGCTGTAGAAGGTTAAGTTATGAACTAAAATTACACTTAAGCGTTGAATTCTGCCATTTATTTATACAGCTCAACATAATTTAACAATGTTGTACATTTAGAATACTTTTTTGTGAATAATTCTGCTTTGTACTTTGGTTTAAATATTATCATTTATGGTCTATATTTATATTTATATTTATATTCATCAAAATGTGTTGTGACAGGCCTAGAAAAAAGCAAACATACCAGTAGCTCTTATAATGTGTGAATGTGAGAATTAGACATAAGTTAATGCAAAATGTATAACTACAAACAGCTGGCTTTTTATGTTTTTACACTATAATTTAAATGCAACTCAGGGTAAAAGTATTTTAAGTATTCAGAATACAGTACTGATTGCACCATGTATCAGAATACAAAAAAAAAATGCAGTTATTAAGTATTCTGTAACTAAATACATTTTTAAAGTATTCTTCCCATGACTGCCTATAACCAAATATTGTGGCAACTACATAATGGAAAATCTCAAAAGTATACTGGCTCTTATGTGTTGTATGCATCTTAATTTTGCATACTTTTAAATAGTATGTTCCTGCAATAGAGTTATGCAGAGACTTTGATAAAGCAGTCACCAAGAGCACACCATATATTTCTGATTGTTATGAAGCGGAGTGAGTTGTTTAAGTTAGAAGCTGCGGTGTCTGCATACATCCTGTCTCTTCTTTGCGCTCTGCTGTGGTGATGGAGCACTTGGTGGATGATCAGAAGGAGCGCTAATGGAGAATCTATGGAGCAGAATAAACAGGCCTCTACATTGTGTTTACTCTGTCTCTGCACGTCTGATAGCTGGCACGTATGACCCTGACCCTGCAGCCCACACGCCCTCACTGGTCAAACAAACCTGAATTTGTAAAGTTGAAGAATGCACAGTGCACGCCGTATGCTATGTGTTGTTGAAACACTGATAAGAAGTGGGTGTGGGTTTGAGTGAGGGGTGGTCACAGGGGTCATGCTGCTGAGTCTATAAAGCATTCCTGTTTCAACATTTCACATGAAATCATCTCAATCATTTAATGACAGTAATTTAAAACAAACTTACTTTTAGAAGTTCCACCAATAAATAAAAACTAAATACGGTGTGTACGTATTCTTGATTTCTTAGTTTGTCGTGTGAGAGTTATGCAAAAGGTTGTTAATCTGAAATCAATTTGACACATACTACATTATGGAGTCTTTAGTTGTTTAGTGATTTAGTCAATTAGCTGATGGTGTCTTAAGTCAACCAGATATTTTATTTGTCAACTAGTTATTTTATTAGGATTATAAGGATTTATATGGACCACAGCACAAAGGAGAAAGCATGAAGTGAGTTAGCTGAAGTTTCTGGAGTGAGAGTTAAATCTGTCTTTTCATTCATGAATATAAATGCCCCACCTGCTTGTCCATGAAGATAGACAAGTTTAATGACATACTGTGGAACATTCCTGGTAAAGTGAGAACATCATGGAGACAAAAAGTGAAAAGTTACATAGTGCACCGTCAAAGTAAGATGTGCAGTGGTAGTAATTGTATAGTGCCTATTAATAGTGCCTGTTGGAGATGACATAGTTGTAGGCTCTAGTAACAGTAACAGTCTTGTGTTGAGTGTTGAATAGCCTATATTTTCATGTAACGACAATCTTTCACATGCACAAGAGAGTTGTGATGCATTATTGAAGGGTTCACAAATGTCTCTGTCTTTATATAAAATAAAAAATATAATTTAAGAAGGAAAATGAACTACAGAAATGTTTGAGCTTTCAGACCTGTATCCTGTGCAAATAACTTTTGAGTAAGTCTAGAGTTGAGTGGAAGAAGCAGTTAGTAAATAAGGTTGAGCCATGATGAAATAAGAGATAGAGGAATGTGAGTGTGACTGTTTAAGAGATGTGCAGAAGTCTGAGTAGAGGCAGGTTATGGCCCCGGGCAGGAGCAGGTCAGATGCTGAGGGGCTGTGAATACTTCAGATAGTGAGGGACAACCTTTTGTCTCCTGCTGTAATAATAATAATAATAATAATAATAATAATAATAATAATAATAATAATAATGCATTAGTATTATTTAGCAGTTCTCCAGACAGTTTGCACTTTAGTTTGAGGCATTATTTGAAGCACTCACAGAAGGTTGATAATTACCCCAGCAGCCTTGGGGTCATCTTTTTATTTGCAGACATGATGAAGATAATTAGATAGATAGAAATTTCATATCTGGGAAATTGGAAAAGCGTGCTATTTCTTTTTGTAGGCATCTTTCCCAAAACGCTCTGTTCTGAGCAGCACAGTGCAGGCCAAGTTGGTCATTTTTATTTTGTTCGAGAGCTGCACTGAACTTGTGTGAGTTGCTGTTATGGAGAGGTGCATAGGGTGATTCTGTTGGTATTTCTCAAAATGCACAACATTGCTCTGGCTGTCTGGGGGAATGTGACGAGTTGGTACCATCACCCCTGCGGCTGTTTTCTCACGGGAAAACAGCCCGGTCACCAAACAGGCGTTTAGAGCACACGTGTGACTTTGGTTATGTCCACTCTTTTATGTTCTGTAGAATATATCACTATAAGTTGGCCTCTTTATACTGTTGCTGAACAGTAACTAGAAAACCACTTTACACATCGTGCCAAATGCGTATAAAGCCTTATGCACAGTCTACTGTTCATGTGGTGTTGTTGTTGTAGTTGTTGTTGTTTCATCCCATTTTAATAAGTGATACATCTACTTTTTGCGTGCCGTTTTTGTGCTTCTGATAGTGACATGACATTTAAAAAAAAACTTGTGCGTGTGTCCCCATTTTAGCATACGTAAAACCCTCCTTCCATCCAGAGTCATGGGCGGAGGCCTTGGGCGGGTTTTGGACAAAGCGCACGCGTCTCCCTCACGCAGGCTCAGCTGTTGGCACGCGTTCGTGGTGACGATAGGCAGAGCTTGGGGCGAGTTTTTTAACTCCTGCTGCTGTGCACGCAGCCGTGTTCTTTCAGTTCTGTCAAAATGGCCTTTTTCCAGAGCACATGGACACAGCTGAGCGGGATGCAGCCTTTAGAGCGCTGAAGTACCTTTTCTTTGGGCGACGTTTGCAGGAGCAGCGAGCGGCTCGCTCGAGCTACGAAGTGGGACGATGGGCACGTCTGGGTCGTGGACATCGCACTGGGTCACGGCTCTGCTCATTTGTCGCGCTGTGGCTCAATACTCCAGCGATCAGTGCAACTGGCGTGGAAGGTGAGCAAGAAACTTTGGTGACTTCTGACAGCAAATATGTGGGAAGACTCTGTATCACATGAGCACCACAAAATGAGATCCAGTCTAGGCTGTTCTATAAGCCGTAGCAATTTTCTTAAACATCTGTCCATTATATAGTTTACCACTAAGATAGTCTAACTGACAGTCTATTTTCAGAATTACAAATGTACTTTTGCGGCATATAAGTGTTTCTAAATATTCTGAATAGAAAGTTTGTGCATTATACAAGTACAACCATGTAAACATTGGCACTGCAAACTAATTAAGCTAATTCTACTTTTAACCAAATACAACGGCTGTATTAAATCTCTTACACATATATGCTCCAATATATAATTATACGACGATCATGAATATCCCAATTCTGCTTATACCCGTAAGTCGCCTTTGATACAATAAGATCCTTTAATTGTTTTTGTGTTACTGCAGTGGTTTGAGTCATGAGCCGCACCTCCGGGATGTGGAGCAGGTGTATCTCCGCTGTGCCCAGGGCTCTCTGGAGTGGCTCTATCCCACCGGAGCCATCATTATAAACCTACGTCCAAACTCAGAACCAGTGTCCAGGCACACGACCGGGCTGCACGCATGCATCAAGCCTCGCACGGACTCTAAGGTACTGAACAGGGAGGCCTCTTTAGTTCAGCTTCACTTGAGCTGCAAACTAAAACTTCCCTCATATTTTTTTTCATGCTGAAATTGGAACAAATAATTATTTACTGTCTAAATCTAGTCCAATTTGTACATGTATAGGACATTTTATAAACAAGTTCCCATGTTTCCAAACCATAATCAGAACCATTGAATGTTCTGTTCTTTTTTAAGGGGTCTCATATATATTTGGAGAGAGCTGGAAAGCTAAAGCTGCTGCTGACAGAGGAACAGCAGGCCCAGGGTGTGGTGCACTGCTTCAGTCTGACAGAGGGGGCGCTATTTGTAGAGGCGGCTGCTCACTCAGACATCAGCCGCAGGATTACAACTTTTCAGTACGAGCTGGTGCCCACACACCCAGGGGTGCACATGTTCCCCTATCTGCACCAGGAGCCAGGTCAGTGGAGCTCCATGGGTTATTTGTAGTGATGTTATACTTTTTATGTGAGCACGTTACCCTTGGAACCCTTGGAAATTAGCAGAAATCATATTAACAACATTATTATTATTATTTTTTTTTTTTTTTTTTTTACAGAGAAATAAAGTAAGAACTGAATTAAGCAAATAACTTATTATGCATTTGATTATAAGGCACAGTCAAACTATTCTACAACCAACCATATTTTATGACTGGGGACATGTTGCAGAAGTTTTTCGTCTCACACCTCAGTGTAGTTAGCTCCTTCCTTAAAGCAGATATAAGGCAGTCCACCAGCAATCTGACCAGAACTGAAGAGGCAGCTTGTATGTGCTGCAAAACGCACTCAGAAAACTTTTGTCCAGTGGACAGAATCTTTCTTTTGCTTTCGCACACCCCCATGTTGCTTATTCTTGCTCCTCCCCCTCCTCCTCACTCCCACACTTTTTTCTTGACTGAACCAGACATATGAAAACAAGCAGACCAATCATAAGGTCACCCCAGGGTCACCCACACTGAACGAAGCAATCGTCTCACAACTGTCAATCAAGAGCCAAGATCCCTCTAAAGTGGTGTATTTTGGGTAGCCTGCACAAATATGAGCTGGATGGGGCAGTCAGAGGAAGCCTGGCTTATAGCCGTGAGACAGAAGAAAGTCTGTTTGTGTCTGGCACTTTTCATTGGGGTTTTTAGAGCTGTTTGGGTCAAAGTTCAGTCCTCTGATTATACCTCCTGGCTCACGTGCTCTTCTCATTCACAGCTATTGTGCTTTGAAGTGTCCTCCGGCTCACAAACTCTCCAATGAAGAGATCAAGAGCCTAAACTCTTACAATATATACCAACTCAATCTCATATCTGTTGAATATTATAACGCAAAAATTGGGATGTATGAATAATAAATTACATGTTTACTTACTTCAGGTCTAAATACTTTCAATATCAGTATTTAGTAGTTGACCTAAACTGGAGTTGCACCTACTACAGGTCTGGTTTAAACCAGATCCAAGGCTTAAACGGCCTGTAGTAGGGCCCATATTACTTAAAGTGCCCATATTATGCTTTTTTTCTGATCTATATTATAATGTTGTTTCCTCATCAATATTCATACCTGGAGTTGTGCTTTGTTTCATTCACACAAATCCTGTACATTTAGGCTGAGTTCTTCTCTCAAACAGAAAATACTCTGTTCCACCTTGTGATGTCATGCAGCAATACAGGAAGTTCTCCACTGTGTTTTTAACTTCCATAGACCTTTACTTGTATCATTTGGATAATTCCAGCCCTGGAATTGCAAAATGTAAAATGTAGCTGTTAACTTGAAAACTATGGCTTCATGACATCACAAGGTGGAACAGAGTATTTTGAGCTTTGGAGATGTAGACAGACTAATAATACATAATAATGATTTTTGAGGAGGTAATAGCATTAAAACATGGCTTAAAGCTCACAAGAGTCAATTCTGTGTTATAGGATCTTTAAATATATCAGAAGTCAAATATTTAAAACTTGTACAGGAAAACACCCAGGAGTAGTCCAAAACCTGACAGTTTTGTGTTTCTTTTATAGTGACATGTAAACCTTGTTCAGATGAAGAGGTCCTTATGGCAGTGTGCACCAGTGACTTTGGTAAGTACATGGCCTCCGTTTGCATCTTAGTTCATCCATGCTAAATATCTGCCCATTGCATCTCATGCTCACCTTCCAAGAAAACTTGTTTGAAAACATCAAAAAGCATTTTCATTTTTAGTAATTTACGCTTCACTGGCCATGGTGAGTTGTATCTTTGGTGAGGCAGGCAAATGTAGACAACTTGAAAATCTATACTGTGAAAAAGTATTAGTTACAAATTAATAGAAACTCTCCAAAAAACATCAAATGTTTTACACATTATTATCGTATCATTGGTACACATGTAGGGTTCCCTCAGTTAGATAAATAACAGTATTTCCTTGTGTTTCAGTGGCTGTTGGTGTGTTCCACAGCGCAGCCCCGGGTCCAGCCGCTCACACAGTGGCTGTGGTGTCGCTGAGTCAACTGCTGCGTCAGAAGAGCAGTTTGTTTGTGTGGGCTGGAGGCAGGGGGCGCCGCTGGACAGGACAGGTCTATGTGCCCACACAGTGCCCCCTTCCTCCTCAAAGAGACCAGTACATACTGACTGGATCGGTCCACTTTGGAGAGGCCTGGCTCGGCTGTGCACCCCGATACAGAGACTTCATAGACCTGTATAAAAGAGCTCATGAAGAAGGGACAAACCCTTGTGAAATCAGTGTTTATTGATCAACATCTGGTTGAAAACAGGAAAACAAAACCAGTGGATGTAAGGGCAGTGAAACAGGATTTAATATTTCTGAAGGACAGCCATGGATTGGATGGACTTAATCTCTTTGTTCATGATCGTTCTGAGAGAGTGGACCAGTGTTGTTAAAGTGAGTGAGGAGTGTTTCCTCATAATAATACTGCTTGTGTGGTCATTTTTTAAATGAATGTTTGCTTTGTAAAAAGCTTTTATGTAAAGTAGAAGTCTTCTTCTGACAGAAGTGTTATCTATGCAGCTCTGTGAGTCTTCAGTTCTTAAATCTGTGTGGTTTTATATGTGAAAAAATAAAACTTAATTGAAAGTTACTTTTGCAATTGCACAGTTGTCATGTTGGTGGTTGCCATGCAGTGGAAGGTGCAAACTGAGGTGACTGACCCTAAACTGTGTTGAGTCCTCAGGAAGAGAAGGAATGGAAGGAATGTCCCCTCCCACAAAACACACAGTGCTGCTGGGCAATAATATAATAACTGCAAGCTTCATTTGACTGGTTTGGATCAAAACTCAGAACAGTCAGTACAATATTATTGTACACAAGCCCATATTGTTCGCGACTTTTAAAAATTAACAGGCTAATTACAAACCCATTAACAGAAAGGTCTTCCGCCAAACGTTTAGGGCGAGAGGGACATCTATATATATATAACATGTAACCATCCCTGTCTTGTGTACGTGTTTGTCTTGGGTCGCAGAGCACAGGCCACGCGCCCCGCACACGGTCCACATACAAATACCGCTGCGCAGAAACCCAATCCGCAGACTACTACACCCCTCTGGCATCGGCCCAGGGCCTCTGGCATCCCCGCTAATTCAGGACACACTTGTACAACTGCACGCGGACTTCATGGTAACCTTTTGCTGGTGAAGCGCGCACGATATGGAAACAGTTGAGACGCACAGCTGCGCGAGTCAACTGGAGACAAGGGAATGGCTGAGCTCAGGGAAAATACATTTGCGCCTCCGTCCGCATTTAACCAGCGATGGTATTTAATGGTCAGGGTGGGGCCAGTGCTTATATCACGTAGCCTATAGAAAGTTCAATTTAAGCATTGTTCACAGAAGACGCTTGTTTCCAATTTGTCTCCAATTTGTGAATCATTGATTGCAATGGAAACACACGTAAGCTCTTTTAACACTGACAGTACTTCACTTTATTTATTGAGTTGAATGCCCTCTGGTGGTTGTACTAAAATGTGTTTTTATGCCATCTTCTTTCAAGCGTTCACTGAAACATCTGTTGCAGAAGAATATTTTATTTATACACTTCTCCTAATCTGTTTAAGTAATAAAAGATGGTCAGAATCAGATGAGTAATAAACACAGTATTACATGAGCGTTTTTTACACTTTTAGATACAATTAGATATTTTTCATAAGTGTTTAGCTCTACAATACAGACTATAAACATACCAAAAGACTTTATCACAAAGAAAGCAGCATTATTGAATTAAACGTCAAAAAAAGAATAAACAAGTAGATTTTTTAAATCAATAATATACTAGTCATAAAAAGCAAATACAAAGACAAAGGTATTTTACCTTTATCTACTGCATACCTTAAAACATCTAGTTGACTAAGCAAATTAAATATTGCTGACTATTCAATTTTTTTTTTTTTTGTTATTTTATTTTGCAGTTTTAATAGTACTGTGTGGCACTACTGCGTCGGACATGGTTGAAGTCTTATGTATATACTGGAGGAGATGCTGAAGTCTCCTGCTCATATCCAACCAGCTATGAGACGTATGAAAAGTACTTATGCACCGAAGCTTGTGAAGATAATGATATCTATCTTATTTCAAATGTCCAGACTTCTGGTGCTGGGCAGTACTGGTGTGGGGTGAGCAGAACAGGAAAGGATATCTATACTGCAGTGACCGTGCGTGTTAAGTCAGGTAAATAAACTTTGAAGGCCCTATATTACGCAAATCCTCCTGTGAGATTTTAGCCATGTGAGAATAATGTTCCCTCATCAATGTGTTTTGTTGTTTTACACATGTGTAATTCTGCATAACTGGGTTGTTTGCATCTCCAAAGCTCAAAATGCTCTGTTCCACAATGTGATGTCATTAAGGGGTAGTTTTAAAGTTAACAGCTTTTTATAGCCTCAATTGAACTGCTTTACCCTGAAATTAACTAGAATAACAATAAGTTGTAGCCTTTTTTAAAATGCGTTTTTGTTTTGTTTTTTTTACCCTTTGTTCAATTCAGATTGCCATTCCAGGGCTTCAAATTATTAAAATTATTCTAGTGACAGTGTATGAAGTTTAAAAACACAGTGGTGTGCTTTCTGTATTGACCATCTGATGACATCACAAGGTGGAAGAGAATGTTATCAGCCTGATAAAAGATCACACCCTAAATGTGCAGGATTTGTGTGTTAAACATGTGAGAATGAAACAAAACGCAACTCCAGGTATGTTTTTGATGAGAAAACAGGAAACTGATTTTTATTTGTTTGTTTGTTTGTTTGTTTGTTTGTTTGTTTGTTTGTTTGTTTAAATGTCAGATAAATGTTGTGACAGTGTCCATAGCATCCAGGTGTATGAGGGCAGCAGTGTGTCCATAAGATGTCCGCACCAAAGAGAAGTACTCAGCAGTTTCTAATTCGTGTGCAAAGGATCGCAGCCCTCCACATGCCGCACACGGGCTCTGGTCACGACCAACAAAATACACTTGAGCTCTGCCGTCACCAAACAAGATACCGGATCGTATTTGTGCGCCAACGTTGATGTTATTTCTCCTGTTGACTAGACAGTGACTGGTAAGGCGATTTTTACTATGTTCAGAAGCTTCTGTGTACGGGAGATCGACGAACCACGTGTCAAACTGTAGTGAGCAGCACTGCGTGCACAGACGGGTTCAGCCTGCAGGAGGCGCACTCCTCCTTCTCTGTCACCATCACAGGGCTCAGACCGGCCGACGCAGGGACGAACTGTTGCGGCTCCGACTCACAGTGCACCGCTGCGAAACTCTACACCAGAGTCCAGCTGACTTTGAGTCAGTTCATTACAGTAAATAACAAAAAACACACAGATATGATCATGGATGTTCATAATTGTGTGCCATTTCGATAGGATATGTGAAAGTGACTACTGTGCCCCCAACAACCACCACAAATAGAAGTGGATCTGAATCACACTTCTATACAAAGGTAGTTTATCTCTACTTTTATTTATCAATACAGGTCAACAAGTAATGCAACCATAAACATCAGTATCAACCTTTCATTAAATGAATAAATGAATAAAACTATACTATTTATTTGCTTAAAAATCTATCTCCTTTTTTAACCTGAGGGCAAAACTGCGATTTCCCATATTGTTTTGTTTGTGGTGCCTGGATTACTGCTGATACTGGTAATAGTCATTGTGTACAAATACTCATGTCTCAGAACACAAGGTACATGGAACAGATGTATGTCAAAATATTTCTTGAAATCTAAAATGTGTTTTATAATATTTGGTATTTTCTAGATGACAAAGAAAGTAACAAGACCAGTTTCAAACTGAAAAAAATCTAAAGACTTTGTACGTTCACACCCTCACACCCAGGCCCAGTAAACTTATGTAGGGGATATGCACTTCACTTAAAAATATAATACAATTTTAATTAGATATTTTCATTTTCTTTATTTTATTTTCTTGTCTTAATAAAGGCAGGAGCAGGTATATGGTAGTAGCAGCAGTAATTAACAGTAAAATGTGCTTTTGAATGACTTTATCCACCTCTGCCCCTGCTCCAGAGACCATTATCTTCTAAAAAATTTTTTTTCTCTGTTGTAACGAGGATCCAAGTTTCCTGAGTATCGTCTTGATAATGACCAGTGGGTGCCCCAAGACGAGATCTTGTATGAAAACTTTAGTAAAGAGCCCATCTACAGTAACTGTTAAACAACTTGTACAAAACAGATTAGTTATCAGATCTGTTATATTAACAAAATTAACATAATCTTTGTATATAAATATTATATTATCTATTATTATATTTGTATGATGTTATTTGTAAAGTGTGTGAAATTATAAGATTCAACTGTGCATGTACATAACATTTTTCCTATATTTTGTGTCCTCAACAACGTAATTGTTTTGCTTGTTTTTGCTTGTGTTTCATTAAAATAGAATATGGTGAATACTGCATATGTGTCTCAGTGGGTTTTACAATTTCCTGCTAAAAATAAATAGATATGTGGGTGGGAATGTGTGCACTTAAAACTTAAACTTTCTGTTCTGCTTTTGTGTACATGTTGTGAACTTTCACATTATTTTTTGTATCTAAAATAGAATAAGACAATGTGGAACTGCTTGAGTGTTGATGTATGTAAATGTTGAACTGTAATAATATGTAGTAATTTATTATGTGTAAAACTGTGTTGAAACTGTAATTGAAACTTTGCTTTGCTAGTAGTAAACCCTCTCCTTATGATTGGGCTGCAGTGTCCCGTGACTGTATCCAGGCAACCAGAAACAAACACAGGACATTTAGTTTGGTGCAGTAACATGCTCCACAACCTTAAACCTATTCTAGGTTACTCACAAATACAAGGTAGTAAAGCTAGCTGGCTTGGTTAGTTTCCTGAGGCAGCATGAGCTCAGAGGTGCTGGTGTCCAGGCCTCACTATGATGACAGAGCAGTGGCTCAGGGGGTTCCCCCTCAGGATCCTCCAGTGGCACCGGACCTCCCACAGCCGTCCTCAGGCTCTGCCCCGGCTGGGTACCGCTCGGCTAAGTACACACCGGCCGAGTGGTTCTCCAACTACCACAGCATTCTGCAGCAGGCCTCCACAGACAACAGTGAAGCAGAGAGAGTCCAGAGACACTCCAGAGCCCTGTCCCAGGACACGGAGAGTGACACCCAGCACACACAGGCCCAGGGGACGCGCCTGCTGGGGGACAGGCTGCAGGACATCCACTACTGGAGGTCTGAACTGCAGCACCACATCTCACAGTTGCAGGCCGATATTGAGGCTCTGTGTGGACAAAAGTTGAGACTGGAGAGAGCTCTGGATGCTACAGAGATTCCCTTCGCCATCACCACAGACAACTTGACCTGCCGTACCAGGAGACCAGTGCCCGATATGGTTCACGACACAGTGGAGGAGGAGCTGCTCAAGGTGGGATAAAACTAGTCTTAAGATAAAATAATAATATTTTAGAGCTTAGAGACAGAAACTACTGTATTTTCAGACACAGGTCATTTGACTACTAAAGTGATAAGAATGGGCCGTGACTAATCTGCTCAATAAGTGAAAACTGCAGGTCAAGTTGAAAAATGGGAAATTTTGATTAAGACATATTGTTCCATATTTATTTAAGCAATTAGGCAAAACAGATGATCTATACAGGACCCATTCCAAAATGCAGTAAAAAGAAAGGCAGGGACTACATCAGAATTTGCATTGTCACTTTACATTGCACTCAGTATGTTACTATGGAGTTATTCCTACAAAGTCGATATTATGTTATTGCAAATCCAGCAGAGGGCAGAGGATGACAAATTATGACTCTTGTATATCTGCAGGAGGTGGACCTTATCAAAAACGTCCAGGCATTGTTGAGGAGGACCACAGCTCAGGTGGTCAGTCAAATCAAGTAAGTGCCACTCAACTTCTATTACATAAACATATACAAACTAGTGTAGACTAACACTTTTGAGCTAATATTAGGATCAACAAAGACACCAAGCAGATGCTGGAGATGGACTGGTCTGATAAATACGAAGCCTATAACATGGACGACACATGTGGGAGATACAGAAACACCAGTACAGACACAAAACACCACCCGAGCTCAGCCAGCATGCAGGATCAGTGAGTCTGAATAACACTACAGAGTAATCCAGTATAACGTAAATAATGCATTATACGGTTTGCCTACATGCCATCTGCTTTACAGGGTGTGTAACCCAGTGTCTTGGACCAAGTTTACTCAGGACAATCTGACAAAAGCAATGCAGGAAGAACATGCCACCTACAGCCTCAGGTCAGTGGATACGCAATTAATAGAGATTCCATTATTTCTAATTGTGAATGATCATCTTGGGTCTTTTTAATCAAGAGGTCTATAGCCAGTCTTCTGTCAGTAAAAGCATGTGGGGTTACACTTTATAATTACTACACCTTAAAGGGCCCATTTTACGCTATTTTCTGATCTGTTATAATGTTGTATCCTCATGAAAAACATACTTGGAGTTGTGTTTTGTTTCATTCACACATTTAACACACAAATCCTGCATACGTAGGCTGAGTTCTTTTCCCAAAATGGTAACACTTTGTTCCACCTTGTGATGTTATGTGCCTATCTCTACTGAACTAAAGGTAAAAGGTAGCTGTAAACTCGAAAACAACCGCTTCATGACATCACAAGGTGGAACAGAGCATTTTGAGCTTTGGAGATGTAGACAGACTAGTTAATCAAATGTGTGAATGAAACAAAACACAACTCCGGGTATGTTTTTAATGAGGTAAGAGCATTATAACATGACTGAAAGCTCACAAGGGTCAATATTGCATAATATGGGACCTTTAATTATGTATTTATTTCTGTAACCATTTTCTGCAGTGTGTAATACTTTAGACTGACCTCAATGACTGATGAATCTCAACAAACCAAGCAGTACATGAGACTTCAGTGCAGGCACAGCTGACAACAGAAACAGAAAAGCTTTTATTGCCATTGTCAGTGAACACAATTCACAGACTACGAACTTGCTTTGGTGATAAGGTGCAACATAGAACACTGAATAATAATAATAATAATAATAATAATAATAATAATAATAATACAAGTAGAGATATCACTGTTAGAAAGGATAATAATAATAATAATAATAATAATAATAATAATAATAATAATAATAATAATAAAGTATCACTATTTGAATAAAGTAAGAGCATGCAAAAAGATTAAGATATATAATAAAAAAAATAAAAATAGTCAAGTATATACAGAGCATCAGAACAACAGTGCAAACTGACAGTGCAAAAGAGCAAGTGACGTGACATGACTTATTTAAAGTGACTGGTATTATAAAGTGTCCTTAGTACAGGTGTTATAAAGTGTTCAGAAAGTGTTCATGAGTCCAACGGCAGAGGGGAAGAAACTGTTCTTATGGCGAGAGGTTCTGGTCCGTATGGACCGTAGCCTTCTGCCAGAGGGAAGTGGCTCGAATAGTCCATGTCCAGGGTGAGAGGGGTCAGCTGCTAATGAGAGGGGTCAGCTGCAATAATAGTGATATTCAATCAGTATAAATCTTCTCTACTTCATATTGAGCAGAATGTTGGTGGAGAGAGTTGTGGAGGACACCACCAGAGACATGAGGGTGCAGTGTGCCAGCGTGGACCAGGCTTTCTCTCAGCGCTGTGACGAGCTAATCGAGGCCAGGACACAGCTGGAGACAAAGCATGCTCAGGTGACAATCAGTCTATGGGTATATTTTATTATACTTTCGCAAGGGGTGGGCAATAATGAAAAAAAAAAAAAACTCTTAATAATAATACTCAGAAATTGCCTAAAACATGTTTTGGTTCAGGTTAAAGACAGAAAAATGTTAATTACTCAACCACATACAAACATTGACTGCTGTCTGGTAGATTACACAATCAGCTTCAGCTTTTTTTTTATTTTTTAAATTAACATTTATTTATTTATTTATTTATTTATTTATTTATTTATTTAGTTAGTTAGTTAGTTATTTATTTAATATCATAATATTATATATATATTATTTATTATTTGTATTTATTTATTTTTAAGATTGTAGATGATATAGTTGATATTTTAATTTAATTATATGCCTAATTATACATCTACTAATACTGCATGCTCTGCAACCTCCAGCTAATTATTTAATTATTCCTTTATATTCTCTTAGATTTTGGAACAGATTGGAGCTCAAGAGAGAAACATTGTGGCTCTGCAGCAGGCCATACATGACAAAGAAGCTCCTCTAAGAGTGGTCCAGTCTAGACTGTATGTGCGCTCCCAAAGACCGAACATGGAACTGTGCAGAGACCCACCACAGCTCAGGTAAAGCCACATATCACCATGCTCTGCACCAGTCCCATAGAAAAGAGGCGTTACAACAGCATTAGCTGTAAGAGTCTATAGTAAAAGACCACTAAAGGCTCTGTTTACAGAGTCCATAGATATTGTTATATTTTTTAGTCCAATTGTATTTCCAGGAGAATGAGCATATTAATGTATTGCTTTGTATGCTAATCTAAGGGAACTAAATTTCATTGTAAATTCAAGATAGTTTAACCATAAAAAGCAGCAGATTGTCATTCACACATCTTTATTTTTGTCGCATTTTTAGAACACTACATGTATCATAAGTCTTAAGTCTTACTTAAAAAATAAGTACAAGGATGTGGGCAGATATAGGGTAGGTGAAGACAGAACATTTCCAGGGACTCAAACTTCGAAGGCAGGATTACTCAAACATGCATCAATCAATGAAAATATATCTAACAACAGTATAACAAGGTTTAACTCATTAAACTCATTATAATTGATACTGGATAATATGTCTATAGTATGTCTAATGTCTGATCTGTTTAAAAGATTACTGTATTGATTTCTTGTTCAATGCATCAAGGATGGAAAAAATATTTTTTTTGGGGGGGTCAATATTTATCGTCATTTTTTTTCCCCCACTACTGGAAATTTCTGGTTATTTTTTGAGCCACAGAATAACTTTAATGACTCATTACAGATGTAAACTTAGTACTAAACTGTTTCATTCTGCTATTTATTTATTGCAGCTTCTGATTTAATATAATGTATATTTAGAATAGTTTTTGTGGTTTAAATCTGCTCTCGTGTTATTGAGTCAGTAGCATAAATAGTTTCAATATAATCATTTGTCATCTATAATTTCCCATATATTACCTGTCCCTCTCTGTCTTCTTCTCCTCTACGTTGATCTGCAGTCTGGAGTCAGAGGAGAAACAGATCCATGCCTCAGTGGAGTCTCTGCAGCAGCAGCTGAGTCAGGCCCGGGGCTCCTTGTCTTTCCTGGAAGAGTCACGGATGGCCATTGAAAAAGATATAGCATGTAAAGCTAACTCATTATTTATCGAGAGGGAGAAATGCATGACAAAGAGAAAGAGATACCCAAGTGTGGCCACGTTATCTGGTTACTAACAACAGTGCATTTATAGAGGTCTAACCAAGAATTACTATGTTGAATTGACTATATATTGTGTCATATGCATTTCCTTTTTAAGTTTTTTAATTTACATAACCACATTTTTAGCATTTCCATATTTAATTTTTAGTTTGACTTTACAATGAGATAAAGCTTCATAATGCGACATTAAAACCTCATGCTCTTGTTGCTGTTTTTGTACAAGTCACATTACATCTGCTGTACCTTTTGCCACCACTAGAGGGTGAACGAAACCTTCATGTCTCCAAATTAATTGCTACCATTTAAAGTGTGTGTGAAACGCAAATCTAGCCTGTCCATTTTCAGATTAATGTTTGAGGGTTTTTTTGCTAGTACCAAAAGGCAAATCTTATTATAACGCAATGTAATCTGAAATAAAATAATGTTTTAGTGTGTAATGTCAACACAATAATAAATATAATATATAGCATGTTTTTTAATAATATATTAACAATTATATGATCTCAAGATGTTTGTGCCCTAGGCTTGATTTTTTTTTCTCCTTTTCTTCTCCCATGTTCATTTTGAAAGATTACAGAACCAAACATGATAAAGTAAAAATAAAAAATAAAAGTTATTTTAATGTAATGAGATGGGAGGGGTGGATTTGTGATTTGAGGGAGTGACATGGGGAGGGAACAGAGAATAGGACAGGACCCAACTCACTTCTGCTCCTTTTGGGCTGCTCCCTTCTTTCTCTCAGAGACTCTTGGCTGAGACCAACCAACAGGTGAGTCTAGAGATGTTACTATTTTTTCTCACAGCACCAATTAATTTAGTTAAATAATTTATTTCCTGCATTACAGGAATGACTGTATTTATTTTATATTTTATATCAGCATCAATATAGAAATGTGTAATTATTTTGCACAGCTACTTTGATTTGGTGTGAAGGACCATAGGGTTGCAAATTCAATTGCACTTCACCCTTTACTACAGATTTTTCATCTAGTCATTAGTGTTCTCCAGCCTTTCCAGCATAACCCCATTTGAATAATAGGTTGAGACAGGCATTGAATAATAGCTCATTAACTAAACTGTCTGACAGATGCAGACCTGCTGCTTTATTTATGTGTGAGAACATTTTTATGGCAGTGTTTATTTGCTTTTGTGTCTGTTGGCTCAATACATGCAGCTAAGTTTGAGGGTTTGTGGATAGCCAAAGTTTCCGTTGGCTGGATGGAGAAGCTACTTTTAGCCTTGGTTATTACACTCTTGGCCTAAATGGTTTAGACTAAGGCCGACGTTTTCAAAATATTTCACAAGTTTGTGACTGTCCTTTAAATGACTCTAATTATTATAAAGGATAAAAACATCTATCCATCTTCCTTTTACTGTGGAATGTCCCATTAAGGGTAGAGCACAAGTTTGTAATTATATGTTTTGTTGAAGACTGGAATGTGAATGTTGAAGACATGGCTTTGCGTGATGTCTTGGATTTTTGTGGTGTCATATGTGTATTTATATTGGAGCTCCCGCTCTGCACACACCTTCTCTGTTTCCTACACTTATTTATATATCCATATTTACCACAAGACCACTTCCTCTAATATTCTGCTGTCTGTCCCTGGTCACTGGCCTGTGCAGGATGCTGAGCCTCAGCTCCCTGTTTCTGCTCCTGCTTTGCTCCGCTCAGCTGTCCGCTCAGGATGTGCTGGTGCGACTCGCAGGTGTGGGCCGACGTGGTCCTAATGAGGGCCGTGTGGAGGTCTTCTATAACGGAGCCTGGGGCACAGTCTGTGACGATGAGGTGGACCTCAGTCTGGCCAATGTGGTCTGCCGACAGCTGGGCTTCCAGCGTGGCCTCACATGGGCACACAGTGCCAAGTTTGGTGAAGGACAAGGTAAATCTGACTGGCGTTTTTAACAGTTGGGTCCATCTTTGCTCCATCTTTGCTAATTTGTACTTGTGTTGGTCTCAGGTTTGATCTGGCTGGACAATGTAATGTGCACAGGCACAGAGCAGTCCATTGCAGAGTGCCGCTCCAATGGTTGGGGAATCAATGACTGCTCTCACAGCGAGGACCTGGGTGTAATCTGTAGCCCTGAGAGGAGGCCAGGCTTTCCTCCTGCATCAATGGACGAAACTTCTAACACCCAGCCCCGACAGAGGGGTCCTGAACCTGTGGCGCCTCCGGCTGAACCCGCTCCCCCCGCCCACAACCCCTCACGGGGCCACCAGATCGCCCTTCATCGTGGGACAACCTCATCGCGCCGTAGCAGCCTGTCGCCGCAGCAAAACGGACATGAGATCCAGATCCTCCGCAGGCAGCGAGGAGGCTCCAGACCAGGGCAACAGACCAACTCAGCTGTGCCACAGGGGCACCAGCTGCCATCTCGCCTCATCAACAGCGCCACTTACAGGCAGAGACATGACACTACAAGGACCGCTCCACAGGCAGTGAGACGAGAGGCGGAGGGGCAAGATAACAGACCCCCAGCCCATTCACAGCTGCAGTCTGAGAGACGTTCTGACAGACAGCCCCTCAGTGGGAACCATGTGGACCCTGAACCTGTTTATCCAGATGCAGGATATGAGACGGACTACACACAGGTAAGCCGCTCACACCAGAGCAGCACTCCACTCCTGCTTTGTTCAGACTCATACATAAATGTCATTTGTTGAGCCACAGCCCGCAGGGCATGTATAATTAGAGACAAACCTAAAACCAGATTTTCTCCAGTTCCAGCTCTAATGCACCAATGGGACTGAGGTTTCAACCACCCAATGAACAGCCACGTCCCAAAAGAGTGAACTTCCAGGGGAAATTGCATGACATTTCTCACTTGTGTTTGACTTTCTTTCCTTTGAACTTTCAGAGTTTACAGTTTGTCACCGTTTTGTAGTCATTATAACACAAATGCTGGCGTATTAAAACGAACTGTTTAACTTTTAGGTTCCTTCCTGATTCCAGTGGTAGTGGGTGATTAAACGGAGTGCTCCTCTGATTGTACACATACCAAATTGACTAATACAAAAGGTCAATTGGTGTAGAATGGAATACAAAACATTTTCACAAAAATCAATACTTACACCAGTGTATTCTTGTGATTAGGGGGCAGAGAGGGCTCATTTGGAGGAGGTTCGTCTTCGGCCCGTGTTGACCGGCAATCATGGCGGTCTGGTCACAGAGGGGGTGCTGGAGGTCAAACACGCTGGAAAATGGCGTCACGTGTGCAACCACGGATGGGACCAGAGCAGCAGTTGTGTGGCCTGTGGCATGCTGGGATTCCCTGCTGCAGAGGCCTTGGACACGAAACCCTACAGGTAAGAACCAGAGGAGAGGAGAAACATTAATCTAGCAAAGTGCACTGGAGCTCTACTCTGGTCAGTGCTGATGAATTCATGGAGTACAGAACCCATTAAAAGGAAAAGTTCACCACAAATGCTGTAATTAGTTAAAGGTGCACTATGTAACTTTTCTGATGGAGGGTCTGCAACCTGCTTATCTCCATAAAGACCTTATTGCTTTGCCTGGAATGTTCCACAGTATGGCATTCAACATATTCCACTCTCTAAAACAATGCATGAAAGTGCAAAATGCAAGACCTGAAAATGAATAAATCCAGATATAGATGATATAGAGGTTTAAAGCTATAGTTTGGAATATTCCAGATGAATCAGTAAGATCTCCGTGGAGACAAGAAGTTGCACAGTAGACCTTTAAACCACATGCACGAGATGCCCAGTGGCATGAATGAAGTCAGGCTGCCCAATGCCTGTGCCTTTTCTGCCCTGTGGACAGACTGGGATTCTCTGGTTCTAAAATAGTCCTCAAAAGTATGTTATTAATGTCACATCCAGACTGCAAGATTATCATCATCATCATCATCGTGGTGTATGTTTTACATGAAGCCTCCCTTTCATGGTCCTTCATATAATTAGCAAAGCCTCGCTCTCTGTCACTGTCTCCTTTTCCAGTCGACAGAAGATGGCTGTGGAAAGTGCCTGTGATGGCTCAGCATCCACTCAGATTTGTCAGATTATTTAAATGAGAAGTGAAATGTACCTTTATTGCTTATTTGAAACAGACAACATTGCCAAGTTCAAGGGAAGCTAGCTTCTTTCCTTTGCAATGTGCTTCAATTACCCCACACTGCATACACTTATATAGATATTTCAGTGAACTAAATAAACGCAAAGTTACATGCATACATAAACACTTAGAAAAACTAAAGGTGTAGTTTGTGTTGTTACATAAAAAAACAACAAGTGTAAAGGGAGCTTCACTCTAAATATGTCCACCTTTTCTGTCTAATTTTGGACCTAAATACCACTTGAAGCACCTATGCTAACCTGCAAAGTCTTTGGACACATATCATTACAGTCCCACTTACATCCAACCTAATGCATTCCTCCCCCAACCTCACTGCACATCACGTTACAAGACCTTTACACAAATTACACCCAAGATCCACACACACGAGCAAATAAACACACAAACACAAACACAGCCGCCCCTCTGTGTGTGCGCCTGTCTGCCCACAAAACTCTTTTTAGGGCCTGGTTAACAGAATCATTGTACTGACCACTACCCAGCTCTGAACCAGCTGTCTCCCGATGCCACCAATAATTACCCCTTGTGTCCAATTCTTCAACAGGAAAATGGCATAATTCCTTTTGCTTCCCCGCCATGCAATTCAATATCCAGACATATCTTTTTACGGTCATATACATACTTTTAGAAAAAATCGGAAAGGGGAAATCTCAAAACTCCAAAAAGTCCATTCACAATTGTGATTTAATTGCAATTAGTACATTTATTTTGCTCTTAAGACATAATTAAAGTCATCTGCTGCTGCTTCTAAAACTTCACGCTTCACTGTGATTAGTTAAACTCCATTGTCACAGTTTTTATAATTTCATCTGCAATATTTTAAACATTTTCTTTTTGTTTATCAATTCAAGTAATGCACATAGGCTCTTGAAACATAAGTTGTCTGCGTTTTTGTACAAGCATGTTCATAGACGCTGAAGAATATTTGTGGTGAAGCCTCTTGTGGTTTTAAAAACATTTCAAACTAAAGGGTTTATTGATCTTCAGCTTTTACAGACCTGAAGTCTATATGCGCTGCCCATGCCCACTTTGACAACAGTGGCTGGGGGCATCCTCTAATCTAAAATAATATCACTGTTTTTGGCTCGCTGTGTCAGCACTTCCCACTCTCCATGCGGTGGCTTCTTTTGTCTTCGCTTGTTAAGTTGTTCTGAGCGGTTCTGCAGATGTTTGAACTCTTTCACTCACTTTGTAGCGCTTACACAATGCAACGTTCTAAGCCATTTTTCCATGAGTCTTGTTTCATCACATTCACTCATTTCGACGCTGATGGCGACTTCTTCAGTTCTTCTAATTGACTTTCACCTTCTGCTTTTTCACAATTGTTTTTACAGCTTTAGTAAAATCCTTTAATACCACTGTGTAAATTATGCTATAAGCCACATCTCATGGAAAGTGTGGTGCCATGACCCTTTTTTGTTCCATATTGTTTAATGTTAAAGTTCATGTGACAGGTTAGACTACTCATCTCACTTCACATAATTATATTTAACTTAAATGAACTTAATCTTAACTAAAAATCTTGCCTTGTTTTCTCTAGTTTTTAAAATTTTGATTAAGTTTATAATTTCACTTCCTGGTTGGACAGCAGATAGGACATACATAGTGGTACTTTCATAACTGCCACTTGACTTGTGTGTAGAATCCCTCAGTCATCCAGGTAGAATCCATGGACAAAAGTTTATTTGGTTCAACCAAATAAACTTTTGTCCAGTTGACAAAATGAATTTCTCCTTTTGCCATGCCACTTGACTTATGTAAAACTATACTAAATACTATAAGTATTTATCACTGGTACTATTCCACTAAACCAAGTAATAATTAGAAAAACATGGTCCCCCTGACGAGCAGCTCTGTGTTCATGCAGCATAATAACTAGTTTGCAGTGTGGGTTATGGTATTGTGTGATCGGAGATGCATAAAGCATCCCTCACATCAAGGCCCAGAGACACAAAATGCTTCTCTTTACATTTTAAAAAGCGGGTGAGAAAACCAGTTTGTTTTGCTCAAGGCTCCATGCTGTGGTTCACTTGACTTTCCCAAAAAAGCTAAGAGATGCTCATAAAATCCTCCTGTTCATGGAGTGGTCTTACTTCAGAGACTCCCAGGCAGATACAGTGGGTCAACACAGCATGGGTAACATACAAGGACATTTAAATTGCATTGTTTTCAGAAAGAAAAGGACAAAGAAAGTCGATATATACGTGCATATTTCCATGTCTGGTGTGTGTGTGTCGACATGCTATTGCTCAACCGCACTGCAGACACTGCCAAGCACAGCAGGCAATTATATGGGTAGCACTCTCTCTCCCAGCTCCCCCCCAACCTCTCCACGAACTCACACCCCCGTGCTGTCTGTCTCCCTCCTTTTGATTTACCGCACACAGTTATGAAACCATTTAAATTGTGGAGACGTGCAAAGCCTGTATTTTTGGGTCAATTTTCATCTTTAAGTAATGACGTGCACTTAATATCATTGGTTTAGGGATTAGCGGACTTTCACATTTGCTCAGTGTTAAATGTTGGAGACAGAGGTTGGCTGAGAAAATAGACAGACTTTAGCATAAAAAATGAAAACACTGCTGAGGGTACAGGAGCCAGTAAAACTATGCAGTGGCAGGAAGAAAAGATTAGAAATGTAAGTGAAGCATAGATTGTTACGGACGAAAGACTATCCAAATATATCTGCAGTCTATGCGTCTCTTGCATGACTATTTGGATGAGTAACTTCCAAATGTATGTGAAAATCAAAATAAACTTTTCCATCAATGAACGTCCAGACCAACAAAACTTCAGGCTCCCACTAAAATCACAAAATAATAGGCAATGCTTATCTGAGGCTGGAACTTTCCTACAGCAGTGCAAGAAATCAGCCATTTTCTTTCTATAAGTGATTTGTGGTAGGTCTGTTCCATGGTTTTGTCTGTGTGGCTTCCCCTTAGTGGCAAGTCCCTTTCAAAACCTATTACTCACCTACGGTTCAGAGCACTATATTCACGGGCATTGCTGGTGCTCTCCAGGAGAAGAAAATGTCTTCTATTTTAGTTTGTCAAATATTTAATTGCATCATGAGTCTAGCTGTATACGGTAAACTGTCCCTCCATGGTCTATACTTGGAGCTCATTCATGAAGGGCGTCAGTCACTCGCCACCTGCCTGTGGTTGAACTGGTTGATGTGGTTGGGAAATGTATGTGTCACTCAGCCACACTTCTCAACTTTTCGGCAACTTTCTTGGTGAAGTCTTCTGTCAAATTCATCTTTTTTACTTTTCATACAAGACCCTTTTGTATACGTGAACAGTTTCTTGACTCCAGTGTTATTTCTGTAACAGGCCATAGTTTAGAGAATGCTGTTGGAAATGGTGAGCCTCAATAAAACCCAAGGGAGGGATTAATGTATGTAGTGGTTTGTTTATATGTTTTTAGTATGTTTCCATGCGGACAGGAAGAGGTGACACAGAGACGCATACAGAAACTGTAAGGCTAAAATAGACTGCCCAGAAAGAAGCAAGATTTTAAAGGGGAAAATTAACAAAAGACCATGAGGGTCAGAAACCACCACTCTTTTGCCCCTTCCTACATCAAGCTTGAAGAATATTGAAATTATAGGCTATTCAACTTGAAATACTGCCCTATTTTATTTCTCCAGGCAAAAGTAGGCTATATATAATTTGATTTCCAGTGTTTTAAGGTGTGGCTGTCTGGCTGACATGATTGAGATGAGAGAACTGATGCTATAATAAACTTTGTCATGTCTTTTTAGGAAACTGTGGGAGTCCAAACTGTCAGATCCATCTTCCAGGTAAAAACTTTTCAAACTTTTCTTATCTAACTCAACAACCAATCTGCTTACATGCAGTTGAAAATGAAAATAATTATACTATAATGCCTCGTACCTTTAGGCTTAGGAGCTTGATTTCTAAGAAGGCTTACTGGGTGGAGAAGGTTCAGTGTCAGGGAGTGGAGCCCTCTCTATCCAAGTGCCAGGCCCAGCTGTCTCTGCCCCGGACGGAGGTGCCCTGTCGCGGGGGTATGCACGTGGTCGTCCGCTGTGTCCCTGGATCCCAGTTCACGCGCTCCGGCAGAGCTCCTCCTCCTCCCACTTCAACTGTGAGTGACAAAACCAGAGACTGTGAACAAAACAGAGATGTATAATGTTAAAGGCTTAAAGTTTACATAAATTACGTTACTAAACGTTTATCTCGGATCACGTGTACTGTGTAGTAACAGTTTAGGGAAGTTTAGTTGACCAATGCTAGTATGCTACATTAGCCTGTTAGCCACAAATTGCTGCATATTATGTAATGGTAACTCTATTTAACTGCTTATCTCTTTTTTTCATATATCATAACGATTGATGAACACAAAATTGGCAACATTACGTCATATGGGAACTACTTCCGGTACTGTGTGGTTATCCAGATTAAAATGTTTATTTTGGGGCTTTAGAAAAAAAAAAAAAAAGGTCTGCTGTCTGCTCTATATGATTAAAATGTTTTTATCTTGCATAGGCTTGTATAAATAAAAAATAGATTGAAAATGTCAGTAATGATTGGAAAACATTTCATTTAATAAATCTTTATTTTTATATTTAAAGCTAGCTGTACGTCTGAAGTCCGGGCCCAGGCTTGGAGAGGGCCGGGTGGAGGTCCTAAGAGAGGGCAAATGGGGAACCATCTGTGACCATCTGTGGGACATAAGTGCTGCCAGCGTGGTCTGCCGAGAGCTGGGCTTTGGGACTGCTAAAGAGGCCCTGGGACAGGCTCAGCTAGGACAGGGTAAGACTCAAAGCGACTGTCTTTGAAGTGGAGAGACAGGCCAGACTACAGCACTTTTACTTCAGATGTCTGTGTTTGTCTGCTTTTTACATACAAATCAGATCATACACCCATACACCCTATGCTTGATCATTTAGGCCCAGCATCTTGGAGACTAAACACTTTTGTGTCTAAATGACGTAAGCCTTCAGTCCAAGTGACTCTGTGCAGACAAATAAACCCAGTGACAATGTTTACTGCTGCACATCTGAGATGTGGATTTTGGAGGAATTTACCCATTACCCATGAAGCTTTAGTGACTCTCACTGTTTGGGTTTGAAAATAAATATGTTGTATTTGAAAAGTTACCTCTAAAACCACTTTACAACTGTCAAGACAGGCCCAAAAGGCTGTGGCTTATTTTGGCCTTCATCTGGAAAGCGTTTGTGCTCATTTAATTTTGAAAAACATTTTTCTGGTTAATAGAGCCTCCTTTCTCCCACTTGTTTATTGGTTTTCTGCTTCACCTCTGTTGTAATCATGTCCATTTCCTGCCATTATCTTTGTACCCAAATAAGCACATAAGCATGTCCTATAATAGTGGTGCATTTCCTTCACTCTACTTAAGTTAATGAAGTAATTCTTGGAAACATTTGAGTTATGCCACTGTAAAAGTAGGTGCTCCAACGTTGTGGTGTCTTAGTAATAAACATAGTGTAGCTATGCATTGTGCATGTTAATGGCACAGAATAGCAGAGAGAGTTTAAGCCTAAGTCTGCACAACAGTAGCCTACAAAGACTCGTGACCATGGTCAGTGAGCTGCAATATGAAGATGACATCATTAGCTATTTAAAGGCAAATTACAGGGCTTTAGTGAGCTCGGGCCTCACACACCTACGCAAACAGAGTGTGTTCAGAGATTTTCCCCCATTTAGCCTTTTTAGTATCTATTTTTGTGAATAAACTATAGTCCTGGTGTGCTGCAGCCACTGAGGGTAGTGTACAGTCATTGGACAAATCGCTCATTTGGGGACCCACATCAGAGATCTCCATCATGTCTGGCCTTTTAATCCTTCTCTGTAGACCAGGTTCATGTACAGCCAGTGTCTCTTGATGTGGTTTATTATACAGTATGCACATAAATAACCCTACGCCCTTCTTCTTTAGGTACTGGTCCCATCCACATGAACAGTGTCCAGTGCACTGGGCGCGAGAGGACCATCACAGAATGCGCCTACAGACCTGTGCCACTGTATACCTGCAAACACAACCAGGATGTGTCTGTGCGATGCAACGTGCCCACCACTGGGCTGCAAGCTACGGTAAAGTCCGCTCCAAAAACCACATGCCTGTATGTTTAACTAAGACTTGGACAAATAATAATGTGCATTTTCTGTAAATGTAGGTGCGCCTGGCTGGAGGGAGGGAGCAGTCAGAGGGTCGGGTGGAGGTGCTTATGGACATTGGAGGTGTGAAGCGATGGGGTTCAGTGTGCAGCGAAAACTGGGGTATCAATGAAGCCATGGTCGTGTGTCGACAACTGGGTCTTGGCTTTGCGTCCAATGCTCACCAGGTAAAATGGAAATCTAATGGAGCCTTATTTTTCTTTAGCCTTTAGTCCTCTCTTCTTCTGCTGCTGTCCCTTGCTCTGTGTGTCTCTATGCTGTGTTATTACCAAGGCCGGGGGTAATTACAGGCTTCTCCAACGTCCACTTCCAGCGCAACTAAAATAAAAGAGGGAAAGTGAGGTGAAGAGAGACTGAATTTCACAGAGCAAACAAACTCAAAATAGATGTGTGCATGGAAAGACCAGCATGTGCAAAGTGAAAAGCATGTGAAAGTGTAAAATGTGTTATTGTGTACTAAAGCTTTGAAATGAATCTAATTACTTGCTTTTCTTAAAAAAAAATCCTCACTTTCAAGCAACAACAGTTTTACAATCTTGTCTCTCTTTGAAGGAGACATGGTACTGGCCTAGCTCCGCAGATGCTGGAGAGGTGATACTGAGTGGGACTCACTGCATCGGCAACGAAATGTCCATCCAACAATGTCGTCGAAACACAAATGTCTACTGTCCCAGAGGAGGAGAGGGCCGGGCTGCAGGAGTCACTTGTGTAGAGGGTAAAGTCAATATCAAGTTACAATCATCTTTCTCTCATCTAAAATGGGCAGGTGACGTTACATTACAGACACACAGACATAACAATGAACAATGAACAGTAACAAACATACACAGACCCAACCTCACCAGATCACAAAAGGAAATGTAATGACAAAGAAAGGTAGCTTTTTCCTGAGCAAAGTTATTTGGCACAGAGCTATAGACATACCTTTTATGTGCTTGCTTGTTCCCACACTTATATGTCTTAGGTTAATGGAAGGGAGCTAGCAACACACAACAACTCTAAATTGTACAGTACTGTTACTCAGTATTGTTATTTCTATAAAATAATGTTTTGCAGGTCTAAATGAAAAAAGAAATTGCAATATATTTACATAACACAGTAACTCAAATGATAAATCAAAGCAAATGATAAACATCTCTTGCCTTTTTAAGCGGCCCCTGATTTGGTGGTGGATGCTCAGTTGGTCCAGGAGACGGCGTACCTGGAGGACCGGCCCCTGCACCTGCTGACCTGCGCCCAAGAGGAGAACTGCTTGTCGTCCTCAGCGGCACGCATGCACTGGCCATACGGACACCGCCGCCTGCTGCGCTTCTCTTCACGCATCATGAATGTGGGACAGGCCGACTTCAGGCCACGGGCCTCCAGGGAGGACTGGGTCTGGCACCAGTGTCACAGGTACAACAAATCATCTCACTCACATTTTAGCTTTTTGTTTTCTCCCTGAGTTGAGTGACTCATGTGGATTTGAGGATTATTTTCTTATTGAAAGCATTTCAAATTCTTCTGGGAATTGATTGACTTGTCAACCCATGTGGCTCAGTCAGGGAAATTATCCAGACAGATTTGATCATTTAGACTGTATAAAATGTATTACAAAATACAAACACAAAACTACATAGCAAGTGACAACAAATCCATGTATTGGTAGCTTTGGCTTTCCTACATAGTAGATGAGAGATGAAGAGGTGAATTTGTCTTATCACTCATCACATTCTATCACAGATCCAGTGGCATCACAGAGTGATTTTATTTCAAGGATCATCCTAAAAATAAGAGATATGGGTCTGTTATTTGAGTCTTTAAACACAATCTTTTATCCTCCACAGTGATGTTTACGACAAACATCCTCCACACTGGTCACCTAGTTGTTAGAGTCAGAGCAGGCCATGCTTCTTATCTCTGCGGTTTGTGGCTCAGTCTCCTAAATCCAGAGGCACCATCTCGGTCTCACAGAGCCACAGCAGCCACCAACTCTTCCACACATTCTCCCAGTTTCTGCACTCACTTTCTGCACTGAGGAAAAGATGTGTTATACTCAAATCTTTCAAACAACAAAACATGAAAAATCATGAACTGCACTTTTGATCACACAACATTGTATAAATGAAGAGTCACATCACATTGATTTCATGTTTGTAATGTATTTTTGTTTTTGGGTTTTTTTTTCCACTGTTTTTTTGACTCAGGCACTACCACAGTATTGAAGTCTTCACCCACTATGATCTATTGACATTCAATGGGACTAAAGTGGCCGAAGGTCACAAAGCAAGTTTCTGCCTGGAGGACACTTACTGCCCTGAAGGTGAGTTTTTCATAGCTATAATGTGCACTCTTCTCTTTTAATGTTAATTGTATGATTAGTTATCATACAATTTAGAATAGAAGAATAGTAGAATCCATGGCAAAGGAAAATTTCAATATGTCGACAAATGTTTATTAAGGTCGAAAACGTTTCGCAGCTCATCCAAGCTGCTTCTTCAGTTTCAGAGAGGTGACAAATTTCTCCTTTGCTATGCGATGTAATATACAATATTTTGTATACAATAATACAAAAGTCTTGTAAGAGAGTTGTCTCATAGAGGACCAAAGATTTCTTTTCTTCTTCTTTTCTTTTTTTCTTTTCTGGCTTGTAGGCCTCCATAAGCGCTATGCCTGCTATAATATGGGACAGCAGGGCATCTCCGTGGGCTGCTGGGACACCTATCGCCACGACATCGACTGTCAATGGGTCGATATGACCGATGTCCGACCGGGCGAATATATTTTCCAGGTAAAAAAGCTTGACTGATTTATTTATTTGTATTATGAAGTCAAATTAATATTCAAAGCAGCAGAGAAATAATAAATGCCAAAAGGTGTAGAAAGAAAATGCTGCAATAAGGACTTTTAAACTAAACGCCACTAAGTGCCTTTGAATCTCTTCATGTCACCTTTGTTTTGAAAATTAGATTGGTCTGATCTTAAAGCAGAGTAAAAAATCTTGCAAATTTGACTCATTGAAGCACTAACCTTTTCTGTATTTTGTAAAAGTAAAAATGTTTTGTGAGAAAATGTTATCATTTCAGTTAAATGCTTAACTTTGCAAACACAGTGAATGTGTTTCGACATACAGGCACACGACAGATAAAAGCTATGATAAAACACTATAATTACTCTGAATTGGGTCTTGGCTTCGACTTGAGCCATTCAGGTGTACAGCATGAGTGCAGCTTAAGGGTGTGTGCAGTGAAGGAAAGTGAATTTAGACAGGATTTATATAGAAAACGTTAGACCTGCTATTAGTCCACCATTTCACAAAGTAGTGGCTTATTGGCAGTAAAAAGCCTCTGTCAGCGTTCTGCATTTGTACACAGGGACTGTTCTGTTTTCAGTTCATGGTTTAACTTCATGCATCTTCTTCTAATAGTGTTTCTGCACATCTGTCATCTGTCATCTGTCTCTATCATTTAGTCTATTTTTTTCTGAGAGCAACGCGTTAAACAGATGATGTTTATAGTTTGTCATTATTTTTAGCCTTTACATAAAATGTCTGACTTTGACTTAGCTCTGTGTGAACTGTATTCTTCTGGACTTCACAGGTTTTATATTTACATTTACTTAAAAGTTTCTTTTTTATTACATTTGACAAGCTTTAAATCTTAAAACTTTTAAGAATGTGTGTTTTAAGAATGTGTGTTATGTAACCATCTGAGAACATTTGACTATACATTTTTCTCTTGGCTTTTTTATTGTTTGGATATTGTTTGGATTTTGCATGATATTTTAGGGTTCTTTTTGTCTACCCCCCTATTCAGCTGTGATCCCTGGTTTATGAACTCTTCTCTTTAAACATGTGCAGAGTCACGTCTTTCAAATCGACCACATAGTGTCATGGTAGTGGTGCGTCGGCCCGTTTTTGCCACGATGGCTATACTTTGCGGTCCCATAGAAGCCAAACAGCTCATAAATTTGTGTAAGACGTGAGACAGATGCTCGCTTGTCCTCCACGCCACAGCTGGGTGTTTCTTTGTGCCTTCACCTCAATCTCAGGGTGGCAGACATTTTTAGGAGCATGCATTTAGGCCCATGAGTCACGCTCACCTCATCTTGATAGCTGCTGATTGCTCCTCCATTTTAACATCAGCTGCACAGGCCCTTTTATATGGCTGTGAGAACATTCATTGTTGTGTAAAAATACAATTACAACAGCTTTTAGAAGGGATCCTCAAACAAAATGGTTTAATTTGGATTTTATATAAAAGTAAATAAGGGGTAAATTTATTAAAGTCTTGTACAACCGACTTCAAGTATTTGGAGTTTGTAAAAATATGAAATAGAAATTTAGTATTGCTTGTAAAATGTCATCATTCTAAAATGTTTTCTTGTCATCTGTTTGATGTTTACTTAAGGAAAAATTACACAAACACACACACGCATATATATATATATATATATATATATATATATATATATATATATATATATATATACACACACACACACATACATACACACACATACACACACACACACACACACACTACACCACGCAGACAGGCTGGGTGGAAAACAACAAACCATGGCAACCAAGCATGGCTGCAGGCTAATGATAGACTGAGTTACATCCAAAACCCAAAACTGTCATCTGCATCCTTTTCTGCGCAGAGATAACAGTGGAAAGTGATGTCATGCCCGTCCTCAACCCACAATTTATACATTGTGAGACCTATAGGAAAGACCAGAACAATAATCCCGTGGCTTCTGAGTTGGCACTGACAAAAACCTGTTGTTTCCTCACAGACTCAGCTTTCTTTCTTTATTTTTGTATTTTGAACAGGCAGACATAAAGTTGGGTGTGGACTAAGTTGACACTACAGCAATTTGGAGAGCCTGTAAACTCCTGGAGAGCTTGGAGATGTGTATGTTTTATGTTTCATTTATTTGACCTGAAACCTTCTTTTCACAGGTTGAGGTGAATCCTTCTTTAGACATGGCAGAGTCCGACTTTCAGAACAATGTGATGCGGTGTCGGTGCAAGTATGATGGAGCGCGGGTTTACATGTTTGGATGTCACGCAGGTACAGTACATCATACATAATAGTATGTCCTCAACATTTGTTCATCTCCTGTTTTTTGTTTTTTTTTTCAATTGTAAAAAATGGAAATTATAGGCCTGTGGGCCGCCTGTGTCTGACTCATTTTGCTGCCACTTTTTCCATTGAGGCAAGGTAAATGTAGGGTGTAGGTTATATAAACTAAATATCAATGTCTGTGCATTTGTGTTAAGAGGTCAGTAGTTAGTTTTTTTTCCTATTTCCAGATCTATATTTTCGTCATATTTGACCAAATCGGCTGCACTCTGACACTGTGTAGCCAAGGTCTTCTCATGTAATATATGAAAAGACCTCATGAACCTATTTGGACTTGGTCAATCCAGTTAGAGCAGTGCAGTTTGTTCAAGACAAGTCTTTGTTGTAGACAGTATTTAAATGACGCTAGAGACATCAATAGAGTGTTGACAATTAAATGAGTCTAGACCAAAACCTTAGCTTTATTGTTTAGTACAGTCAATGGAAACAGTACAATGGCTGTAATGCAGATGGGGGCTCTGGGATAAATCCCACTCTATAAAAGTCTGTAACTGTTTACATGTTAATATTTGAATGTCTTCTCTGTTTCTATTCTCCAGGCGATGCTTACAGCGCAGAGGTGGAGGATTTGTTCGATCATCAACGTCAGATTTCAAACAACTTCCTGTGAACCCAAATATAATGATGAAAACAGCTGAGCACACCTCAAGATGCAAAGGGAAAGTCTGACCTGGGCATATATGGGTGTTTAAACGAACAGGGACCTAACATATTTGCAGAGACTGTTTCTACAAATCAAGAACTTGAAAATAAGAAACTGAGTATTCGGGCAAACATGGTGTCGTTGTGGTGAAAGTAGAGTAACTTACATTTTTACATTTTACAAATATATTCCCTTGATTAAAACAAAATCACGTTGAATACAGTAATAACAAAAAGGAATATGACATCCCTTTCATTAAGTTGAGAGACAGAGAGTGTCTATTGTCATTTTCTTTGACTGTTCATTTCAAAATGTAGTACATCTAATTTTGTGATCTGGTTTTGTGGTTTTTATTTCATGGTGCTATTTTGCTGTATTTGAATAAATATTGTGATGTAATGCAATTGTATGGTCATGTACAGTTTTATATTACCTCTTTAGAGTATTGTTAATTCTCTAATTTATGCAGAATTTTATGTACGATAAACTGACCCTTGTCCCTATGTGGTTGTGTTTTGTATTGTTATTTTATTCTGATCAATGTTCTGCTTGTCTGTTATGCACCTCTGGGTGATACAAGCTGGCTGTAAGTGCTCCTTTAAACTTACTTGGCAATGATAGTGAAAGAATAAAGTGAACGTGAACGTTTATTTGAACCATGTTTTTACCACAAACTATTGTTTTGGAAATTCTGTTTATTCAGTCAGTGTAATTTGGTAAGCCTCAAGTTCTAAACAACTGAAACTGAAAGAAAAGACATGTGTACAGTAGTTCAGCTAAGCGTATTATGCAGGTAGCAAGTCAGTCACCAACAGAATTTAATAAGCAGCACAAATAAAATGAATGACTGAGACTTCCATTCTTTTTCAGGGTATGAACTGGCCCTTGTTTTACTGTAGTTTCCAAACCATTTCCTTTGGCACACACAAACAAATGCATATTACAAAATGGAAATTCTCAAAGCACTATCAAAGTCTGTGCTGCCCCGTATAGTATTAAAACTGGGCCTTTAAAAGAGATGATCATAGGACTGTTTTTACTCACAATAATGTAAAATAAAAATAATGTTTGTGGGTAAAGGAATCTTGCCAAACACAAACAAGAACATTTTTGATATGCACTGGTGCTCTGAATCTAGAGAATGCAGAAGTCACTAAGTTTATAGCTTTGATTGCAATTACAAATGAGTCATTACATCAGATATTACTTTTACAATAGGAAAAGCCTGTGTATCTTGGCTGTCTGTTTGATAGTAATAGAAAAAAGCACTTAGAAAACCCCAAAGTCCTTTATTGTGGTGAGACCCATTTTTATTAGGATAGTGCCTCGTGCTATGACACGGCAAAGCAGCGCAGTTAGTACTTGAATCAACTTGGTAGTGGTTAGTGTTTGTGTTGTTAATCTACTAACTTAATCTAATGGGTGTGTAGAAGGGACTTGTAAACCATGGCATTATGGGTATGGCTCAGATCTCCCACGGCGATGGTAAAGAGATGCTTCAAGTTGAGGTCTCTACCACTGCTCTTGCTACAGCGTCCAGGGAGGTCCACTTCTGGCAGCGACAGCATGAAATCTAGTCCATGTTTGCTTTTAGTCACATGTCATAAGAATGATGGCAAAGATGGTACATTGAGCACTATAGAGGCCATTGGGCAACTGTGACAATAGGGATCTATGACCTTCATTTTAAATCAGCTACCATTTAAACTTCAGGGTAAGAAACTCTTCATGTACATTATAATTATAGGGTTTAACATGCTTACATTGTACTTGATGTACTGTATCAGTTTCCAAACTATAGCCTGGGGGCAAAAAGCAGCCCTCAAGCCTCCTGCTGAATTTGCACAAACGATCAAAGACAGTACTCCTTACAGCAAATTTAAGCAATTCTACTACTATAAAAAAAATCATTACATTGCAGAGGGATACAGACTTGAAATGGATGGATTCCAAGCCTTAATAAAAGTACTAGGGCCTGTCCTTGCTCTGTAAAATGCATCCATCTGTATTGACACAGCCACTGTATTGACAACTATTCTGTGGCTGTCTTTCAATATGCAGCTCTTTGTGGAAAGATTCTGGACACCCCTGAACTAAATTGTATTTTTCAAATTGGTTACAAAACATGGCCACTAAAAATAAACATTTTAGTAAAGACTTGATGTTTGGATTAAATTATGAAATACTAATACACAACATGTTTCCTCCCCGTGTCTGGATGGGTTTCCTCCGGGTACTCCGGTTTCCCCCATCAACCAAAAACATGCAACACCCCTATGAACACTATACAATCAAGGACCGTCAAGGAATTCCTCCCTCCTGTGGGCTCACCACCTGCAGAGGGGTTCATAGGGGTCTGGGTCTGGTGCACAGAGTAATGGGCAGCGTGCTGCCCCTGTGACCCAGCCGGATTAAGCGGGAGAAGATGGATGGATGGATGGATAGATAATACACAACAAAAGTTTCAGACTGTAATGCAAATATCAAATCTGTATTGAAGTTACTGACAGTTGTAAACATTGTGTTTTAATATTGATTTTTCAACTTACTTACAACGTAAAACACACATCACCTCTGCTGCAGGTCACAATATTAATCTCTGAATAAAAAGTATGACACAAATACACATTAAATCCTAATTTAAAATCACTACAACAGTTTGTTCTGAATGATATAGAAGAGCAACCTCCAGCTTTGTTTCTCAGAGTATGGCCCAGATCAGTGATTTCTGGGATGGTTGGAGGAAAATCAGTAAACAAAAGCAACAGAAAAGGGAAGAAAAGTGTGGGAATCCTGTTCTGGGAAGAACTGAAGGTTTGTTGAGAAAAACCAAGCAGGAGGAGTCTCGGGTTTATGGAAGAAACAGGGGGTAGTTTTCTCTACAGTCACTTTCCCTCCCAAGCGTCCTCCCTTTGTTTGGCTGCAAGACGTTTTTGCTCTGAAAAAATAAAGCATTCAATTAAAAACTTCAACAGTCAACAAAGAACAATTTTTAAATAGGATTTACAATGATACGATGTGCTTAAATTTGGCATTGACGTTTATTTGCCCTATGATGATTTTTAATATAAATGATGAAAGTGCTCAAATTACATTTTCTTTCTTTTTTTTTTTTTTTTTGTAGTACTTTTTTTGTACTTTTATTATCCCTGTAGGGAAATTATCCTCTGCATTTCACCCATCCTTTCAGGAGCAGTGGGACGCACATGGGGCACCCGGGGACCCATCTCCGTGATCTTATTGCTAGGCTTGGTCAGGACCTCAGCTGGAGGCATTTTTACCTATGGAGCATGTTTTTGGGTTGATGGGGGAAAACAGAGTGACCAGAAGAAACTCACCCAGATACGGGAAGAACATGCAAACTCCATCATCATCATAAAGTCTTCACAATAATTTGCATTGTCAATGTTCATGCTTTAACAGCTCCCACTAGTGGCAGAAACACTGCAGTACAAATCAGCGTGGGGCCTTTCTATGTGGAGTTTTCTCCACTCCCCATTCATGCACAACAGACAAAAACCTCCAGATAGCTCAAAATCTGAAGATGTTTCCCCAGGTGGTGCCTACTGTTCCTGAGCTCAGGTTACCCCAGAGGTATTTCTAGGTATTTCTTGTTGAGGATCAATAAAGTGTATGCAATATTTTTACCTCTGGCCTCTTGGAGTTTTTTCCTTTCTGCCTCTCGCTGTTCCTTTGTCAAGTTGCTCTTCACTCCCAGAGCACCAATCACAAGCTTTCGAGCTAGAGCTGCACTGGTCTGTGGTCTCTCCTTGGCAGGTAGGAGGTAGTCTTCAAATAAAGTTATTTTTTTTATATCCATATATAATATACATTCAAATATACACATTTTATTAATATAAGATGAATATATTTTATATTACTAGACAAGGTCTCAACCATACCAGAGCAACTTCGGGCTTTGGACTTTGTGGCGGAGGATGATTTGGATAATGGACGCACTTTCATCAGTGGGTGTTTGGATCTAAGTGCTTCCCGAGCTGGAAAAAAGTTATTTAAAAATGATCTAATAAATGTTATGATGTGTCAAAAACATAGTATAATAACACACTTTATGTTCAAATTGTTAAGTACCTGCTAAAGGGCTTGAGAAGAGGCCCAGAGCATGTGTTTCATCAATCCACTTAATGTCCAAGCCTCTTTGTCTGAAAGTTCGATTTAAGTACAACTCATGACTTCAATTTCAAATATACAAAATTGAGAACTAATTTAAACACGTACTGGTTGGTGTGAAATAATTTGAGCAGGTCTTCTGTCTTGAATTCGGAGGGAAAGTCATAAATTTCAACAATGTGAGACATCTCGTCCTCTGTGAGGTCAATGTCATCATCATAATCTCGGTTCATATCGTAGTAATCAAATCTGGAGTCTTGGATCGACTTTTTCGCTTTACCTTCAATTGTGCAAAGCTGCCAAAATTTTAGCATAAAAAGCATCTAAACAATGACAGCAATTGACATTTATAGTGTCATAAGCAAAACATGTATGAAGTGAACTTGCACATCTCATGAACTCAACAAGTGATACTGTAAAAGTCACATGAATAGGACAGAATTGGATCTTTTCTAAGTAGCTTTAGAAAGATCTTGATCTAAACTAATATAAGACCACATGGGTTAAGGTTAGGTAATATTAAAGTGACAATAATTATCACTGTGGTATCGAAATTAATATTTAGTCTCACCTCTTCAAGCAGGTGCGGGTCCAGACACTCTCCATCGTCATTGAACATTGTGTCCCAACTTTCCTCTTCTCCATTTTCTCCCTGAGCTGTGGTTTCCTCCAGCTGTGATGTAACATCTCCTTTCACATCTGTCCCCTCAAGCTGATCATTGCTTTGGGTTGCTGTACCCTGTAGCCTCTCTGTGTTTTCTTTGTCATTATTTACATTGGCTGTATCCTCTCCTCCAGATGCTGTGTTCTCTGATAGCCCAGCCTGGCTCTTCTTGTTCCTTGCATTCTTTCGGGCTTTGTCAGTGTATCTTGGTCGGGACTTTGGTTTACCATCTCCTTCTGCTTGGGCTTTGTCTTTAGAGGACTGGGGACGCTGTTTGGGGGTGTACAGGGGCTGACTTGGCCGTTTGGTCTGAGAGGACGGTGTGGGTGAAGCTTGTGCTGCAGAAGATTCTTCCTTTGGATTATCCAGCTCCATTGTTCAGACTGACTCAAATTTACAAACACAGAAATAAGCAACAATACTTATTGCTATTAGTCATAACGTTTTAGTATGCCTAAATTCGCAGTTGGAATAATCATTGCACAAAGGAATATTCAATCTAACTCCTACACCTCATAAGAAGTGTGTAACAGAAACACAGCTAAACAGTCCTCTTGTTTTGGCTAACGCTACGAGGAATACTTCCATAGATTAATGAGATGTGTAATTAAATGCAAGCTTTAAACAATATAACCTCAACTTAATTCAAATTATTACGATTTTTACTCTTTCCAATAGCAGTATGTACAGATTTAAGAGCTTTTCATCATGGTTTTTACTCACCTATGTTTGGTTTGTTTAGCTGCAAAACGTCGCATTAATGACGTAACCAGAAGATGAACGCAAGGAGTTATGGGAGATGTAGTATAACTACAAGTGGGTGTCTGACTAACAAATTATAGTTTGATTACGCGATATAAAAAAAAAAAATGTATGGGTAGCTCATAGGAGACTGAAAAAACTAAAGAAAAGAAAGAAGCTGAAAGATGTTTAAAATTAAATTCACACTTCCTATGAATTATTTATACACTTGACGGTACTAAAACTACAAACAAAAGGCACTTCCGTCAATCTCTATGGCTATTGGTCAAAATACAATGATTTTCGCTGATTGGTCAAACGCCCTGCACTTACACAAGCTGTTTCAAAACATGACTTGTGTACGGTGAAAGAAAACCACAATCAGATTATATCATTCTTGAGGAAAGGTGGATGCTCTGATCAGTTAAGACGACACATATCTACTGCGGGTAAGAAGATAGTGCTTTCATCTTTTCATGCTGATTTTCCATTTATTATGATTGGGATGCACTGCAAGACACACATAGGAGATGAAACACATGCATGTGCACCGATGTATATGGTTTATTTCATGTTTTAGGGCTGTATGTGTAGTTATAACTTGTGTTTTTCTGTTATTACAGTGAAGCAAAAATAATAGCATATTGTCACTGCTGAGTAGCCTATTATGTCATTTGTCTTGATGGTGATGTTGATGATGGATTGTATTTTAGAGGATATTAATACTGATGAATATGATATTTGTACATTTTAGAGGATACTGATAACAATGAATTTGAGTCTTTCTAGAAGATGATTAATTTGAAATTTTGTATTTATGGAAATTAAAATGAATTGTGACTGTTTTAAATGTTTATTGATGAACTGGATTGTGGTTCTTTTAAGGAGTCACTGCTGCAGATAAAATGTTGATGTTGCTAGAGACTTAGATTTAGACTTAGACTTAGACAAGCTTTATTGATCCACAAGGAAAATTATTTGGATACAGTTCATGGACTGCAGATGGAAAGTAGCTTGTAATTAAACAGAGCATCTTTTCTCTCTGAGATGAATGTTTTCAGTGCACTGTTTAAATAAATAAATACATAAATAAATGATAGAAACTGAATCTCCTTACTTTTTGTTAAGTCTATAGACTGTAGAGGCAAACAAACAAAATTGATTTGAGGTTGTTTGTTTGCTGTACTTACTAACCAGTCTCTTTATCCCTGACAGAATACAGTCATGTGGTGCTGGCTTCTGCTGGTTGGCTTCTACCATGCTGCTCCCGCCCAGGGGTCCGAGCCCCTGTTTCGGGATGTAACCCAGTCTGTGCTGCCTCCAGACCGGCTGCACAATCCAACACAGCTCAATTATGGGATGGCAGTAACAGATGTGGATGGGGATGGGAGTTTGGAAGTGGTTGTGGCAGGGTAAGTGTTTTTTTATATTTGTATAATTATATTTTTATTTTTTACTTGTACATATACATTTATATAATTATACCTTTTTTTTTTTTTAACATCAGTCTCTTGTTATTTTTGCTACTCATTTTGAAATTAGTATTACCATTTATATTTTTGAGCTACTGTGTCCAAATAATATCACATGTTAATAACACATCAATAAAGTTGGTGTAAGTGTAAGTTTATGGACATTTTGACTTATTATACCTACCTTCTCTGAACCTTCTATGGCCTTCTATGGCTTTTGCATAATATCAACTATTAAACATATATTTATCACCAATCACAAAAAAGTAATCACATGTTTTCTTATGCCACCAAGCTCCACTTAGTATATTGTGAATGTCCTACTAAATACTATGGAGATACTTCCCCTTCTTTCAGGTACAATGGTCCTAACCTGGTCCTCAAGTATGACAGTGCCCAGAACAGGCTTCTAAATATAGCAGTGGATGACCCTAACTCCCCTTACTATGCCTTGAGAGATACAGCCGGGAACGCCATTGGAGTCACTGCTTGTGATGTGGACGGAGATGGACGTGAAGAAATCTACTTCCTGAACACAAATAATGCATATTCTGGTAAAGTATTGGATTTGCATTTTTTCATGTAAGAAATGAGCTATTATTGATATTATTATATTTCTACATTTCAGGAAGGGCAACTTACTCTGATAAGTTATTTAAATTTCGCAATGGGCGTTTTGAAGATCTCCTCAGTGATGAGATTAATGTCCGTAGAGGTGTGGCTAATCGTATGGCAGGGCGTTCAGTGGCTTGTGTTGACAGAAAGGTAAATAGTCACAAGTACATTATTTGATTGTCTCTGGCACAGCTACAAGAGAAAGAGTTTGCAGAGTGGCCTATAATGACTCTTTGAGAATATTACTAAAGTGCTAAAGGTTTTGTAGCACCAGTGAAATGTTTGTAAACTGTGGTGTGAAATCCTGTGTTGTCACAATTACATATTGTAATTACATATTCATTTGTGTGTAGAGCCATGAACTTGAACAATCAGATCATTCAAGCTCTAGTGTGTCCTGTGAGGAGTTTTCTCAGATTCACCTCTAAGTTATGGAGACACTGGCAGTCCTGTCTGTATACATTATAACATGAATATTACATTTTTGTGTATTTTTTAAGCTTTACTCATTCCTTTTAGAAACTATGAACTAGATATTGTGTGTTCTTAATAAAGACTGAATTGAATTGTCTCAAATAATTTTATCATGACTGCGCTTTCATATTATAGGGAACAGGGAGGTATTCAGTCTATGTTGCAAACTACGCCAGTGGAAATGTTGGGCCACATGCTCTGCTAGAAATGGATGAGACCGCGAGTGACGTGACCAAAGGATCTATAGCTCTCTCTGATGTAGCCACAATAGCTGGAGTCAACAAACTCACAGGTAAAAACTCAGTGGTATGGGTGGTAAAATGTAAAATTATATGACTGCATTTATAGGCTGTGAAATAACTGTGCGCACTGTGCAGGTGGCCGAGGTCTTGCGGTTGGACCCATCCTGAACCAGGCGAGGTCTGATGTTTTCTGTGACAACGAAAATGGACCAAACTTTCTCTTCAAGAACAATGGAGACGGTACATTTGTGGACATGGCGAAAATAGCAGGTTAATGTGATACAGAATTTTTTTTAATTTGGTTATGTTTTTCGACAGTAGTTTTGATATGGAGTTTTGCTTTGATAATAGGTGTGGAGGATAGGTACCAGCACGGCAGAGGAGTGGCTCTGGCTGATTTCAATGGGGATGGAAAGACAGACATTGTCTATGGAAACTGGAATGGACCACACCGACTTTATCTACAGGGCAGCAATTCAAACTTCAGGGTAAGAAAGAAGTAAAGAAATCCAGTATTATGGAGTTTGAATGCATGTATTTATGTATATTTTATTATTTATATGTTTTGTGTACAGAACATAGCTACTCGAGGATTTGCCAATCCCTCTCCAATTCGAACGATAATTGTTGCTGATTTTGATAATGACAAGGAACTTGAAGTGTTTTTTAATAACATTGCATACAGAGGCAATGCACCTAACAGGGTTTTCAGGTAATATTTTTAAATATTAAAAGTTTATAGAGCAGTCCATAGTACTTATCTTTGACTTGGCCCTATTTGCTCTCTAATACTAATTTTTCTGTCCAACCAGTCTATAGGCCATTTCTATGTTGCTTAATTTGTTTGTTAAATATGAGTAACAATGAATTACAGATAATTACATCCATAAATATATTTGAATGTATTTTATTTTCACACTTCAGGGTCTCCAGAAAGATCAATGCAGACCCTGTGATTGACGAATTAAATGTGGGGGAAGCTGCAGAGCCACAGGGAAGAGGAACAGGTATTTAACTTGGGAAAAGATTTGATAAAAATATAGTTAGTATTGTGTAGACAATTAAGATTTATTCATATTTTCTAATAGTAGTATTATATTTTAAATATTTTTATTCAGTTATTATATTATACAGTTTTCAGATTCTCTTATCCATATTGCTTGTTCAGGAGGCACAGTCACAGACCTAGACGGTGATGGGTGGCTGGAGCTGTTTATCACACACGGAGAGAGCGCCCAGCAGCCGATATCTGTTTTTAAAGTCACACAGGTGAGTTATTATCACTATTATAAGTGTGAATAAATCAGATCATTGTTAAAGTCAGTAATTAATACTAGGTCAAAACATCTTTATCCTGGTCACATTTTCAGTTATAGTAGTTTGTAGTCAGTTTATCTGTTACAGAAGAAAAAGTGTCCCCACAAATTTCTTATCCAATAATTTGGTCTGGACTAGCTTGGCCATTTGTTAATCTTTTCACCATTTTATTGCTGTGTTTTTCATATGTTGAGCAGAGCAGAGTATGAATACATTTGGGCATTGATGAATATTACTAAAATACTACCCAATTCAATGAAAAATAAAAATTATGAAATTGTATGAACAAAATATTGTATTTAAGTTAATCACACAAGGCCATCTATGTTTGTGTTTTCCATTTATTTTGAACAGAATTGGATAGATTAAATAAAACATCTTGATGTGAATGTATTGTATGTGTGCATTCTCATATAAATAAAATTAAATAAAATACAGAAAAACAGCACTCTATCATTCATAATAAAAAAAATGTGTACAATACAGTCTTAAAAAGTTGTTTTTCATTTTGTCAGGGCTCATCCAATAACTGGCTGCGGATCATCCCCCGGACTCAGTTTGGGTCTTTTGCGCGTGGAGCCAAAGTGACCGTGTTCACCAATCAGAGTGGAGCTCACACACGCATCATCGACGGCGGCTCAGGTTACCTCTGTGAGCTGGAGCCTGTGGCACACTTCGGTTTGGGTATATTGCCTGACCATTTTAAGCATTTCTCAGTAAGCGTTAGATAACTATGATCAATGTTGTGATGATAAAATAATAATTTGCAGAATAATGATATGGTTTTGTGCAGTTTTACAACTGTGTCTACGACATAAGTGCAAAAGTGCTAGTTTCTATTTTTTGTCTCTAGGCAGGTAACAAAGAAGCATAAAATGTAAAAACATTACATGATACAAAAGACACAAAAGCCACACTTTCAGGAGTAGTTTATATATTCCAATGCTGCAGTTTCTTTTGGTTACATAAAATACTTACTTTAATTCCTTTTGTTTTGGACACAGGAGGTGATGAGGTAAAAGTCCTGGAAGTGTCCTGGCCCAATGGCACAACAATGACTCGCTCTCTTCAGCCTGGAGAGATGAACTCAGTGCTTGAAATCGCTTATCCAAGAGACGGAGCAATGTCTGTGTTGGCAAATGACACACAGGTAAGGAATAGACTAAGAATAAGTAGAGTAAATATTGAATGCATAAAAATTAATATAAATTAATCTATCTTTAGTGTGGCCAAGGTTTTATTGTCAAGAATGGACATTGTGCAGGTAAGAAAGCCCTCAGGTTATATTACTAATATACTATACTGATATGCTTACTATATTAGTAAGCTTATTATTTTCTTTTTTTTACATTTTGTTATGACTTTATGTTCTACAGGTATTTGAAGATGAGAACGCTAAGAGTTTTGAAAAGAGGTCAAATTCTGTATTTTTTTTTTTTACTTTTATAAACATTTTTTCTGCTCTCAGTAGACACCTTTGCAATTTTTCCTTTTGGATTTCAAATATTTAAATTGTCATGAATTGTTTTAATGTTTTGTTAATTTTAGTAATTCTTTTTCTAAATCTTATGGACACTAACACTGATAATATAGGTGGTATTACATTTGTACAAATGGTGATGTTGATTCAATACTATTTGAAAAGTACTTTTACTTCTACTGACATTATTTAGTAATAATAACATCCTCTCTTGTTTTCTTGTCTGTATATAAATGCAGATCTGGCATCATTTTACAATAGCCTGCACTCCTCTGTCCCTGAGTATGAACCATTCTTTCATTCTTATTTGCTCCAATGTGCCTTGATTATCTCTATTGTTTTAACAGCCATGTAGTTCTTTGCACCTTAACCCATTCATCCATCCATCCATTTTTCTTCCGCTTATCCGGGGCCGGGTGGCAGGGGCAACAGTCTAAGCAGGGACTCCAGACTTCCTTCACCCCAGACACTTCCTCCAGCTCCTCTGCGGGGACCCCAAGGCGTTCCCAGGCCAGCCGAGAGACATAGTCCCTCCAGCGTGTCCTGGGTCTTCCCTGGGGCCTCCTCCCGAGGGAGGTGTCCATGAGGCATCCGGAACAGATGCCTGAGCCACCTCAGCTGGCTGCTTTTGATGTGGAGGAGCAGCAGCTCTACTTCGAGCTCCTCCCATCTGAGCTCTCCTCTAAGGAAGCGCCCAGCCACTCTGTGGAGGAAACTCATTTCGGCCGCATGTATCCGCGATCTTGTCCTTTCGGTCATTACCCAAAGCTCATGACCATAGGTGAGGGTAGGAACGTAGACTGACCAGTAAATCAAGAGCTTTGCCTTTCGGCTCAGCTCCGTCTACTCCGCAACGGTCCGATACAGCGACCACATCACTGCCGACGCTGCACCGATCCGCCTGTTAATCTCACACTCCATCCTCCCCTCACTCGTGAACAAGACCCCGAGATACTTGAACTGCTCCACTTGAGGCAGGGACTCTCCACCCACCAGGAGAGGGCAAGCCACCTTTTTCCGGTCAAGAACCATGGCCTCGGATTTGTAGGAGCTGATCCTCATCCCAGCCGCTGCAAACCGCCCCAGTGCACGTTGGAGGTCCCAGTCTGAGCACCCTTGTGCTCGAACATGGTGTTCGTTATGGACAAACTGTGGCTAGCATAGAAGTCCAGTAACAGAAGACCGCTGGGGTTCAGATCAGGGAGGCCGATCCTCCCAATCACCACTCTCCAGGTGTCACTGTCGCTGCCCACGTGGGCGTTGAAGTCCCCCAGTAGAACAATGGAGTCCCCGGTCGGTGCACTGTCAGTACCCCTTCCAGGGACTCCAAGAAGGCTGGGTACTCTGCACTGCTCTTTGGCCTGTAGGGCGACACAACAGCGAGAGACCTGTCCCTGACCCGAAGGCACAGGGACGCGACCTTCTCCTTCACCGGATGAACTCCAACACACGGCGGCTGAGCTGTGGGGCAATAAGCAGGTCCACACCTGCCCGCCACCGCTCCCCGCGGGCAACGCCAGAGAAATGGAGAGTTCAGCCCCCCTCAAGGAGTTGGGTTCCAGAGTCCAAGCTGTGCGTGGAGGTGAGGCCGACTATATCTAGTCAGTAACGCTCAACCTCCCGCACGAGCTCAGGCTCCTTCCCCAGTGAGGTGACATTCTATGTCCCCAGAGCTAGTCTCCATGTCCAGAGATCCGGTCATCGAGGCCCCTGCCTTCAACTGCTGCCCAGATCTCCCTGCTCCGGCCCCTTATGGATCCTCCTGCGGGTGGTGGTTCCATGGGAGGACGGCCCCATGTCACTCCTTCAGGCCACCAGACACTCGCTGTTGAGCACCCATCCCAGGCCTCGCTCCAGGGTGGGGCCCCAGTAAAGCCAATCCGGGCGACATAACTGGCCTTCCTGTGTTTCTCATCATAGGGGCTTCTGAACTGCTCTTAGTCTGACCCCTCCCCCAGGACCTGTTTGCTTTGGGTGACCCTACCAGGGGCATGAAGCCCCCGACAACATAGCTCCTGGGATCATTCGGGCACTCAAACCCCTTCAGCACGTTAAGGTGGCGGTTCAAGGAGGGGAACCGCCACCTTAACCCCTGATCCCCTTATGTGGAGTGGCCAGCTTTATGTTTTTTATCAGCTGTTTCTGTTGCTTCAGATGCTTTGTACTTGTGCATGGGCTGAAGAATGAACATTTGAAATGCATGAACAAAACACAGATGCAAAATTTTGAAACGGCATTTATTTGACAATGACTATGCACGTGTTGTGTAATAAATAATAAACAATATGAAAAAAATCCTTCAGATGCCACTTAAATAAAGGAGACATTCTCATTTGCAAGCAGTTTGGCAGTTGTATCTTTGGAGGTTTGTTCAAAAATTGAGATGGGTGGATTTTTGTTACAATAAAGGAAGACTGGACCCCATCATTGGTTGGTGCATTAGATGCACATTGTCTTTTTGCATAAAACAAATTTAGGAAGCACTAGTCTCATAATCTGAAACTGACTAATTTGTGCACATATTTTCATTCAATAGAGGCTTTATGGAAGAAGTGCTACATTATAAACATACTGAGAGACATTTGTTTGCTACACTATTCAGAAGGGAAGCAGGAGAGGGACTTAAACTATCATCAGGCTCTGGGTAACAGAAATGTCCTTTACGGTTATTTAATATAAACTCTTGTAGACAATATTTGAGTGAGGTATGACGTTAGGTGAGGCTAGTGATCTCCCATTCATTACTCCTTAACACCATTTAATTCACCAGTGGAAATTAGAAACACAGGTAATAATGGTATGTTCCCACAAAGTATCACCAGCAGCTCCTCTTGTTTGAACAGTGATGCTTCATTTCATGTTTGACACTTTTATCTTTTAGGTGTGAACAGTTACAACACCATCAAATCACATACAGAAACGTGATTTCATTTGCCAGTGATTGCTTTGTGTGAGCAGCCCGGAGGAATGTATGGCCTACATTAGACATGGAAACAGAGTCTTCAGCACTCCTTAAAAGTGCTGAGAGCGGAGAAGTTTTGAATGTCCCGTCATCGTGTGGTGCTGCCAGACACAGAGCTGCTACTGGAGCTGGAGCCACTGGAGCCTCTGTCCTCATAAATGGAGATTTCAATCTGTGAAGAGGCGTTAAGGCAAACTTGTCCTAAAAGGGGGTGCATTGTTTCTGTGTGTATCCTGATACCAACTGTTTAGAATCCAGAGAAACTAATGCTCAATAAGGTCTACCAATATATAGGGCAGATTTAGATTATTTTCCCAAAATTATGTAATTTCAATTTACTAAAAACTCACCACAGCTCTTTTTCACCATAACCCTATAAGAGAACTGTGTAGTTCTATGTTTTGTACAGTTATCTTTTTGCACTGAAGTGGAGTTCAAATAAAGTTTTGTGCATATTCTTTGGAACATCTAGCACATCGGCCAAAACCAAATCGTGTACTAGAGATAAAAAGGGCAAATATCGACCAACCGATATATATCTCTATTTGTAAGGATACAACCCGCATTCCTCGTTCAATGGGATCTGTGATGAGCAGGCCTCTGGGAGCGTAGATCTTCTCATTCTGCTCCTGGATGTACTTAGCAATTTTCTTCAGCACCTGGCACCAGAAAGTAGGAAATGTGACTGATTAAAAAAAAATTTAACTGTGTTTACTCTAAGATGTAAAAATGTTCAAAGATACAACTGGAGTGTAATTTTTTATACAGCAGCATTTGGCTTAAACACTGACAGAGAATTGATTTCATTCAATGTCAAGACAAGGAATTATTTTGGAAATGATTACGCATATGCCATCTTTTGAGATTATGTCATAAATATACATACAGTATGAACTATGACATTTGTTTCTCACAGTGACTCAAATGTGTCATTAGATTTACTGATAGGTTGGCACCAACAGGAGTCTGTCTGACCTTCTCATAGCGTGTCTCCATGCAGAGGAAAATCAGGTAGGCGGTAGCACAGGCCAGACACCCCTCCAGGTACGACTGCCCGCCAATCTTCTCTGCCTCAGCATAATAGTTATTGAGTGTCTTCACAGTGTCCTCAAAGAGAGGCCGCTCAATCTAAAGACACAGAGACATTTATATTTGTGCTGCTACATCCAACAAAGCAAAGACTGGATATGGAGAAGTGCAACAAAATGATAGAGTGCTATTTTACGAATTTAAACTTTTAAGTAAAGAACCCACATTTTGTCAATCATGAAAACAGAAGAAGACATATTTAAAGATGCACTGTTACTTGTTTAACTTGTAAGCTTGTTTCCATGGAGCTGTTATTGTTTTACCTCACAGTGTGACATCAAATCTAATCTATGTCATTTACAGTTGTTTTTATTTTCTTGAAAGACATGTATTGTTACTGTGAGTGGGGTCGTGTCTGCACAGATCATACCCATAACTTGGTCTGGTGGATTCACCTTCACTTGTCTCCATTGAGCTAGATAAGTTTAATGCCTTACTGTGGTACATTCTGGACAAAATTAGCATCTCCATAGATACAAGCAGTTGGCAGACCCTCTACCCAAAAAACTACATAGTGCACCTTTGACACTTTTCATTCTGAACCTTTTTCTTCAGGTAAAACATCCCCAAAATATTTCCTTAAAGTTGCATTCTGTATCTTTGCTGGTCTGTCAAATGCTTTTCTCCACGTGGATGTTACTGCTTTGTCTGAAATGTTTTACAGTATGGTATTAAACCTTTCTATCTTCATGGAGAGACAACCCCACTCAGAGTCAGAGTGTCTGTTTTTCTAGGTATTTTAAGCAGTAAAACCACCTGTAATTGAATACATGTGAGATAGAGCTGTTTAATGTCATACTGTGGAACCTTTAAGGCAGAGCAATGACATATCCAGAGACACAACCAGGTGACATACCCCCAACCAAAAAGTTACATTATCCCTTTAAACAATGACATTCGCGGATAGGCCTATTCTTATTCTGGCAGCCGGTTTATTTTCATTAGCCTACCCTCGTCTCCAGCTCTGAGGGGAACTTGGTCTGAAACTTGCATGTGGTGCCCTCGCTGTAGTCCCTCTGGATGAAGACTTTGTTGGCCAAAGATGCGCTGTGCCTCAACTCCTGCAAATTGTGGAACTGTGCAGAACAAAAAGCAGCATTAAAGATGACCAGATTTAGGCCGTTTACGAGACCCCTGGGAGGCACAGCGACCCCCTGATCCACTTGACACTTGTAATATGTGCAAACAGCCGCTCATGTTGACGGGTTTAAAAGTGCACTGTAGGGATGAGCAAAGCAAAATGTGATCGATCACCTTTGGAACGGCTCCAGGTTTTGGACATATTATCCTGCCACACACACGCACACACACACACACACACACACACACACACACACACTCCAATGGTCTCAGAGGATGTTCATTTTACTACACCCCACAACAAATCAATGTAGTAAAGAGACAGAGTAATCGTCAGCTACCACACACACACACAAACTCGTTGTATATGAGACCCGAGGCTGGTTCTGTCCGTGGTGCTGAACGCAAATCTTCTGTGATAGGCGACTACGGTGCGTTGTGGTCCATGTCCACGATGTACTGTCACCGGATTAACTGGGCGTCTCTCAGCACAGACAAAATGATCTGCCTTTATTAAGGCGACTTGTAAGAGAAGGGGCTACGTATTGTGAACCATTTTGCGTTACAAATAAGCGTAGGTTCAAACAAATCCATGGTTTCTCTCTGTGCCTCAAGGTTGGGTGTGCTCACAGGGGAATACATGTGATAATGTAGGAGTCGTTCTCATTCAAAAGACCTGCATTTGGATTATCAGTCGTTTTTATTTCCCCCATTGATCCGCGCCCTGACGCTGCTTCTTTAGATATAGACAATTTGTGCTCGCGTGAGTTAATAGCCTACAAGCGAAATAATAAATCAGAAGAGATATCTGTTTTACCTCTGTCGCCATGTTGCCATTCGTGTCCGCTAGAGTCCCGCACGTACTGAAATCGCTTTAGTGGGATAGAGCCAGGAGGCGGAACCAGTGCAGCATACGCCACACACGCGACTTTCTAAATCTGGCATTTAGCTGTTTACTAGTTAAAGGGGACATATTATCCAAACTTGACTTATGAATCTCATTAACCATGTTATCACGTTGTTCCCTCATCATATGCTTTTCATTTCATCATAAACATTAAGACTGATTCACGCATGTGTGACTGATCCTGTATTGTTTTGCATTGAAGGCTCATGGGGTCAGAGAAATGGCTGTTTTCACCTTCCCCCTATCTCCGCCCACTGGCCTCTAATTATTACTTGCGATTATTCTTGGTCATGTTACTTTCGAAAATGTCAAGTAGCCATTTTTAACAGTAAAATTTTCAAAATTAGCATGCCAAATTTATGCAAAATAGAGGCGAGGGCTATCATTTCTGGGGTTTTTAACCAGAATTCACTCGACCTGTTCGAATTACTAAACAATTTTAGATCATTATTGCAACTTAATGATTTATGTATGTTATAGTTTAATAATAAATACTCAAGAGAAAAAAAGCATTATGTCTTCTTTAAATGCAAATTAACAAAAGGTAGAAGAATTTTTACTTGTCCATTTATGCGAGCCTACATAGCTCTGTGGAAAAATCTTGACACTGGCTAGACATAGTTATTCAAAATGATTTATTGTTAGTTAATGACATCGTTAAAACATAAACCAGTGGCAATATACAGAGGAAATAATAATTAGGCCTTTGTCAAGTGACTTGTACTGCCTGCATTTTAAATTAAATATATTAGCTATGTAATAGAACATTTAAAGACACACAATTACAATAAAAGCAGAGCATATAATTACAATCATCTGTCTCTGAATCATGGTTAAAATTGTCCTCCAAGATTCATGGGTAAAATTACAGCAATGGCATCTTTTCTTAAAGTCCTGCTTTTAAGAACTTGACGCCCGTTTTAAGTGGTTGCCCTGTCTATTTATGGATGTAAATAACCAGTGAGAAATACAGCATCCTCTTGTGCTTTTATGCTCCATATAAAATGATGGGTAAAGACAAAAACAGCTCCACTAAATATAAATATAAGGATGCCCCTTAATTTGTGAGAAATTACCTCTAAAAACATTCAGAAATACCAAGCCTGTAATGAATGATAAACTCATGGAAGATAATCACAGTTATGTCACGCTCCATTTGTGCATCTTAATCCCCTCAGGCGGGTGGAGCCACAGTCAGAAACATAGAATATGCAAATGCAAAGATGAAGCTGGTGAAGAAAACAAGATAACTGTTGCTTTTGAAATAAGGTTTTAAAACTTGTACAAATGTTAAAACACACTGCATTATGAGTGCACCATTTACCCATCATTTTCTGAATTGAAAGCCTAAATAATTACAGTTACATACATTTGTACTGTTTTGTTGCTGCAAAGGGCAATCAGTTATTATAAATAAAAATGAAGAGGCCCCCACATTACGGAAAGCATTTAAAAGCAAAAATCACTGACAACTTAAAACACAGAACCCCAAATATTGGCTATACATACTTGCAAGACCTCTGCACAGCAAAGGAGGAAACAACCAGGAAACCATTTTGTTCAGTAGTAGGTCGAGTTAAAAATGCACACACAATACCATACTGAAAGCAACATAAATATTAAAAGGCAGAAGGGATGTCCAGTGGGGTATGATATGGTGGTATCTGAACAGAAAAGTCTTCAGCAATGTGTAAAACTGCAGAATATACAGTGAATGACTGACCACTGGGTGAGAATATGAGTCTCACTGTAATTTGACAAGTGAAGAATTACAGGTGGCGCAGACAAACACAGTCTCTCTTTGGGCCTCTGGAGCTGAAGATACACAAAACATTTTGTAAATAAACGGCTGTTATGGGAAGATATGAACTAAAATGCAGCACTCACCGGTTGCTCCCATAGAAGATCTCAGCACCTTAAACGAACAGCATCGTGAGCAGAAGCTGTTGCCGCAGTTACTGCAGTTTCTCTGTAACAAGAGCCACATATTCAAATAATGGCTTTGGGAAAAGGAGATCATGATGCAGGTTTTGGTTCTCACCCTTTTCTTCAGGACTGAGAACACAGCATTACAGCTCGAACAGTTTCCTTTTGATAAACAAACACATTAATATAAGTATATAAATGTAAACCATCAATGATGATTGTGATGTGATAAAGATCTGACCTGTGCTGGTTGCAGGGTAGCGCTTGCGCAGTCTTTCAGTTAGCTTTGACACTTTACTGCGAATGGGCTCATTACGACTCAGAAGACCATTTTCAGAAATAGTGTCAAACTCTTGTGCACCAAGACCACTGTCATCGTCCTCCTGTGTGACAGAAGACAGATTTGTACATAAATAAACACTTGGATATGCATTTTGTGCATTTTGGCTTACAAAGAGACTGTGTAGTAAGACGACCATTTTATCTAATGAAAAGAATGGACAACCACAGCAGATTTGCATAGATATAAATATATTGGGACAGGAGGATTTTGGAACAATATCTAAGAGCATTTATTTTTGGACAAGTACACCAATTGTGGAGTTTCAAGGACTTGCGCGCACGTATGTATGGATAACCACAAGTAAATCAATAATCAGTCAAGCCCGGCGCTTAGGGATAGCACTTACCAGGAGGACCAAAGGCGTTTCCTTATTGACAGCAAAACAAATGAATACAGTGTTATACCCAAGTTTATGAATATCTGAGATATGCACCAAAATGAGCATGCACCGAAGGGCTGTCAGAATACATGGACTAAGCATGTATCTTTTATAATAGATTATAACATACTAACACTCACAACTACACTGGACTCCTGTAAGGAGACTGGTAACCTACTCACCTGCAGAGAAACTGAACCCTCCTATTGCCAAAAGACAGCAGAAAAAACACCATTGTGAGGTCTGAATACCATAAAGATCTAAGGTTACCATGCATAAATAAATAATACTTATTTTTTTAGAAACACCCACATTAAACCAATAAAACTGGGTGCTCTTACTTAGACTTAAAAAATATTCTTTACCTCAATGGCATCTTTGAAGTAATCATCAGGCTCTGCCTCCTCAGCTTCCTCGACACTTCCGGGAGACAAGTCCTAGAGTAAATACACAGAGGTTAAACACACGGCCATTTACTGGCACAGGCCATCATTGAGATCACAATAATCTAGGCATCTGTAGGTTCATGTGATCACAGCTGTGAAAATAGGATTCAGGGGAGGGGCAAATCTGCAGTTCTTATGGCTTTGCATTATGGTACAGGATTGATGCCCATTCAGGCTAGGATCAAGAGTGTAAGAGGCTTATAGCTACGGTTATTTTAACATTTACAAAACAAATTGTTCACACACAGGTCGTTTCTGCTCATACCTCCACACTGGTTGGTGTGGGCGTCCTTTCTATCAAATGACTGAGGTCCTGTTCCTCACATGCCCCCTCAGAGGGATGTGATGGCCCCATTTGGAACACACTTTTCAAGTTTATCAAAACTGTAAGCAACAGAAACAGTTTTACCACTTATTTTTGAAAATATATCACTATGTTAATACAAAAATTACCTCTATAGAAGTCATTGTTCCACAGAAAAATGGTACTATTTAGACACACCAACACCCAGCCCAGAGGAGTGACGTAGAGCAAACAAACCACAATCAAAAACCCTCCGAAAAAACTGGAAATGTATAAAACAGGAATATTTTTTATTTTACAATGGACATTCACACAGAGATGACAAAACAGTTCCTCAAACAAACCGTGATGAAGTAGTGTGGTTGTCCCAATAGAGGACTTTGTAAACAGCCTCTGCAGAGAGACACGCTGAAGACAGCAGGTCATCAAGGTGTTTTAACCTGAGAGCAAAGAACAGTTGTGTGTACTGAATGAATGTGAGTTTGAATGGTCTATCAGTGCGTCCAGTCTACCACAAATACATTAGCTACACCACGCACACCCTGACCACTCCAGTGTGCTTCTTACAGATCTTTGACTTCCATCATGGCCTCTTGTTTTGTGATGTGCACATTGTGCAGGTCCCTGCGGTGCACAGCGTGGTAGCGTCTCCTCTGAAGCTCTGCTTCTGACGCTCTGCCCATGCACCTGTCCTGCAGGTAACCAAGGGCAGCAGGGAACGACACAGCCACCACTCCCACTGTGAACCAGCCCACTAAACACAGGAAGACACAAGCAAGATAATAGAATTATCCAATTATATATATATATCCAAACTTTTCATCTTACCTTCATTTACAGTACAGAAGAAAATATTGAGAAATATACAGACAAGCAGAGAGCACAAGGGCATCCTCCATCTACAAAAAATGGGTTTAATGTTTACAATTAAAATGTAAAAAGAACTTCAGTTTCAGATAAAAATGAATTGCAGCACACACCCAAGCAGGAAGCGAGTCAGTTCCACAGCGTCTGCCACAGGCTCCAGGAACAACACTATCCTCTTGTAGGACACCACCATGTTTAAAAGGTCAAAGTTCGGGGTGGAGCGTGGACTCCCTAGCTCAGAGGGGTCAGGAGAGCCAGCTGTTTCTTTGGACAATGAATGGACCAGTTCTCCTCGGTCTGTGGGACCCTGTGAAGGGTCCAGGGACACTCCTGAGCTGTGCATTGCTGTTCCTGAACAGACGACTCAAAGTGAGACTTACATGAACGAACAAATATGTACATATAGAATAGAATAGCATAGATGTCAACACATACACTAAGAAAAACTTGTGTTCTTACATTTATGTTTAGTGCATTTCAGATAACACTTTTGCATGTTCTAGCACCCGGATATCTGTAAGCTGTCAATGTGGCATTTCTTTTGTAAATAGGATTGAAATATGTAATCAAACGATTATCAGAAGAAAGTCACCTACGCATGTGTACTGTTTATAGCAAATATTGATCTAGCAGCTGTTTTGCAATGAAAGCTGCGAACCATCATGTTGTTATCCAAAATGATGGTTAACCTTGTACCACAATATACTGCGGTTTTGTAATGACACTGGTCCGACTTACCCCGAGCCGGGAGAGCGACCCCAGCCAGTTTACGAGCAGAACAGCTGCGAAGACTCAGGCCAAATAATGTAGTCCAGAGGAGACAGTCCGCCGAGAAGAGCTGTCTCCTGCTTCAATCACACCAAACATGACAGCACACAATCTAATCCAAGGACCAATAAACTGGTTATCTCAGGTTTACAACTTTAAACATCCACAAAAGAGCGCAGTTATCAGAGTTAGCTTCGATGTTAGCTTTGTTTTCTTACAGCTTCACTTCCTACTTTAATCCAGGCTGGCTAATCGAGAGCAGAACAGGAAAGGAGCAATTTTCCGCCACCGATCATCTCAATATCATACAACAAACTACAAAACTTACTACAAACTAAAATACACACGTCCATATTAAACGGTAAAAAAAGTAAGAAAAAAACTGAACAAAACTGATTCACCAACTCTTGATTATTAAACACGAGAATCCAGGTTCTTAATGGTACAGCATGTTTTATTTGAAAATAACAAAACTACATTTGCAAAGCAAAGGTCCATCATGAATTATTAGGTTGCCAATAGTTATGGTCACCCCTGCAACAAACTGAGCAGATAAATCAATACCAAGGGCCAAATCGACTTTTAGGCTAATTAGCATCTACAATGGAAGGATTAATTAGATGAGAATCGTTTGTTGCAAATTACATCACAACAGTCCATTAGTCGGTATGTTTATTTGCAACGGGGCAGGCAAAATTAGAATTGTGAAGATTAGTGGTGCGGTATGGACCTAACTTAGATAGTTTGAGATAAAGGACAAGGACAAGTCTCAAATTTGCCATATTAATTTTGTGGCTAGAAATGTCATCTGACAACAGTTTTATGAACAGACAGACTCAACCATAATACAGACTTAACCATACGGCAGGTCAAAACATTTACCCTCCTGCTCAATATTCAACTACAAGTTCTTTATAATGTGTCACACAAACCCAACCCATAAAGGTCACATGCCTTTTTCCTGTTATTGACACCATATTGGGGACTTTTATTTTTTGCCATTTGAACTGTTAAATGCTATGTTTACGGTCCTAAATCTTCATCTTTCTGAAACTTTGAAACCATGGTTACAAAAAATGTCTTCTGCCCCATCTGCTGGTTTAAAGGTTTTATATTACACAAAATTTACTCTTGTGAGCTTTAAGCCATGTTATAAAGTTGTTACATTCTCAAAAACATACCTTGAGTTGTGTTTTGTTTCATTCGCACATGTCTGAGTAATCCTTTATTATTCTGTCTACTTCTCCAAAGCGCAAAATCCTCAGTTCAACCTTGTGATGTCAGTAGTTTTCAACTTAACAGCTATGTTCAACTTGAAATCAGAAGAGATTGGCAACTCCAGTGCTGAAATCATCGAAATGATTCTAGTGTATGGAGTTTAAAAGACTTCCTGTACTACCACATGACATCACAAGGTGGAACAGAGTGTTTTCTGTTTGAGAGAAGGGCTCAGCATAAATATATTTTTTTGTGTGTGTTAAATAAAACAAAACAAAATACAACTCCAGGTATGGTTGTAATGAAGAAACATCATGACAGATCAAAAAATTGTGTAATATGGGTCCTTTAACATCTGAAACTAAAAACAATTGAGCTTCCTAGCATATGCAATATTTTGAAGAGTTTTTTCCATTCAAAAGATATATTATTTTGTTTTAAATTGTTAATTACTATGCCAGTAGCTCAAATTTCTCATTACTCAGAAACACATTGAAACTGTCCCTGGTAAGCTGAAGTAGTCTCTTCTTATTGTCTATGCTTCAGTTCTGCAGTTGTTTGTTGTGTGAACGCTGATGAAATTTCAGTCCACCACAGTTTCTAAAAGACTTTCCACAAAGCCCACACACATAGGGCTTCTCTCCTGTATGGATTCGAAAGTGGCGAGTCAGAGCTCCTGAGTGCCTGAAGGCAGTCGAGCAAACTGAGCACTTATATGGCCGCTCTCCTGTATGAATACGAAGGTGAGTTTTAAGATTTTCCATGCGGTTAAATTCACGATTGCATTCTGGACATCGAAAAGGGCTGCAGCCAGGGGGATAGAGCTGGAGTTTAGTCCGTTTACCTCCTACCACTGGTACATAGACGCGCTGGCTGAGTTTCTGCTGGCACTGACCATAGTGGCGCCTTAGCAAGCTGGGCAAAGGGAAAGTCTGGCCACACAACCTGCAGGTGTGAAGATTTGATTTGGCATTACCCTGGTTACGATGGACAGGACTTCCATAAATATGAGGGGGGCGATGTTCTTGAGATGGAGCCTGATGATCAGTCACATGAACTGGAAAGTCTACATTAACAGATGAAGACTTGAGGGCCAGGTCTAGGTTGAAGTCCATATTTGAAGGATGACCTAGAGAGGAGAATAATTAAACAATGTTGCTTTCAATGCTTGTACATAAATTATTTTTGTCTGCTTATCCTTTTTTGTTATTAAACCTATTATAATATGGCATAGATTTGTATTTGCATTTGCATTTGTTATATTACTGTAAAGGTTTTATGTCTTACCACAAGCTTGACTATGAGCTGAGAGAGTCTCATTTTGTTCTTCATTTTCATAATGAGAGTCTCCTGGTGTCCACTCCTCCATTATTTCTGACTGAAGTTGGGAAATTGCTTCCTCTTTAAATGACTCTACCATGTAATTTGAAGAAATCAGTTCTTCCTCTGGTTTCTCCAGCTTGACTTTGACCAGCTGATGTGCACAATTATCAGGAAAAGACTCCACTGGTGGACTGTGGTCTTCACTTTCCTCACCAGTGCAGTGAGGTTCCACATTTTGTTCCACCTTCATGGCACAATATAGGGGTATTTCTTTGTTGGTTTCTAAAAATACAAAAACGGGTTAACAGTTAGAATAAATGAATAAGATAATACCAGTGTGTTCAGTGTGTGCACAAAGCAACACCTTTTCTCCATGGCAGGGGATGTGTCAGCGCTCCAACACTTTTGTAAATGTGTGAACAATGTGTGAAGTGTGAAGCCCGCCATGTTTGTCATAATACATCTTGTAATTTAACCACGGCACCACATCATAAACTATTGTCAACTTACCTGTGCCATTTGATTTTGTGAGAGCATTTTTAATCTGCGTAGTTTCAGCACAAGCATTTGCCAAATTATTTTCTTGTCCATGTGATCCTAAAGCAGCATCATCTTTGCTTGTATCATACAGGGAGTCTTCCTCGTCCTCTTGATGCTCGTTGGCAGGAGGCTCATCTGCAGGACAAGTCTCTTTTCTGTTTTTGCCATCGTTGTCATCGTGTGTTATATTTAATGCCGAGTCGTATTGCACAAATTGGCACATTTTAGCGCCATTATTTCTCCCTTTATCACGCACAGAGTCTATTATAGCTTGGGCTTTTTGTAATTCTTCTTTAAGCGTCTCGTTCTCCTGTCGCATCTTGTCATAAATGTCTCCAGCTGCAACAGACATCAATTTGGTCACCTCCAGAACTGCGATTTCCACCGCTACCTCAAACGCCCCATGTATCGCCGACGTGAGGTTCTCCCGTAAAGTCGAAGGCATCTCAAATCCAGTATTGTGAGAAGAATTTAAGAAGTTACTCTTATTTGCAACAGCAGTAGTCTTCATTGTTGCAGTTCCATATAGAGTGCAGTCTGAGTGCAGAACACATCAGCTCCCTGCTCCCTTTTACGTTACTGTGGTAAGTATAGTGTCCCATATCGCCACCTACTGTACTGGAGATTTGAACTACAGCAAAGTGAAAGGGTTGACAGCAGAAAAGTACAATTTTATCATCTTTGAAATGTTGCAAAAATCAGGGCACATTTCTTGCTTTGCTGGGCCCCTGCAAAAATGCTAAATTGTTTATATCGCTTCATCCATGTAAAAATCTACGAGCGTCTCCATTTTTCTGAACAAGCAGGAACCGCAAACACATTTTCTTATACATTTGTTTTAAAATTACAAAACCATTATGTCCATTTAATTATTGTCATCAAAATAAAATAACGCATTAGCACACTTATCCATTATGCGTATTCATGTATACTGCACAGTTTATGTGCCTACCAGTTGCCCAACTGTATTCACAGCTAAGCATAGACATTCAACTCTTGGCCCCCCCTAGTGGCTGAGGACGATGTGCAGTTGCGCACTGTGCCCTTAGACTATGGGGCCTGCCTGTGCAGGAAACTGTACTGTGTAAAATGCAAAACAACCCAAGTTTACATTAAGATACATTTATTAACTATAAGATTGCAGTTTCAGTTCATCTTCCTGGCGTCAACATTAGTCACGTGATTTGTAATGTTCCAAATGGGCAAATATCCAACCCGACGGTCCCAGGATAGTCAGAGACATCACAGCCAGAACGAACACACTCTCCTGCAAATAACATAATAAAAAGTTTACTTAATGCACCTATAGGGCGTGCTATTTAACCAAGTTAGACTTACATGTCAAACTCACCATAGCACCAACTTTGGATTGGGGGGGCTTGCCTTGGATGTAAGTTGCCCGTTGCTCAATAAATACAGTTCTGGACACAAGAGCCCGTCGAGCTTTCAACAGTACACCTAGAAACCCACTCATTTTTTATTATTATTATTTGTATTTTTTCAACAGGCCAGGGAAGTCTGCAGTTCCCAAAATCCGTTCGAAGTGAGTGCGTCTGGTGCTGTTAAATAGCCCACCTACTGCGCACCTGCCCATTGGCTATTGGTGATTACGCTACTTTTAAGGACATTAGGGAACGATCAGGGCCAATTTTAGACAGTAATTTAAATACAGTCGTTTTAAATTCATTTGACTACCCATGGCTGCTGTTATTTTATTGTGTGCATCGTGTAAACTGCAGGCTATTCCCCGTTTCAGAATTGTGCATACCTCCTTCTCACAGGTCATAGGCAGTTTACATCTGTCATTCTTATCCGATCCTTGACGCGCCAGTGTAAATGGCTGAAACTGCAGTTCAGCTTACAACCAGTCTGATCAATTCAATTCGTCAATAAAGCTGATAGGACAACAGTCGAAAGGCATCCAAAAATCGGCCTTCTCAAGTCAAAGTGCTATGTGGTAAATGGGATAGGCCTACTACTGAAATTTATGGGCACATACATTTTTACATCAAGTCAAGCAATAGAAAGCAGTATCTTAATACGGTTAAGACTGATGAATAAATATTAAAATCTTCTGACCAGGTATACAGGTAGTAGTGGAAACAGCATAGGTGTTGTTACTCAATAAGAATCAAGTAAAAGTAGAGGATGTGATCAAAATGAATTCAGTTAAAACTAATAAATAAAAAAGATTGTAGATAATTTCACTCTTTTTGTCATTTCTTTAACAGATTTAAACTATATCAGACTCTACAGCCGACTCCAGTGCAGATGAGTCCTGTCTTTTATGGGGACTTTCTGGGCGGCGCAGCAGGTAATCTGGACTCCCCAACATCTTCTCAGGGGTCAACATCCACCAATTGCAGCAGCTCTTCCAGACAGTGGTGGACAGAAATGCAGAACACAGGACACGACTGGTCTGGAGAGGCGGCAATCATGATGATGATTTCCAAAAAGCCAACAGAGTGAAGGAGGCACAGAACACAGTCTCAGGGTCTCGGGGTTTGTGCTCAGACTACAGCAGGACTCAGAGGGAGAGCAGAGGGCGTCCTCAAGGGAGACTAAGTGGTACAGCACATCCCCCTACATTCAGCAAGTCAAAGGAAGAATACAGTAGGTCCTATCTTAGTCAAGGATTCATTTTATATTGTGGTGGGGTAACACTGGTGCTATGAATGTAGCAGAAGTCTTGCATTTCAGTTCACGTTTTAAAATACCTTTTTTGTCTGTTTTAGATAAATCTCTTCTACTCTTTTTAGTCCTATGAACACTGTGGACATGAAAAAACATTAATAGGTTTGGCCCTCAGGTATTCATTTTGGTTCACCAAGGACAAAATCTTGGGCACCTCTGCTTTACCAATACATTCTACGATACTTTCTATTGGTGTTGTCACCAAAAGAAAATTTCAGACTTTATTCTAATACTTAAAAAGGGCTTGATATTCCATTATTTCAATACCACAATTATAATAAATAAAAACATAATGTAATATTCAACAAAAAAATCATAGTAATTTCATTGTTATTATTACCATGTGGTCTTATTCGTGATAAACTTAAAAAAGAAAATAAATCATTCAAAGTAACAAAGAGTAAAATACATGAGGAGGTCTATGGTGCTTTTTAACATAAAACAGAAACAAAAAGCCTGTACAAATGGTGTCCCTCTGAAAGTCAGTGTGAAAAATGTCATGTGCCTAACAAACTGAGCATGACCTCACAAGACTGTGAGTACACTCTGTCATGCTTCACTTTGGACATTCCTCTTTCATGAAATTAGATTTGAGGAATAAAACCATGCCCATTATAGAGAAGGTACAGCACACATTATAGTTAAGAACAACTTTTTTTTTTTAGTTTAAGGGTAATCAAAGGGGACATAAACTGAAAAGGTGTGATCAGAGCTAGGGATGCACTATTCAGATACTGGTATCGATATTGGTGTAGATACTCAAAACATTTTCTGGATCAGATATCGGCTTTCAAATATCAGTTCAGCTGATTACTTGTTGGATATAAATCATTTTAATAAGACTATTTATCAATCATAGTCAGCCCAGAAAGTTTCACAATGTTTGAACTTTTATTTACACACAGCTTCTCTGTAGTTACTTGAAGGATAAATAACAGGTATCTAACACATTTGGATCAGTTTGTCCTATTTTATTTTTGTTTTAAGGAAATAAATGCTGTTCTCAGTGGTATCGGTTTTTATCAGCCATCAGCAGATACTTAAATCTTTAGAATCAGAATCGGTATTGGAACTGAGAAAGCTGGATTGGTGCATCCCTAATCATAGCAGTCATTAAATGTTGCAAATGGGAAACATATACTTATAAGCTTATACCTATAGGTTTCTTTTATATTTTTAAGTGAAACCATCCACACCTTTACCATAATGTGTCTGTCTCAGGAATAAGGAGCCAGTTTCTCAATATTCGGTCATGAAAAAAGACATTACCATTGAAACAAGTGCTTTACCATTCTCCACTCAGGAGAAATTACAAATAATTATGATTCATCTTCCTGGAAGTTGGGAGTGGCAAGGCATGCAACGGCAAGAGACACAGATCAATACCTTCATTGAATCCTCTGCTAAAGACTACATTGCTGTATCAAACAAATATTCACTACAAACACTGTAATAATTTGTATTAATAGCATTTTAATTAATCTATCATTAAATATTACATACAAATTACAGTGCATTTTCACAATACAGTTTAAGTCAGTTCCGTTGCAGGAGGTTACGTTGTTTACTTTCATCCACCTGAGAAAGTTGACACAGTAACCAGAGTCGGTGCAGTGGATTTAACCAATCTCAAACTAGAGATGCAGCTGTGCCTCAGTATCTATGAGGTTTTATGAGGAATAGTATGTCCCTGTTCTCTTTTCAACATCCTCAACTCATTGTCCTGTTTCTTACATGAACTTTTAGCCGCTGCGAAACCTGTCTGTTTAGGTTAGTTCAATGTAAAACCTTTAGTGCACACTTATCCTTAACTAACAATAACCACAGTAATGGCACTTTTGCTGTCACAAACCAGGGGATTCCTTCAAAATTGCACCAGAAAGAGTGTGAATGTTTAAAGGCAGATATGTAAAACAAAAATGTGGAATGCAATAGCTACCATCAAAAAACATAATTAAAGGCTTTTGACTGGCATGCGTGTGCATAAACAGATATGTGCACCCAAAGATCCAAAATAAAAGCCTTTTGTAAATCATGTAGTAAGAATTAACATTACCTGCCAACTTCAGTGGCATTCACAATCACATAGAAGTGATGCTTTTCAGTTCCCCATTACCAGGCCTCATATCCGTCAATGGAGTCAAATGGATGGAATAAGTGTAATGAGTAAAAATCCGTCGCTCAGTCCATAGTGGATCCACTTCATGCTGTTGTCTAGTTTCCAGTCCTACCACCAAGTGAAGAAAGGTCTTCTGCTTTGGAAACTTTGTGTGTAGGATTCACTGTTGGCTCGTTGAGGTGCTCTGGCTGTTTCAACAATTACTGGGGGCATCTGGACAAGCTGAAGAGGAGTCTTTCCATCCTTCAGGGCTTGGCACAAATTCAGAATCTAAAGGAGCGAGGCACATACACATATTGTTATAGATCCTTTAAACCACTAAAGTATTTTTTGTAATAGCTTAAAGAAAATGTCAGCATTAATTTCTTTGAAGAAAACTCACCTGCCCTCTCATCACAGAGACTTGTTTGTGAAATTGACCTCTGTCAAAACCAGGGTCTTTCTATAAAGCACAAGATAACAATTGACACAAATGCACATATATTTAATGCTTATTCTTTGTTGTATTGAATTTTTTTTATGTAAAAACACACTGCAAACCTTAAACAGTTCATAGAGATCCTCTTCCAGGTCTTTAATAAAATTTGGATCTGACAGTTTGGGCAGAACCAACTCTCGGATTTCTTCTGAAAATGGGACTTTGGCTTGGGAAAGCCACGCCCAATAAAAAGGGTCTATAGATTTAATAAGAAAGTTATGCATGTATTAGTGTGAAAACACAGCTATGCGGTTAAAGTTAGTTTCCACATTCCACAAAAGAAGAAAGATGCTTACATGCTCTCCAAGAATCTGGATGTTTAAGTGGAAATGCAAGACCATTATCTATTGCTGCCAACTTGATAATTGGTTCCTTAACAACCACCCAGTCATTATCCTGAAACAAAATTTTAAAAATGAAAAAAAAAAAAAAAAAAAAGGTTTGCAATTCAATTAAAATATAATACTGTTAGTGTGTTTGTGGCATTACCCTGTTCCCTGCAGGGTCCATTGGGCAATCATACTTAAGCAGCCAGTTGTCGTTTCCTCTGTCTACAATAGTAAAGCATTTTTAAGATAAAAATGTATCAATATTGTAATATGTTTGCAATAGCATTTCCCATAAACTTGCCTGTGTTTCTGATGATGTAATCAAGGACTACAAGCCGCTCGAATTGCAGCTGTAGCTGGCGGTTGGTATTCTCAGGCAAAGGCTCCGCCTCAAACCTGCGCAGCCAGAAATCTGCATCCTTGTACCCGTCCACAAAGAGCTGGAAAGAACCAACCTGGATAGGAGAATCACAACAAGGCTTCTGATGTTATGTAAATCAAATGGAAAAAAAGAAAACTTACAAGGGATTACACTATTATAGTTGAAACTCTAACTTTTTTTTTTTTTTTACCTTTGGAGGCAATCCAATTCTATGGAAGCGTTGGCCCACTTTAGGCACCTTTTCCAAAGCCAGCCTCTTTCCTCTGGATTTAACCCTATCTATGGCATTGTAATTAAATGTTTCACTAGCCAAGTACACAACCTAAAGAAACAGATGAATGAAACATTAAATGTACTCATTTGTAATGAACAAGGAGCCCGCAAGTATTGCATGAGGGGTTTGTACCTTTGTTCTGGGAACTATATTCAGTTCAAGTTTTTGGTCAACCAAGCTAGCCCCTGCCTCCGAAAGGTATCCCTGGTTAAGAACTAAACAGTCACGGCCGAAACAGCATGGGCAGCAGAGCTTCTGCAACCATTTTGTCCATTTGGGGTTTAGATGACCATAGGGCTCTTCATTCTTTGGTTTAAATACTCCAATAATCTTCTGTAAGTCCAAACAGAAGAAAAACAGTGAATACAAAATAGAGGCTTAACAGACAGGTAGTATGTATACTCTTTTAAAATGAAAGTTGCATCATTTGCATAGTTCTCTCTTTTTCTGAGTTTTATTTCATGTAATTTTGTGACGTATTTCTTTGAGTTGCTTCAAATGATAAATGAATATCCGATGTTGCAAAACTTCCACTCGGACACATGCAAACTGCACCAATTACAACATTAAAACCCACTCACTGACAAGTATTACATCGTCTAAAGAGAGATCACATGACTACTAAGCACCCTGGTCACCAAGTGGGCGCAGGGTACTTCATGAACCCCAAAACCCCCTCAAATTGTGAATACTTTGATAATGAATGCATTCCTTCTTACATAAAATAAAACAATAAAACAATCTATTAATCTATATTCTGGATTTAAACCAATTGTACAACAAAAAGATAAGCGAAACAAACGTCAAGTTGCACTTCTCTATCAATAGTTACTGTAACATGCATCGAACAGAAGTAGGACATAAGATGTACTATGAGCCACAGAAACACGGATCAAAGTTTACTGTGGTTTGGCAGGCTTGTAAAGAGATCCGAATCAGATAAAAAAGAAAAAAAAAGAACCAGAAATCTTCTTGGTTTAAATGTGTGTGATAATGTAGGTTATGACAAAATGTTAGTGTTATGGTTGTTAAATCTAAACATTTTAGAGTACTAGAAAAATACAGCTGGCACATGAGTGAATACTTTTTAAAACATCCGACTGAGAGGTGAAACAATACTCAGTTTACTTTAAAACACATGGTCTAGCACTGTCATGCACTGGCTCTTACCCCCTGCGAGTCTTTGACAAAATAGCTACCACTGGATCCCTGGTAGATCCTCTCCGGGTAGATGCCCTCCTCTATGGCTCTCTCGGCCTTCCGGATGATTTCCCTAAACTCTGGGTCTTCAGGGAACTCGTTGTGATGTGGATCTCGCGGAGAACCTCCTCGGTCACGGTCCAGCAATGGCTGTCTCTCCCGACTGCGTCCTGGACTGCCAGCCGGAATCCGAACCACAGAGCCCGGTGTCCCTGCAAGTGTGCCCCGCGGACTGGTGTGTTCTGTGGGACCATAGTACTCACCGGAGTCGCGAAGTGGCGAGACAAGCGGGCTCGTCTCATCCATGTTTGCGACTCCAGATGTAAGAAGAGTAAAGAAAACTGGAGAACGAAAGCGGCAATAAGGAAATACAGTGGCGTGGTTGTTGTTTTGTTGGCTTAGACGCTAGCTAACAGAGAAACAGCGAAAGAAAAATCATCTGACTTTCAGCTTCCGGGGGGAGGCGGGACGAGATGGTAAAGTGTTCGTATTTTTAACCAATCAGCGTTTAGAATCTCTGTAAATATTCTTATCTTAAAAATGATTGGTCACAATTCGACAAACGTAAGAAAGGCACGTGAGAGTCCCATTAATTAAAGCCCGTTTCTTTATCACTTGTAAATCGACAGGTGAAAATTAATCTAAATCGTTATCCTAAGACATACGTTTACCCCTAGGTTTACCTGTCATCTTCCTAATCTATTTCAGAATGCTACATGATATTTTGCACAGTTCGGTATGTTGCTTTTTTTTTTTTTTTGCTTGTTTGTTTTTATCTAAACAAGTAGACTATATCAATAAACAAACTATTTTTTCTCATGTTTTCATAATGGCCTTACTGTAGCACTTTTGTTATGGCAAATAATGCACTGATGGGCAGGCAGTGGTTGAAAGTCTCCTTTTATACAGTGCGCATCTTCTTCCGCTTATACTAAGCTACTCACACAGTGCTACTCTATGATTGGTTGAATCCCTGGAAACCGAGTAAGGACACTCTCGTAAGTTGTCAAGTTCATGCTCCAAAGGATTTTGGTACCAAAGCTCCAAAACTGCATCTTTGTTTCGCGGTGGATTGGGCAACGCCAGGGCAGATCTTTGGCATTTGTGTGTGCATTCAAGGACAGTAATTTTCGCCAAAGTTTCCGGAAATTCGGCGCAGACGCCCTTGGTGAGAGGATGGCTGCATACAAACTGGTCCTGATCCGCCATGGAGAGAGCTGCTGGAATCAGGAGAATCGCTTCTGTGGCTGGTTTGACGCAGATCTAAGTGAGACAGGTGAACAGGAGGCCAGGAGAGGAGGACAGGCTCTGAAAGGTACGCAGCGCCTTGCACAATCCCATGGCCTATTGGTACTTGCTGTCATTGGATTTAACTACTTCACCGCTTATGCAACTACGTTAAAGAGTAGAGACAAACTGTAGCCTAAGAACCTATGACAAGAGAAAATTGTATATAAATCCAATACGTGCAGTCATGCCCTATTATGTTACTATGTCCCAATTCACTGGGTTCAGTGAAACACATTTGAACAGTTTATTCTGTAAGGTCATGAAACTACTCTATTGTGCAAGCATTTACCTCATCCCTGGTATAAATATGTATGTATAATTTTTTGTGCCACAGATGCTGGTTATGAGTTTGATGTGTGCTACACCTCGGTCCTGAAGAGAGCCATTCGCACTCTGTGGCTTGTCCTGGATGGTATTGACCAGATGTGGCTGCCTGTTCATCGGACCTGGCGTCTCAATGAGCGGCACTATGGTGGTCTGACTGGGCTGAACAAGGCTGAGACAGCAGCAAAACATGGAGAGGCCCAGGTCAAGATCTGGAGACGCTCTTTTGACATTCCCCCTCCACCCATGGATGAAACACATGACCATTACCAGAACATCAGCAAGGTGGTGCCTCAGTGAAACTGTGGTGTGTTTTTGTGTCATTTGTCTGTTGACCTCTTAATTTGTTCATATAGGATCGACGATATGCTGACTTAACTGAAGATCAGCTTCCAACATGTGAAAGTCTTAAGGACACCATTGCCAGAGCACTGCCTTTTTGGAATGAAGAGATTGTCCCACAAATTAAAGAAGGAAAAAGAGTCCTAATAGCTGCCCATGGCAATAGTCTTCGAGGCATTGTCAAACATCTTGAAAGTATGTACTTATTACAAACATGTGAATTAGATATTAATTAAACACTGAAAACAACACAATTTTATGATTGATCATTTTATTTTTTAGGCATGTCAGAAGAAGCCATCATGGAGCTGAACTTGCCCACTGGCATTCCCATTGTGTATGAGCTTGATAAAAACCTGAAGCCTTTAGGACCCATGCAGTTTCTGGGAGATGAGGAAACTGTAAAGAAGGCAATGGAAGCAGTGGCAGCACAGGGCAAAGCTAAAAATTAGGCTATAACTCATTCTGAAATACACTTGTCACAGACGCTGCACACTTGGATAGCTTCCCCTTGTAACACACAGACATTGAATTGAGTGTGTATACAGATTTGAGTCCCCACACAAACAAACAAACAAATAAATAAATACCCAACCATATTCTGCCTTACTATTTGTTTCCAAACCGGATTTATAGCAGGTGCAGCATTATAACTGGATCCAGCAAACAAGACTGTAATCACAGTAAACCCGAAAGGAATCAGGAAGGAGGTGTATTGAAAACAATATCTATGACTGTGTCAAACAAACCATGTTACAAACACATGTTTCGCTGATAAATATAATGTAGCTAGGTTTTATGCTCCATACACCTGTGCATACACATAAGCGACTCGTTTGTTTTGCCCTTATTAAAGATGGCCGTCAGGCGTCACGTGTGCCCTTACTTCCGTTTCAACTTTGACTGTCCAATTAAAGCTCAACTCCTGCCTGACGACACAACCAATCGCCCGACAATCTTCTCTTCTCGAAAACATGTCGCCAATGAAGCTGTGTGTTCCTGGTAAGTCCCGTACATTTCCTGTTAAAACCGCTTAAAAGTCGTCGTAACTGTACCCAAACGTATATTTTGACTCGTAAACAAGTAACCTAACGTACAGTGTGTTTGGATATTTGTAAAAACACTTTTTTTATTGTAGATAACAAGTTCAGTTAATCATTTCCATCTGACAGCATGGGGTGGGCAATGCCTTCAAGCAAAGTTTGATCTTTTTAAATCATACTGTACATACCATTTTCCTTGCAATGTAAAAGTGATACATTAATGTGCACGTATATTACGAGGTCTGGAAAAAATTAAACAGTTATGGTTCCATGCTTTCCAGCTTTTACTTTCTACTATATCAGGACTCAGGAGCCCTGCCCATCGCCTAGGGCAGGACAGCAGCATTCCTTCACTTTTTAGACTCGTATTCCCCCAGTCGCAAAACAAAATGTCAAAGAGGTGTTTTAACGAGTTTTGAAAGTTGTCATTACGACGTTCACGTAAATGTCAGACTTGCTTAACTATAAAGAAGATATTAAATGGTTTATCTAATGGGTCAATAACTTTCACAGAAGCCATTTTATGTTTGCATCAGGACTGATAGATAAATCTGCAGATGATTTGTACTACAAATTTACTTGTATTCATAAATATTCATAAAAAGGCCATATGGCTTAATGATAGATTTATTTGCTGAACATGAATTCTGCTGGCCAAATGTGAAATTCAAAGTTTCACTTGTGATTATTGCCTACGAATTTCTATCAAATCAATGTGATGAATGCATTTATTTTATGCCATATTAACACAAACGTAGCAAACCATATTGAAACCATAATACCATGTTGTTTGCTTTAAAAGCAGTATTGCTCAGAACTGTTGGCTTTGGCCCTTCACATGTTCCCTTTTATTTCTTTTTTTCCCCAGGTGACAAGCTATGCAGCATTGAAGACTGTATTCCTGGCACAGGAGTGTATCTGCGGCATGGATATATCTACTCTGCACTAGCAGGCTATGTGCTCAGAAAAAACGAGGGAGAGGAGGTGAGGGGTGTGTCGGGCATTGAAAGCATGTCTTAAGATGTTAACCTTGCCAAGTAATGCAGTTGCGCAATGATTGCAGAACCTGTGTCATTTGAAATATATGACATTTCTGTGTTGTTTTCAAACTGGTTTGCAGTTTGTGTTTAAACTGATCCTTTTTTAATGCAAATTTATCTTTCCTTTAAGTTGCCAGTAATCTCAGTCGTGAGGGAAACAGAAACACAGCTGTTGCCAGATGTAGGGGCAATAGTCACCTGTAAGGTATATTATGCAATACTTGTTTTGGATTATCACTATGCCTAAAAGGAAAATCCAAAAGGATAAGTTTCTTTAAATACCAATTGTCTTGCATATTGTCAGGTAACTAGTATCAACCCGAGGTTTGCCAAAGTCCACATTCTTTATGTTGGCTCCACACCGCTTAAGGACCGCTTTAGGGGAACAATCAGGTAACCTTGAAGCACGCACCAAACGAAATGCATAAATGTTTTTGTCCATAACAAACTTCCACTTTATTTACCTTGACAGGAAAGAAGATGTGCGTGCAACTGAAAAAGACAAGGTAAGTGAAACATAAAAATTAGCTTAATGGAAACTATTTATTTAGTTTCTTTTCCTTTTAATCGTAGGTTGAAACTTACAAAAGCTTCAGACCCGGTGACATTGTTCTAGCCAAAGTGGTATCCTTTTTCATCTGTTAAGCAACATAACTTATTACATATTGCATATTGTTTGCAAAATCTGAATGAACCTTGACATATTACTTAAGATTTCTCTGGGTGACGTGCAGTCTAACTACTTGTTGACAACTGCGGAGAATGAACTCGGTGTAGTAGTGGCCCACAGTGAAGCAGGTAGGTAATGTTTTTTATCTCAAAATGCATTCACCAATAATACAAAACATCTAATCTTGAACGTGTTTTGAAATGGTGGTATCAAATTTACCTGATCAATTTTTCAGGTGCTCAGATGATCCCCATCAGCTGGTATGAGATGCAGTGCCCTCAAACACACGCCAAGGAGTTTCGAAAGGTGGCCCGTGTGCAGCCTGAGTATCTGGAGGCTTGAAAGATGCACAAGGAACACACAGCTTCCCTCCTCATTCCCCTTCTCTTAACGTCATGATATACTTTACCTGTGGCTATCATTCCTGATGACTTTCAAGAGAAAGGGCTTGTACAGTATATTGTTGGCTACTTGTGATGTGTCACATCTCTTGAGTGTTTCCTAAAGTTTCTCTTCTCATTGTATTACATTTTGTGGTGGTAAGAACAAACCAAAACCTTATTACGTAAACAAATGATGTAGCTACTTAGGAAATTCCCTCAACATCCAAACGCTGAACATTACTGTAGTACTGCTGAATGGATTCATGACAGCAGAGTATAGCAGTATTTGTGTCTGGGCACTACATCTAGTGTCAGTGAAGCACTTTGAAACTGAAGTGCTGCTTTTAGTGTCTGTGACTTAACTGCTTTTGAGGTAGTCTGAACTTTGACTATACCTCTACCAAGATGATAAATGTCAGATATGCCCGGAATATTGAAGTTTTACATTTGGTAGTCAAGATGTTTCTCTAATTTCCATTGTTCCAAAAGAAAACTTGTTTTTTTCCTCTTAACTCACAAGAGTACTATGTGAATGATGAAATAAAGTGACTATCAAGAACAATGACGAGACATTTTTGCTAATTACCATGTAGGTTTTACCAGTAATGTGCCAATTGGTGTGTACTGTTTTTTTTAATTTTCAAGTAGCATGATGAAGTGGGCCTATTAACAGACTGGACTGTAGTCAAAGGATATTTTCCACCCACTGTCAAAGGGACTGGGGCCACAAAAGAGCTAAATGGTGCACATTTAATTTAAGAATACAGACGTATTACAATCTACCATGATCAAGTTTATTTTTAATTGATTAATAAAGTCTTTGTCATATTGATTTTAGTCATCAAAACGTATGGAGTGAATAGCTTTTGCATCGATGGAAAACTTCTTAGTGGATGGAGCTGCAAAACCAAGTCCAGCTCCCTTATTTGAGTCCATGTGCCGTGAGTGGGCACGCTCAAACTGTCCCAGAAGTCCTTGTTGAAGCTGCTGCTGTGCACCTCTTCCCAGAGCCATGTTTCCACCTCCACCACTGACAGAAGCTGGTTGAAACCCTTTTTTGAAGCCCCCCATTAAACGGAGAAACTTCTGCTGTTGTTCTGAGCTCCCAAACTCTGCCGTGCTCCACTGTCCCAAACCCTAAGAAATGGCAGAGCATATGAAAGACATTGCTTACACCATTTTGAAAGAAAATTTGATTTATTTTTATATGAAAGGAAAAAACATGCCAAAGGTTTAGCTGGTTTCTCTGGCTGAGACGCTTGGTCAATTTCCATTTGCAAAGCCTTTCTTCTCTCCTGTAACAAACAAAAGTTAATAATCTGAATGATTCAGTTTCATTTAAATTTGTAAATACTTTCATCTTTATTCACCTTGTTGACATTTACTTCATCAATATTACCAGCCTTTTCTGAAAGGAAAACTAACTCCACTTGTGGGTACTCCTGGAAACAGACCATATCATAATTCATTAGTTTTTTCAATATCTCCCTCTTTAACTCCATTTTGTATGTACCTCTTGTTCTTCTTTCTCTTCTTTAATCTTCTTTTTCTTCTTTTTTGTACCAGCACCAGCCACAAAGTCAACTTTGCTCTCAACCTGTGTTGAGTGTTTTTTCAGTTTACTTATGTTTGCAGCTTCTTCATTAACTGCACATTCAACCAATAAAAGTTTTTTGTCACTTTCTTCTGACATCTTTTTCTTTTTTGGTTTATGATTTTGTGTTACATTGAAATCTTGTGTCATCTTTCTTGTATCCACAACTGTATCCATTTCATTTTCAGACTTTGCTTTTTTGTGTTTTTTCTTCTTTACTTGACTTGAGTCTGTCTTTTCCATTTCTTTTGCAACACTTAAAGACAGTTTTTTCTTTTTCACCTTTACATCTTCAATCTGACCACTCTCAGAAGACTTCATTTTTATGCCATTTTCTTCTAATTTTGATTTATCCTTCTTAGGCTTTTTTGCTTTAACAGTTTTAACATCAGAAATGTCCTTGTTTGTGAGCTGTTTTGTTCTTTTCTTTTTATCTTTCTCAGTTTTCTTTTCAGGTTTCTCTTCTGTTTTGTTTTTAACTTTATTAGCTTTCTTTGATGTAATTTTCACATCTTGCTGTGCATTGCTGTCTTCAACATCCTCTATTTTTACAATTTCTATATTAGGTTCAGTTTGCACAGACTTGCTTTTGTTTTTTTTCTTTTTCTTTTTGTCTCTCACTAGCTCTTTGTGTAAATTATCTGCAGAATCTATGTGTTCAATCTTCTTTTTGCTGACTTTTACGACATATGCATCATCTGTTACATTATCAGGCTCTGTAGTCAACTTTCTTTTCTTCTTTTTCTTTTTCATGTCATTGTTGTCAGGCGTTTCAACTAGCATTTTCTCAGTCTTGATTACATTCTCCGTTTTCATCTCGGGGATCTTGTCTTTCTTTTGCTTTTTAACCTTTTTTACCATGTCTTTTTCTGGAGCATCTTCAGTGGACATTTTCATGTTTTCTACTGACCCCTTAACGGGAACAACCCTCGGACTTATCTGATAAAAAACAACATCCAAATGGAAACGACCAAATGTTTTGTGCAAACAATATTATGATTATCCAAGATACGTCACGTCACGTATGGCAAGGATCCATTCCTCTGTAGAATCTGCAAGTTTCCCTGGATTAAATCATGCAGAACAAAGGGAAAATAAAACACACGAGTAAAAATAATTATGCTGCACTGAAAAATACACAACAGACAAAATGTATTACACTTACGTCCGTGTCATGATAACAATGTAAACGACTGTACCCAATCAGCAGGGGGTTTTCGAACTCTACCTAGTGCTAAAATTTCGCAAACGAAAATCACGCCCTCGTCTGAATCCGCATGAAACGTAAAAAGTCCATTTGACACTGATTACATTTAATCGTTTTTGTCGAGTCTACTCATAGATCCATGAGTCTACTCTGGTGTCTCTTGGTATCTTGGTATGCTAGTTAGCTAGCGCGTTCAACGTGAACGCTAGCTAAAAGTGAATAAATATCTACACGCGCTCGAAAATCCATTCATTTCCACACACAGAAGATGCATCGACTGAATATGCTAAAGTAACACACTCCAATGAGATAACAAGGCTTACTTTGAAGCTTTCGGTAATAATACACGTGTTGTTTGAACTCGGTTGTTTACTTCATCCGGAAGCAAATCGACCTCTTCCGGGTTCGGGCGTTGTTACGCACCATAGCAACGAAAGAACACGTAGTTGAAATCTACAGCTTCATTGTTTTTACTCATCAGTTGTGTTTGTATTAGTTAGTGTTCGTGTTATATTGCACCAAAATTGTAAAGATCTCTACATAAGCAAACTATTAATAGTTTGTAGCTGACGTCATCCACATTTTCTGGGGATGTGATGCGAACTGAGGCACGGTTATGTCTCTGAGCTTTTATTTACACAATCTGACCATAAACAACTGAGTTAGTTCTAACTACAACAGGTGAGCTGTTCCTAAGTCTCACAGATTACACTCACAAGCTAGCTGGCATTAGCCAACAGTTTTTCAGTTAGCCACTCTCACATTTTTTTGTTGAAAATTAAACACCTAAACAAGACCATGAACTCGTATTTATCAAAATATGTTGTTTTTTTATTTTTTTATCCTGATAAAGCGGATGAAAATGGATGGATGGATGAAATTTCCAGACTATCTACTCTATCTAATTTTTTTTGATAGTGTTTGCTAATGTGTGCATTGTTTCACCATGGTATCTGCGGAACATTCCACCACAGAAATACACATAGAACATCCCCAACATGATGTCACTGCAAAGTATCACTAAGGTAAATTTATCCATTGTTTTGTATACACTTAAGTGGCCGTCCACAGAATGTTTGAGCCAAGGGAAAAAGGCTCACATGGGCCAACTAACAGTGTTAGTTACGGTCAAACATAGGTGACACCTTGGTCAATTATTTGATATATTAGTATGTATTAACATGAAAGTAATATAAGATGAGCAATGCAAGGATATTTCTAATGAGCATCAAAAAGGCTTTAATTTGATGACTTCGACCTTTATTTAATAGCTCTAAAATTTGCACTACACAGATACAACTGTAAACTTGACTGGTTTGTGCTCTTAAAATATTGCCTGCAACTTTTTAAAGTTACATAATAAGTTGACATTCTGTGAGATTGGTACCACCAGACCAGAAGGCAGTTTAGGACCATCAACAACAAATGTTTGTATAAATCACGCTGTGCTAAACACGTACAACTCATGTGAAGCTGCCATATAACAGTAACCATTAAAATACTGTATTATACTTTGATGAAAAAAAATACATACAAAAGTGCATTCAGTATGTCGTCAAAGCACAAAAAATGTGAACATAGCCTATTGAGCACTAAGATTAAACGCAAGGAATATTAAGCACTATAAGATCTTGTATTATTTGATTTGTGTGGTTCAGTAATTCACTGTTACAAACACTGTTTTTCAAGTAGCAACAATGTGGGGAAACTGGTAGAATGGTAGAAACCTAGGTTGAACGGATCTGAGCGTTGAGTATAAATTGCCATAATAAACTGTTGGTACAAGCTTGATCAATTACAAGGATTTGTAAACATTTACATGTATTTCTGTACATTGAACAAAATACAATGAAATACTGAAAATACAAATTGACTACATCACCCGTTTCATGCAATTCAGGTGACTCATAAAAAGCACTCACAAGGTTAGATAAAGTGCAACATTCTATATCACACTGTCATATTTGCAGTGCACTAATAGATGGCTTCTTGCTTCACCCCCAAATCTCCCATCAGTAACAAAGATATTACATCTATAGTAGCATTGGTAGAGCTCAATAGTAAAGTTTGGAAACAAAGGCTATAGGCTTTAAATGCAGAATAATTTATGATAGCATCCAAGTTTGTAACTTGTGGCAGAGCTAAAATGCAAACGTGTATAGCTATAGCAACCATTTGAACTTGGAGCTATCAGGCAAAATGGCTTCTTATTACTACATTCAAATACTTATTTTTCCCAGCAGCTGCATAAATAACCTAAAGACCAGCTTTTACACTATGTTACCGACGCCTTACCTATAAAGACCCATTTTCAGATTTTGGAATAAAGTTGTGCACAATGCTCAAAACATCTCAAAACCATCACAAAGCTTTCATTGTTGTTATGTTTTCAGTGCAGTGCAGAGTTTCTTATTCTTGGAAAACACAAGTGTCTGTCTGATTCATTTACCATAACCTTCTTCCTGTGTAGTTAACTGGAGCCGTGGGCATCTGAAAGTAAAAATACAATTTATTACTATCTTGATGACATTCACAAAAAGCCCAAGTCTGAGGCCTCACTTACTGTGCCACCGTTCATTACTAGAGCCATTTCAGTGGGCTGGTAGACATGACCTCTAAAGGCAACACCAGGTCGCACGCTTCCATGGCTGCTGTGGTATGTCCCACTGCGAAGACCTTCAGTGAAAAATTACAAAAAGCATGATTTGTGTAACAATGTATTTCTGAATTCCTGTTATATGCATTGATTAAAGAATACTGTAAACTATTGTCAAATCAGCCACTGGCTGCATTATATTAATTAGACAGCTGAAAGTGCAATAAAGCTGTATGAACTAAAACAATGAGGAGCATTTCCTGGATCATGATCACAGGATGTAGACTAGTGAAACCAATATTAGTTTCAGTGTCTTTTGTATTGTAATCTGGGCAGGTCAATTTTAGAAGTAGAAGTATACAAATATAGAGAATATCACATTTACGACATCGTTATGATTATGAGGTACATTTAATTTACCCCCGTCTTCTCTGTAATACTGATAATTGCGCTGTTGCCTCTCACAGCAGTGACCTGATGCTGTCCCTCCACTTGTTGTTAAGGGCCTTGATTACATAATGAACCTCTTTGTTACCTGTTTTCTGTCACAGTAAGTATCACTGTACATTAGCTGCATTTTGAAAATCTTTTCTCAGCCTGTTCCTCTGTGTTTAACCTAGATGTTTTTGGCTTATTCCTCCGTCTGTACCAAGAGCCATCCAAGTGAAATGACTCATACGGTACATACTGCAGAAGATTCAGGCGCTAAAAATGGGTGGAGGATTCTACATGAAAATTAATATGAGCTACAAATCAGATATCTAGGTAAGGTAATAAACTGAATACAATTCACAATAACAAGGAGAATAATCATAAACATATGCAGTTGCTTGGGTACAAAAAAATCGATAGGATGACATTTTTTAAATATTATGTCATGTACTTATTTATTTTCAAATCAAGGACCTGTAAGACCAGAACCTTTAATAATATTTAAAATTCCGAAAATCAAAACATTGAATCAGTCTTTTGATTCATGTAGTTGCATGCTGTAATTCACAGTTGCTCCACAAACAAAACGGTAAGGCTCGGAAGTGTGTCTAGTTTTAAGGCTGAATATGAAGTATGTTGTCAGTTTCCAGGCAACAGTTCTGACATAACATGTGGAAGCAAATTTAAGGGCACAATTTATCTCAACTTGTGTTCACATCACTGCAAACAAACATATTGTAAACATATTCAAACACTGAAACCTACTTTCATTCTGGTCCTCCATTGCAAAGGGTCGGTGAGAGTGTGATGTTTCTTCAAAGTGGGAAGAGGCGCTGGTCTTACTGGTCTCATAGTAGTCCTGTGTGGCCGACTCGAGGGGTGTCCTGAGGCTCAGGTGTACCTCTGGGATGGCGTGGAACAGCAGTAAAATCCAGCCCTGGATCACTAAAGCCACTGCGAGAGCAGGTTCATCCAGCACCCTCATGTCTCTGTTCTCTCCTTTTCCGGATCTTTCTCCTTTGGTCTTGGCCTTGAGCGCCTGGCTGCCATATAGATAGAAGCCGAGCCAGGCCACCCAAAGCAGCGCTGACGTGAGGCAGGACAGGAACAGCCACACAGCGTTACACTTCCACCTCCTCTTCTCACTTTCAGACTCTCTGTCATCGTCACTGCCTCCTCCATCTGCCCCCAGCTCCCCTCCACACAGGACCACCCCTAAAGATAGACCCATTGCTATGAGGAGCAAGCCCAGTGTGTAGCTGCAAATCAGGGCAAAGTCCAAAGGTGGGTATTCACAAGCTGGATGGCCCTCTCTGATCACGGTCAGAAGAACCCACTCAGCAGAAATGATGCCTTGAACCAGGGCCAAAGCCAGGCCCAGAGCTGCCAGTGTGCTTCCTGAGGGGCTCGTCCTTCCAGCCACAAGCCTCCGCAGCCTCACCCCCTGCACCACCAGACTGGAGAAGCACAGGGCAAAGAGGGGCCCCCAGAAGGCCCTGCGTACCACACACAGCCACTGGTTCTTCCCCACCAGAAAGGCCAGAGAGATGGTGAACAGCCCCAGTAGAGTGGTCAGGAGCAGGAGGAGAGGGCCCAGGCCAGAGCGCCGAGCTGGGTCCGATATGGATCGCAGTTTGACCAACATGAAGATAGAGACGACCAGAGAGGTGAGCCCCCCACAACAGGCCACTGCCTCCAGCACTACACCCCACACGGCCTCTAGGTCACACAGAACTCTGTAGGGAGGGTCCACATCCACACTGCACCCCCGCGGAGGAGGGGGGGAGACCTGGGCCGAAGCCTGGCTCAGCAGAGATACCAGGCAGATGATGACAGAGCCAACGGCCATCTTAGAAACAGAAAGTAAAAACCTATGAAAGTGTTAAAGCCCACGCAGCACTGGTACATACTGCTTTGTTAACAGCTGCTGTTATATAAGAGTCATTACTGTAATGCGCCTATTATTCTGCAAATGTCTAACTCAGAAACACTCACACTGGTGTCACAGATGAGAACTGCATTTAGCACTGGGCACTGGTTTCCATGGGAACGGGAAACAGCGTGGGACGACTACAGCTAATACTGGCCTTTCAGGAGTCATGTTCAGTCTCCAAAAGCTAAATCACTGCTCAATATTCATCCATGATATTTCTCAGGCACACCACTTGATCAACCCATTCACATCCACCATTTTCAAAAACATGGGCTTAGATGAACATTGTAAACAACTCAACTAATTATGCAAATACTGTGAACAAAGACAAATCAAAACAAAATATACACACCTCTGATCCCGTGAAATGATTTGAATCCTGGTTAATTGGATCTTTTACACAGCGCAACAGAGAATGTTTCCATTTTGTCTGAGGAAAACAAAGCCTCTCTCTCCTCTGAAGTCAGCGCGCCCAGTGATTACAAGTACAATAGGCTCCACACTTTGTTCAACCACTGGCGTCCTGCTGTGTCTGTGACTTGTCCGGCTGCTCAGAGACAGATCCACAATTATGATGCATGTCTTAGCTGTCCGCACACCCCCATAGTCAAATATATCTTCTGCCTTCTCTTGGTCCGTCTGTCCTCTTTGTGTTCTGTCTCTTCTTTTCCTACATTTCTCCGCACTGTGCGCTCTCTCTCTCTCGCTCTCTCTCTCTTTCTTTTTCTCTTTCTCCCTCTGCTTCACACCGTTGGTGCGGAGGTGTCAGCAGAGATGCGTCTCACCCACTCACTCACACACGCAAACGGATCGCCCACCTGTGTTACCGGGGAGAGTATAGGAAATGCCATATACCTCACTTCAGAGCCAGTCCACAGCATTACTCACTTGTTTGCACATATCTGTGTCATCCTTCTGCCATGCTTCCATTGCTTCCTTTTAATTCTTTATGCATTTTTTTGTACACAGCGCAACAGCGGATGAAGTTGTCGAGAAAACGGCAAGTAGCCTGAAGTCCACTGTCAAATGAAGAGGGGATTTACACTGTGAACACAGGTAAGCACTCAATCTACGTGGGTAAGTGTATTACATAACAACCTCAAAGGCATGATTCAGCCAAGTGTCCGTTTGCAGTCGTCTCCCGTGTGGATAGATTCATGTGAGAGCTTGGCCGTGACTTCTATGAAACAAAAGGACTTTCTGAGCTAATTGAAACAGTAAGGATCAGTGAGTAGTGAGAGATTGACGGTGACAGGAATCAGTGGGCTTAAGGGGTCAAACAGGGGGCGTACAAAGTGGTGGGCATTTGTAGGAAGACTTGTTTACTGTTGAGTAAACGAGTCCAAAACTTCACTAAAATCATGATATGTTGACTATATTGTCATGATAAATACCATTGTTTATTTTCTGACACTCTCCTTTTTCAAATCTTACCTGAGTTATGACTTTTATGAAAACATTTGCTACCCAGATACCACTCGATACTCAAACTAGTATCGAAACTAGATACTCAGTTGAGGAATTGATATTGAAGAAATTACATGAATAAGACAAAGTTGGATCTTTCTTTAATAATTTTATATGAGTCTTAAACTATTTATAAGACACATGATAATATTAAAAGTATTATTTTGTATTTTCTTTATTATCCTTGTGGTATTGACATTTCTTTTAAAGGTCTTATATTACACAAAATTGACTCTTGTAAGCTTTAAGGCTTGTTATAATGTTGTTACCATGTCTAAAAACACCTGGAGTTGTGTTTTGTTCATTTCAAGTTACTTGAGCTACTATTTACGTTTTGTTCAGTAGAGATTGGCACTTCCAGAACTCAGCCTAAATATGCAGGGTTTGTGTGTAAACCTTGTGTGAATGAAACAAAACACAACTCTGGGTATGTTTATGATGAGGAAACAACATTATAACAAAATCATAAAATTGCGTATTATGGGCCCTTTAAGTATTGAGCATTTCTCTATTTTTTGTATGACAACACTAATATGGAGTAATAAGTTTCAGTTCCTTAAATTTGCTGAGCTCTTTGGTCAGCTGTTGTTGGGGATGAGCTCTGTAAAGGATCAGTTGCCTCGTCATTGAGAGGATGGGATGTGGGTGACAGAGAAGCGCTGACTAACTCCGGTCATCATTCCTAATCTCTTTAATCCACTGGTCACTTCAACAGGCTTATGAAGAATGGACCAGGGCTCAACAGCAACACTTAAACTAACCAAAATGATGAAGATTTTGATTTTGGCATGTAACATATTCCATCCCACTATCACATGTACCTGTTACTTTTTATGCATAACCCACCAAAACATTAGTGTGTTAGTGAAGAAAATGTAACCAATAAGGGATGTAATCCTATATTATTATAAGATTACATCCCTTATTTCTGTCCAGACATAATTTGTTTATAGAATATTGTGATATCATCTGAAATATTACTGGGTTTCAGATGATATCACAGTATAGCTGCCCCCCATCTGCGTTAAACAAATATTATTTAACGCAGATGGGGGGCAGCTAAAATGAATAATGTTAAAATACAGATTTTTGTTGTAATACAGTGAATTCTTGGGTCTAGTCACGAATAGAAATTATCAGGTTTAACATTAGTGAATTTACCTTTTGGATAAGTACAATTTATAAGCACAATTGGACAAGTACAATGTAATCAGTAGGGAAAACTGTCACTTGCCCTCCATCTGAGAGTATGACATCATCACGTTATAGAATCTGAAACCCACCAATAATTATGCATTTTTAAACCAAAAATTAGAAGTAGGTATGGGTGATAATGATGAAATGAATAGCTTTTTTTTTTTTAATCTTGATCCAGTGAAAATATTTAGACAATATTTCTCCAATCCATCAGAAAGGTGCCACAACATGCCTGTAAATGTCTTGTTTTATCACTTTATCACCCAAATATACAACTGAGATATCTATATATAGCTTTAAGACTTTTACTAATTTTAACTCTTTTAACCCATGTGCACAAATTATTTGAAGTATAGCCTTGAACACACATGTCAAAAACACTGTAAATCTGGTTTACTTTTAAATCAACTCTTTTTTTCAGCATTTAAACAAAATATTTTTAATATAGGCAATATACACTTATATACACTAGTCAAAATGTTAACATTAAAAAAAAAAAACAATTGCAATGTTATATTTTTTATATATATTGCTCACCTGTTCTTAAATGTAAATTTTTTGCTGGGGGTCCGTCACCTACTTGTTTCTATGGATATGTCACTGCTCTGCCTGGAATATTCCACATTATCACATTAGACAGTTATACCTTACATTTATTCAAGTACGGGTGGTTTTATAGCTCAAAAATACCCAGGAAAACGTGTGCAGGATTGCCTCTCCATAGGTATGACCTGTAACTTGGTCTGGTTTGGTCTCCATGATGATAGAAAGGTTCAGTACCATACTGTGGAACATTTCAGACAAAGTAAGACCATGAAGAAAAGCATTTGACGGACCCCACATATTTTCACATTTCTATACACGCAAACTTTAGTCTATGCGAAAAACTGAAAAATGTGCATGGTGATAAACAGGAACAAAATGTGCTTTTTAAAAATCACTTGTAATCATGTCTTTCTGAATAACAATGCCTATTACTCTCACTCTCCCCTGTAGTGACATTAGCTGCCCTTTTAGGTGATTACCATGTGCATAGTAATTTGAGCAAGCTATCACAACAAAAATCTACCAGTAATTATACTTTACCCACACAATTCACTTCACATAATTATGCAAATATATCCTGCTATTAGAATAAAATGATTGTGTTCAGGAACAATAGAAAAGGCATGGCAAAAGGAGAAATTCTTCTTCAAAACTGAAGAAGCAGCTTGGATGAGCTGCAAAACGTATTCGACCAAATAAACTGTGTCCAGTTGACAAACTGAATTTCTCCTTTTGCCATGGATTCTACCTGGACGACTGAGGGATTCTACACACATCAATAGAAAAGGCAGTCGACTGGCCATCCGCAAGTGCTGTGTGTTGATCACATGTCCAGTAGATGGAGCTCTGTGTATGTGTGTGTGTGCTTTTTTTTTGTTTTTTTTGTTTGTTTTTTCCATGAATTTTAAACACCATAAAACATACATACATTTATAGTAAATAAAATATATATTTGTACAATTGCTTTTTTCTGTTTGCCTGGTCAGCCAAAAAAAATAATAATAATAATTTTTAAAAAATTTAGTACTTACAGCTGTACAATTAATAAAATAAAAATAATGAAATTATTAATTGAAAATCAAGGTCAAATAATGCAAGGGAAAAATTTGATTTTTTTTTGCCCAGTCATAGTAATACATCTTTGTTGAGGTCAAAATATATAGAATTGGGCCTTATGATTTACAAGCAATATAGTCATCTTATTTCTGTAAACAATTTCTACACACTACAGCTATAATTTACAGTCATTTTAAAAAATAAAAATATTTTACAGCCGTATAATATATCAGCGTTCTATATGCTGTTCCCTTAGGCAGCACACAGTGGAACAGGGGCCACATTTGAGTTTACAGAGTGGGAGTTGTTTGTATGTAGCCTCCTCCGGCTATGCCTCACATGCGCGTGTGCAGATGAATGACACCCTGGCACAGCGGACACTTGTGCTCCACGTCTTTACAGGCGTTCACACAGAATGGGATTAAACAGCAGGGCCAGATTCTGCAGAGCCAAGTTACAATCAATCAACATACAACAGATAAAATATGCACAGTGTATAATTGTACATAACAACAAATATGTTTTTTGAACATGCTAAAAATCTACACAAGAAAACAATTATAAAGTAATGATGATGGAGAGAATGGAAATGAGAGAATTAAAATGTATGTTAAACTAATATATAAAATGATACTCACAAAAAGACACCCAATGTTCCACAGATGAGCCAAGTGAGCAGCCCATTCTTGTATGTTACTTCAGTTACCACATTGTTTTGGCAGTGAGGACACTGCATCCGTCCAGGGGAGTCTGTGGGCTTCGGTTGGACAACGACCACGCTGGCTAGATAAAAAGTAAATTTCTTGAACAATTCTCATTCACTGGTGGATATTTTGTCAATTGCTTTCACTATTGGACATTTTTTGAATTTCTGAAGTTACACACCAGGTTGAACGTGAAGTTGAGGCTGGGCTTGGTACTGATAAATAACTTGGTGAACTGGAAAGTAGAAAGACAGTACTAGGGTGTGAGTATCTTGTCCATCTGAAATATGCAAGACACAATTCTTTTTTGTCTTACCGGGTTGCTGAGCAGAATAGGTCCCTACATTGTACTCTGTGTATTGTGGAGGGGCAGGTGTCTGGTTCTGCTGTGCAGGTACAGGTGGATACTGTTCACCGGGAACAGATGGGTAGGGCATAGGCATGGGCATGGGCATAGGCTTCTGGTCATTTTCCATTATGGTCACCTATATCTGAAAAGAAAAATCATCAAAACGAATTCAGTAGTTCCTCAAAAAATAGCTCAATAGCAATAAGACCCAACATCAACAAAACTCCAAATCTTGTGACTAATATATCTTAGAGATTTGCACTGCTGGAAAACTCTGTTTTTATAATTGCCTTAAATATGTTATATGAGGATAATGTAATAGAGATAGAGGTCAGGAAGCTTTTACTGTAAATTAAGACTTACCAGTAAAGCAGCATTTCAGAAGGGCTGCACCCTGAGCTCAGGACTGGGCACATTCTATTATGGTCACACCTCAGAATTTTCAGTGAATCTAATAAACTAATAAAGATTTTAGGATGCTAAATACTAGGCATGACAGAAGCATTTACCAGCAGTTTATTGAGTTGTTCCACTGCGCTTTTGTTTACTTTTGAATGTAGTGGCTATAATATACAGTATCTCTTATGAGAGTTTTGCACTGCTGCTACAAACATGGTGGATTTACATGGTAACGTCTGTTTTTGGAAATGCCATCCTAAAATTTATAGTTAATGCAATAAACTAATGTATTAGTTTTTAATATGTCAGTTAAAAAAATTAAACATCAAAATGATGTATTTTGCCTCTTGCTCGCTCACATCATCACATAGTATAGATCACTGTATGCAGTCAATGGGACAATGATACAGTACAAAAGGAAATCAGGAAATACCATCATGGTAGTGTTTGGTTAAACATTCCAGTTTCTGTGGGCTTACTCATTCCTAACAAATACTATTCCTTAAAAGTATGTGACCCTTTTTTGTCTTGTTTAATATTACTTTAATACTACTACCAATAATAAAGATCTATTTAAAGCAAAAGAGGTTAGTTATTAGACCTTACCTGAGTGAATGACGCAGAGTTGGTCAGAGTGGAGAGACCTGCTGCTTCCTCCTCTGCTGCTCACTGATGTCAAAAAGGTGACTGACGAATCTAGTGAAGGTGGAGCATTAACAAAGGCACTTCTACAAATGGCTATACACAGCCTCTATTTGAAGTTTTGCATTAAATCATATTTAACATACTTTTGAGATTCATTTTAAACAATTACTTATTGTTGAACTATTTTAGTTAGATCTCAGATTACAAATTTTGTATTGATTTTAATTATCTCTGGTTTCATGCTGAATGGGTTTGTTTGAGTTGATGCAAAAGAACAGTTACTGTTTGGTGTGTGAGGTGGAGGCTTACTAAGGATGGTTTTAACATAAACATACTTTGGCATTAGTGTGGAGTTTTCCCCCAAAAAGAACTCTTCCTCCTTTTAGAATGCTGCTGCAACAAAGGAATGATCTGAATGTAAAAGTCAAAACATTCTTCTGACAGCCTAATCCCGGGCATTTTGTTGTATTGTGTTTAATGTTTGTCTCTTTCAAATGAAATAAATAATGAAATGAAAACTATTGTGACAAAGAGAGTCTTTGTTCCACGACACAAGCATTCATTTAATTTCACACATTTGTTAATTTGTTTCCATATCCTACCTAAACAGTTTGTTCTACAACCCTGGATTCTTTGTTAAACTAAACACACACATTATTAATTTAAACTTGATTTGTTTATTTTAAACTTCATTTTTACTTTATTTATTAATTAATTTCAGTTGTACATTCACAAACTTACCTGTTCCTCCACATGTCTTTGTGACCAAAGAGGGGCATGCTCCAGGTCTTCCATTTTTAAAGCCTCTGGGGGAGGTCGTCGGCCAGACCATGTGAAGAGGAGAACTGGTTTAAGTTTTTTTTATTTCAGTGTCTTTTTGTATTTTGGTATGGTTGTATTTTAGTGTGTATGGTTTATTTTAAACACTGTTTATATTGACTTAGGCCCTCATAAAGTAACCTGCTAGATTTGATGTACTGCTACAATTGAATTACCTCAGAGGAAATTATACTTACCTGGGGGAGGACCTTCCGCTGGGGACAGTATAAATGGTAGTCTGGCTTTGTCAATTAGGGAGACTTTTGTGTAGTTGGGTGCACATGATTGTTGCATTGTATTTAATATAAGTTACTTATTTTCTGTTTATTTGTTTGAACAATGTATTTGTGATTAAGTTATTATACATAAACAACAGAAGTCTGTTTAAATACATTTTTGTCTGGTAAGACACTTTTTTTATCGTAAACCTGCTACCTGCTTGACCACATTGGCCAGCTTTCCCACAAATATTGATAAGACACATTCAAATGTTATGTAACATTTTATTTGTACAAAAAACCCCTGACCAAGTTATACAACAAAGCGTAAACACATACTATTTATTTATACAAGAATGAAATAATAATAATTTGTGCTTTTGTGTAAAATACAATAAATATGACCAATTAGTTAAGCACATTTACGTAAACATTACATAATTGATATATTTTCACATTGTACAATTGTGCTTCAGCCCAGGGAAAGTAAACTCCCTTGTTTTATTTTCACACCTGGTTGAGGTGGGTGTAGTTGTAAATCACAGCTCAAAGGACCATTACACACAACCTGACCTTCTTCACCATTTTAACACAGATCCTCTCTACACCTTTTGCTGCACTGCCACAAATTAATGTAAAGATGACGACATCAGAAAGACCAAACCTAAATGCACTCTGCAACTGATTTGATCATAATTTGATTTCATTTTGATTATTGACACGATTAAATGCTCACACTATACAGACAGTGAATCCTTATTGTAGGGAGAATTTGGAGTTAGCAGGGCTTTTGACACAGGCGAGTCTCAATAAAGCAAACATACATTAGTATAGAACTATAGACATGGATACTAATAGATTGGTGTCATTGAGCTAAATGCGTTTGTGGATGTGAATGACATTGTTGCACACTGGGCATGTGTGCTCCACGTCTTTACAAGCATCAACGCAGAAAGGGATCCAGCAGCAAGGCCAGCAACTGTGGGCACACATCACATTATCACACTTTCAAAATGGCATGGGATTTAGCTGTAAGTGTGTTGTGTTACGTTAGTCATATTTAGTTTTTTAAAACCACAAAGGTGTTTTTTCATTGCCAGTTTAACCAATGTTACTTCCTTTGCCCAGTTTGACCAATGATGAACAATATAGTCTGTTATTATTTCTGCTGTTACCGTATAGTTCTTGTTTTGTTTGAATGAATAAGATCTTATTTTTTACTCACAGAAAGATTCCGATTACACCACAGATGATCCATGTGAGGGCGCCATTTTTGTACTCGACCACAGTGACCACATTGGTTTGACAGTGAGGACACAACATCTGCCCGGGACAGTCTGTGGGATGGGGCTGCACCACCACTGTTACTGTAAGAAAAAAACACACACAGGCTCTATCACACAAGTATCACATGAAAAAAGTGACTTCAATAAAAGTAGAAAATTACCCGTTTAAAAATGTAGACGTGTTTCTGTGAGGGTTTTCATCAGCTGCTCCTACCCCCTCCCTTTCTGCTCCCTCTTCCCCTTCTCTCTCACCTTGTTTGGTCCTTCCTGGGCGGATCCCAATTACTCCTCACCTGCCGTGCTCCACTCCTGAGACTCATCCAGCAATCCACTCCTGCAATAAAGGCCCTGCTGACCTGCTCTCCAGTGCCAGATTGTTCTGTCAGTCTTGTGGTGATCAAGCTCAGACTAATTCTCTGTTTCTGTGAACTCTGATTTTGTATACTTACCTATTTTTGTCCAGTCTTCAGTTTCGTCTTCCGGAGCCAGCTTCGTCCCGTTACCACCAGTCCTGTTCCTCCGGTCAGCTCCAGCCTTCACCTACCTCCACTGTCTACAGCCACCCTGGAACCGTCCTGCCCCACCCCTGAAACCCACTTGCCCCAGAAACCTATTTTTGTTAATAAATCCTTTTTGACTCTGCATATTTGGGTCCGCCAGTCTTCCCTTCTTAACAGTTTCGGACAAATTTTGAAATATATTATGAAGTCTTAAATGTATGGACCTGTGTAGATTTTTGTTTAACAAACAATTAAATCAATTTTCAGCAAGTCTCAATTTATAAGAAAAAATACTTGTACATTTTAGTCCAAAATGTAGTGGAGTAGAAAGAGTACCTGCTTTTCAATATAGTGAAACAAAAATGAAGTATAAAGTATGGAGTTTCCACTGTTAAATGTACTAAAATAAAGATACCTTAAATTTGTACTTAAGCACATTTCACTTTTGTATCTACAGATAAGGTGCCACTAAGATAAGGTGCCACTAATTTACCAAGACTTTGGCCTCTGAAACTTACCAGGCTGCACTGTCTGTGTCTGGGCTGCATACTGATAAGCTACTGGTTGACCTGAAAATAATAAAACAGTGAAGGTAAGGATGTACAATAAAATTAACTTTAAAATTATATAGCATGCGACAAATCTTCAGTAAACATTAAATTAAAAAGAACAATAAATTTATATATATATTTTAGAAATATAGTAAGAAAGACAAGCTCGGTGAAAGGGTGTCTGAATTTCCTATAATGAATAAACGTGAGTAAATAATGTTTGTCTCTGTGTCAAGCCTACGGCTAACTAACTATTCAGGTCCCATTCTGGCTGTGATGGTTACTTACAACCCCAAAGTGCAAAAGAATATGAACAAAAATAATATAAATAAGTTCTGCATACCTTGTTCTTTTATGTTAAACCCAGGTCCAGGTGGTCCGGGATACGGTGGAGGGTCTGGTTGGGCCTCTTTACTCTTGTCCATTTTGCTTACCTATGAGTGAAAACAGAGACAGGCATGTACATTACAGGAGCTAAAACTAATGAGGAAGTGGGCGTCAATCATAGTAGTTCACACACACTTGAAAATCTTGTTTCGGGGGTGCAACAAGTCCTGTATCTCTCACTGTTGGAGCCTGCTGAAGAATGAGCTCCTCTGTCCGTTAAAATAATAATAAAAAAGAATTTACCAAACATGTCTCACTGTCAACTCCGTACCTTCTACAGCCCACAATGATTACCATATTATACAAGTTTTACCACTGCAGGCTGTTGCACATTGACCTGTACTTAAATAAAAGTACCAAACAAACATGAAAAATTTATGTATGCTTGAAAATCACTGAAAGTCAGGAGGCCCTCCATTTGGGAAGATCTGCTCATAACTGCCAAAAGATAAGCTATGAAATCAAAAGGTGATATGGGTGTTGACTTGTTTAGTTATATCCCATTTATTAGAATCAGAACCATAATGTCATAATGATGACATATTCTACCATATAATTATGACCTCCCCATTATGAGCTGCTTTCTTTGGAGGGGAGCCGTTTAGAATATGATACCAAAACAGTGTAGTCTTATTTGGGAATGGGCATATTTTTTAAAATATTATCGTATTTTAGGTTTCACTATTTGGTTTTCTAAAAATAGCATCATAGTAATAAGCTGTATAGCCATTTAGTTAAGTTTTATCTTAGTAACTCCCTATAACTGTTAGCTCCATATAACTGTAATATTGCCATTTTAGAGCCAGAGTTTGTTAGAAAATGACTGATTATAGACAAAAGGATTTGTTTTTACCTTTGAAATCTGAATAATTCCTGTTCCAGTGTTGCTTTCTGGTGATACTCAGGCTGTGAGCCAGGAGCTAGACTGGAAGGTGTGGCTGGAAGTGCAAGTGGAAAAGTCAACATAGTATTGTGTTAAGCGCAGAGACGTGTAGCAACCGTGTTAACAACAACATTGCGGTTAAACGAGGCCAATTATATTATTATAAACTATTAGTTGACATTATGTGAATAGCCACATACAATAAATAGTAGGCCATTAAAATCTGTTTTCTCAACTCAGTTATTCAGGAACAAATAATAAACTGAGAGTTAATTATACCTAATCTATGAGTACAGAGGTTATAGAATTGCGTAATGTTGCACATCAGCCACTGAGTGGCAGCAGTGAGTCTGGCTCTGTGTGCCATGTGTAGCCCTTCTTACAATTTCAGCTCCCAGAAGGACGATGGAGTAAATCTGCTTCTGTAATATTTGTATATTGTTGTATTAACAGTCAGTAAATCACGTTTGGACTCTCCTAAACCTGTTGGCATAAAATTACAACTTCAATATACAAATATTAAATAGTGATTGTGTCTCCATTTTGGTCTGTGCTATAATGTTAATATTTTTGTATTTTTTAAATATTTGTAGATTTCCCGTGCAATAGTACGATGATGTTCACTGCACATAAATTCTAGTTAAACAGGTGGTGTGGTGTGTTATTTCAACTGTTGTGAAGGCGACACTTTATAGTCAGTTCTATAAAGTGACTATAAAGTCTGTCATATGACTGAGTCACACACAGTAGGCCTACAGGCCTGGAGTGACAATATGTCTGCATTTTCAAGAGTTTCTGTTATGGGAGGAACATTTAACTCCTGTGGATTCAAGGTAAACAGTGCCATAGTCAAATTATAACATATTATTAATCTAATCATGTGTGGTATTTAAAGCCATAAATAAAGCTCAACGGGGGCAATCTCAGTTTATTATGCATATATGATGTATGGAAGTAGTTTTAATGGTACTTCATTAAACAAGTGATTTACACACTTTCAAAGCCTGTATCAAACCCCCTGTGTGTTTAACAATGTGGGCACATGCAGCTTAAAGCTTTAACGTGCTTTTTATTCTTTGTTCATCAGGTTTCTTTTACAAAAACTGATGGAAAAAAGAATAAGAAACACAAACGACTTGTAGTATATTTGAAGAAAAAAAAAAACTTCAGTGTAAAATGTGGTAGCATATCACTTTTATGTTTCAAAATAGACAGCCAAATAAATAAATAAATAAATAAATAGCCAGCTAGTCCATCGCTCCCACTCACAGTCCTGTGAGTTTATTTGCGTGTTGGCACAGGGGGCGCAGCTTATTTAGAAGCCCAACAGCTTGTTTAAAGACACTGTTCAGTATCCTAGATGTTTGACAGCTGATGCTCCGATAGCTCCTCCAGAGGGCATGACAGAGACCGTGTGATGAGAGGGATAATGGGCATCTTTAATGCTCGCTATAGTTCTTCGATTCGTACAGTTCCTCTATATGGATGAGAGGCGCGCCAATGTTTTATATAAGCACATGTTAATGGTTAAAGACGCACTTATAACTTTTCTTGTTCGCAGTCTGCCATCTTTCCATGGAGATGTTATAGCTTTACCTGGAATTTTCCAGAGTGTAGCATTAAACATTAACATCTATTTCCATGAAGACAAGCAGATGAGTTACAGGTCACATTTGTAGAGAGGAGTTCCTGCTCACAGTAAGAATGCATGTTTTTTTTTTTTTTTTTTTTTTTTTTTGTGATCAATATTTTATTAGATTTTTAGTATTTATGGGTGAAAGAGCAAATAAGTGCACATGTGTACAAAATTTTAGATACATTTTACACACATACATACATATATATATATATATATATATATATATATATATATATATATATATATATATATATATATATATATATATATATATATATATATGTGTGTGTGTGTGTATGTATGTATACACACACACATACACATACATCTATATGCATGCATATACATATAATAATAACAGTAGTAACAATAATGTCACCAGCACTAACAGGAATAACAACATTATTATTATCATTACTAACATCATCATCAACATCATAGTCTTTATGAAAGAAAAAGAAGAGAGAGAGAAAAAAAAAAAAAGGAGATTAGAGGCATAGCCTTAGCTTATTAAAAGAGATTTTAAAGTTATTGTTAGATCCTCCCACAGCTGTATGTTTTTAAATTTGGCTTTATGGATTCGTGAAGCCCATTGCTCTAATGATACAATGTCCATGAAGTCCAAAATCCACCTTTGTAAGTGCACAAGCTGTGGGGTCTTCCACCTGCAGGCTACAAGACGCTTTGCTGCGGTTAAGCCAGCTAAGAATGTGCGTCTTTCCATAAATGTTAAACATAAATTGGAGGTATCATTCAATAAAAATATTTCTGGTAGGCATGGTATTGTTTTTTGTAATATTTGAGAAAGAGCAACATTCTCCCAAAAGAAGGATAATTTAGTGCATTCCCAAACTAAATGGATAAATGATCCTACTGCGTTACAGTCGCAGAGTGTGCAATTGGGTGAGGGAAGAGCTCCTATTTTGAACAATATGCAGGGAGTGAGATAAGTTCTATGAATAATATTGAAATGAATAGCTTGGTGATTGGGGTTACGAGATGAGAGCTGTATATTTACAGTTTCCCAGTTCACTTTGGAGCAATCAAAGTTAGCTTCCCACTGCTTGGCGACTTGCATAGTAATCATGAGCTGTCTGCAAGAAAGAATATATTTTAGATACACTCCTTTTTGGATTATATATAAATTGGTGAGCTGGATAGGCAGTAGGAGGGGACTCCCATGGTACGCCGTAGGTGCGCATTGCTGTTCGTAATTGAAGATAAAAGAAAAATGATGTTCCAGGTAAGTTATACTTTTTCTGCAGATCTTGGAAACAAAGGAGGCCAGAGGAGTTGCATATATCACCCAGAGTATGTACTCCACTTCTACTCCAAGAAGGGAAAGAAATAAGACGGGCTCCTATTTTGAGACTATAGTTTTGAAATATTGGGGAATGCGAAAACCATTTATTACTGAGTTTACAATGTGTATTCAGATAGTTCCAAACTCTGATTATTTCAGTTATTATGGATCCATATTTTATTGATTTGCTTGGGGAGATGTTGCAGTATATAAAATCTTTGAGTCTATGGGGTAATATGTTTCCCTCTAAATGTTTCCAAGAGGCAGATAGGGCAGGGTTCAGCCACTGAGATAAAGGGCGGAGGACAAAAGACCAATGATACCATTCGAAATTTGGGACCCCAAACCCTCCTTCACTTTTAGGCTTTTGTAATACAGATAATTTAACCCTATGTTTTTTTTTCTTCCAGATAAATGTGGATATGGATGAATGTAGCTTCTCCCAATATTCTTTAGTGGGGGAGAGGGGAATCATCGAGCTTAGGAAATTAACTCGAGGCAGGATATTCATTTTAATGACTAAGATACGTGCCGCAAATGACAGTGAGAGAGGGCACCACTTTTCTAGATCACTGTAAACTTCCTTTGCAAGCCTGTTGTAATTATGCTTAACCATTTCTGTAACTGATGGATATATATCAACTCCAAGATATTTAAAATGATGTACTGTTGGTATATGTTGAATGTGAGTGTCCTGAGCTGAATTAAGTGGGAGGAGAGCAGATTTGCCCCAGTTCACTTTGTAACCAGAAACCAAACCAAAGGCGTTGAATAGGCTAAGAAGGTGTGGAAGGGATTGAGAGATATTGTCTATATAAAGTAATATGTCATCCGCATAAAGAGATATAAAATGAGAAGTGTTGAAGATGGTAATGGGTTTATGGGCAGCTGACTGACGCACTGCTTGAGTAACAGGTTCCAGGCTGAGTGCAAACAGCAAAGGGGACAGGGGGCAACCCTGACGTGTGCCACGAGCTACATTAAAAGGTTTAGAGAAGGTCTTTCCTGTGAGGACCACTGCCGTTGGATTTGAATACAGGACTTTAATCATTGAAATAAATTGAGATCCAAAACCAATGTGATGGAGAACAGACCATAAAAAATGCCACTCAAGGCGGTCGAAGGCCTTCTCTGCGTCCAGTGAAAGGACAGCAGAGTTGGGGCTATGGGTGTGTTCAATAATGTGTAGCAGGCGAGTTTTGATAAACCCTGTCTGGTCTATATGGATGAGATTGTTCACAAGAGGTTCCAGTCTGGAGGCTAAAACTTTAGCGTATATTTTTATGTCTGTATTTAGCAAAGAAAGCGGTCTATAGCTTGAGCACTTTGTTGGGTCCTTGTCCTTTTTTAACAATAAAGAGATAATTGCAGTATTAGTATTTATATTAAATGATCCCCTAGTTATTGAAGAATGGATCATCTCAAGGAGCAAAGAACCTATTTGGCCCCAATATGTCAGATAGAACTCTGGGGGTAGGCCATCCAATCCAGGTGACTTACCCAAATTCATGGATTTCAGGGCTTTGAAAAGTTCTGGGAGTGTGATGGAGACTCCAGACTGGAACATTCTTGTCCTGTGAGGCTAGGAAGATGCAGAGGATTTAAGTAATTAAAGTTTGCATGCTCAATAAAAATAGTTTCTGATGTGTATAATGAGGTGTAGAAATCAGCAAAATTATCATTTATTTCTTTAGGATTTGTAGTCAGTTCACCTGTATTAGATTTGATTGAGTAGATGTTAGAGAGATTTTCACAGGTCTTAAGTTTCATAGCAAGCTCACGGCTTGGCTGGGAGCCGTTTAAATAAAATTTTTGTCTTGTATGGTGTATTAAAAAATCTGCTCTTTTTGTGAGCAAGTGGTTAAGTTGTTTATTAAGTAACTCTTTCCTGAGTATTAAGTCAGGAGAGGGATTAGATATCAAAAGCTGGTCTACAACTAAAATTTCTTTTTCTAACGTTTGGATTTGCTTGAGTCTGGATTTATTTAGGTTGGAAGCAAAGCTGATTGTTTTTCCTCTAATACCACATTTTAATGCCTCCCAGAATATTCCAGGATCATTCACTGACGCCTTATTGAAAGTACTGAATTCATTTATATAACCTATCATTTGTGTTACAAACTCTGAATTTTCCCAAAGTGTGCAATTAAGCCGCCAGCGCGTAGCCCTTTTTGAATCAGAAAGCAACACCACCTTCCCCATCACAGCCTTGTGATCTGAAAGAGACATTGGAAGTAAGACCAAATCGGATATCTGGTTGTATAAATTGGATGAGACAAAAATATAATCAATGCGAGAGAAGGAGTGGTGCCTAGGAGAGAAATAGGTGAAATCTTTCAATTTTGGGTGCATAGTGCGCCAAGCATCCACAACAGAGCAACCTAATGCCCAGCTTCTCAGAGCATTGGAACTTAGTGACTGATCTCTAGATTCACTGATGCCTGTTCTGTCCAGTGAGTGTTCCCGAACTGCATTGAAATCACCACCTATGACAAGGGCGAAGTCTAATAATTCAAGTGTGATATCAGTTAGATTATTATAGATTATTATTATAGATTATTATTATACAGAGTCAAAATCGTTCGGTGCATATATAGCAATAAATGCAATTTTTATGCATGTTTTTGAGGTATTTTTGAGCACAAAAACACCTGTAATTGATTAATTATAAGATAATGCCATACTAAGGAACATTACAGGCAACACAAAAGCATCATGGATAAAATTGGGTTGGGGACACTCCAAACAATACCAGTCTAGACCAAACCATGAAACAAGTTTTGATAAACTCAATTAAAATTCCAAAGAAATTTGTGCTGGTTCTGATTTAAATAGAAACTATAATAGAAACTATAATGTCTCCTCTCTTTTGATTACATCCTGTGGCTGCTTCAGCTGCTGTCACTCAGACAGATGCCCTCAGCTTTTCTTGACAGTGTCTTTTGGTGTTTCAGATAAAAGTGGACAAATGAGTGGTGCTGTATGCATTATCCATTTCAGATATGTATGTTCATGGAAATGAGCCCTTTAAGTAGAGGTCACCGAGATATTTTTACATTTGAGAGGATCCGGAGCTTGTCATGGTTCTTAGTGTCCCTCTGTGTCCCTCTGAGTGGTCTGGCAGTCACTGTAGTGTAGATTTTGTGGGCTCTGTGTGTGCGTGTGCGCGCGCGCGTGTGTGTGAGTGTGTGTGTGTGTGTGTGTGTGTGCATGTGCGTGTGCGCGCGCGCGTGAGTGTGTGTGTGTGTGTGTGTGTGTGTGCATGTGCGTGTGCGTGTGCGTGTGTGTGTGCGTGTGCGTGTGCGTGTGCGCGTGCGCGTGCGCGTGCGTGTGCGTGTGCGTGTGTGTGTGTGTGTGTGTGTGTGTGTGTGTATGCCTGTACATTTGACTTTGAATCCCCACTGGTGCATCTATGTAACTTTTGTAATGGGGACCTATCACCTGCTTGTTATTAAGTTATTACCTTGCCTGGAATTAGGGTGTACATGTTTTGTTTTCTCATATCGATCAGTCACGATTATGGACTAAACTAGATGTAGGCTATATTTGCCTTTTTATCCAGGCTTAGACTTCAGTGGCTGGGTTACTTCTATTTTTTGATATTCTCCGTCAGGAATACATTTGGAAACATAATCATTATTATCTAACAGTTCACATAAAGTAGTTTCCTCAATCCAAATATGGCCCTAATGATTTTTGTGTTTGCCCAGTGCCACTGTGTGAAAAAGGTTATATAAGCACTGAAGGAGAGTGAAGCTGACATCTCGTCAGCGATCATTAAAATGATGGACCATCTCCCAAGACCTTTTCAAAACACAAACAGATCCAGTGTTCTGAAAGTTATTGAAACCTACTTTCACTTTGAGTCATGGCTCAGAGATGATTAAACTGGATGATAAAATTAGAATAATAACTCTGCATTTTTGGTCTCACATACAGTTTGATGAGATCTAATAATGTACTGTAACAAATCTTTATGTATACACGTGATATTTTATCATTAATATGAATCACTTATTTTGTCTCAGCCAATAATGTGGAAATTACTAGTATACAACTATTTAAACAAATGATTTTAAAAAGTTATTCAAAGCTGTAGAATTTGAATATGTTGTTGTAATTCATGAATAAACAGTGGTGTAACCGCAGGTGTAACCATAGCCTCTGAAAACAGGCATTTATTCTAAACAGCCCTAAACCTATGCATATAAAGTAACTCGTGATACACTTACACTGCAGTCTCTAGTAAAAGCAATCATAAACATAACGTCTTCTCTCCTGACCACAGGACTGTTAAGAAGCCTATGAACAACAGCAGATAATAAAAGACAGAAATGAAACTTTTGAAAATGACAACCTTAAAAAGAAAACGTTGCTCTAAAGAAGACAATTCCAACAGAGTGAAGCTAAATAAATTACCGAATACTTTATTTTCATTACATACATAAAGTACAACATAATGTGTGTGACTTTTGGATGTTTTAATCCTAGATCAAATGAAAACAAAGGCTCAATGGTTAGAAGAGCGTTTGCCCATCAATGGCTGTTTGATCCCACCTGTGCATATGGTTTTGTCTTTGGGCAAGGCATTTAACGCACCCTGCCTGTGGATAAATGTGGTATTTGGAGCAACCGACGGGGCAGATTGGCACCCTACCCCAGGGCAACTGTGCTGGAATGAATAATACAGTGTGGCACTTTGAGAGGCTTTTAAAGAGTTATACAAATATAGAGCTGTCATTTGTGTACAAACTATTTTGACATTAACAAATACAATTACATATCAACCTTATACTTACACAGAAAACACAATTGTTTCACATTACAAGCTAATGTTGCACCCCTAACCCAATGCAAACATTTTAATTTACAGCATCGTGCTATAAAAATGTACCCAAAGTCCCCTGACATAATCTCCTTTGAGATGCAACACAAGTACAGGCAGCGTGTGCTTGGGGCCACATCACAATGAGCAGTTCTCACATCACCCTTGGGCTGTAGCAAGTGTTAAAACACAAATAATAAAACAAATCGTTGGCTCAGTGCATAAAGCTGTTGCATTCAAACACATTAGCAGACTAGTAAATCACATTTACATATACATTTAAGGGCGTCATATATTTTTACACATAGGGGAGTAGGGGTTTTTTTGTGAAATACTTAGTGGTTAAAGGTGCACTTGTAACTTATCTTTAGATATGCTTGTTGTCTGTCATCTATTACAAAGGCTTGACATATTGGCTGTAAACAAATTAAATATTTTCTTAATTTCTCAGCACTATACATGACATGTTTGTGTGTATTTTGAAGCTGTGAATAGTCGAAAAAGTACTTCACAATGACTGAAAGAAAAATAGAATTGACATGCTGCCATGTGGCCCATTCAAACAGAACCCCATCAACAGAATATATACACTGACATATGAAGCATGATGTTGTATTTAAATGAGTCCATTGTCTCAGGTTGTGTCTGTTGTGTTAGTATTAAAGCTGTCTTCACTGTGGGGTTACAGAGGAGGGAGTGGTGAGGGCTGTGACAGTGGGTGATTTGTTCTGGTTTACAATAGTAGTCTTGTGAGACTTTGGTCCAGTCTCTAAACCAGGGAAGAAGCACTGGCCCGACAGAGAGAAGAGGTGCAGGTCCGCAGCTGCCACATGGGAGTGGGGAGATCCAGGAGGCTGGGGGGAGATCTGTGGATAAATATTCAATAAGAAGTGTTTGGTCTTCTTAAAAGATTGGTCTCCTATAGCATGGTCAGCGGTGTCAAAAACAGCCCTTAAATCTATAAGAATTAAAATCGAGCGCTCTCCTCTGTCAGTGGCTACAAGAAGATCATTTGAGACTTTGAGGAGGGGTGTTTCAGTGCTGTGTGATGCTTTAAAACCTGATTGGAATTTCTCAAAGATGTGATTTCTCTTCATAAAATCAAAAATCTGGTTAGAAACAGCATGTTTAAAATGGAATGGGACAGGGCCTTCCGACAGAGACTGGTTGACAATAGATAAAATACTGTGTCCAACCACATTAAAAACATCTTTGAGGATTTTGGTGGAAAGAAGCTGAGGATAAGAGACAATTTTTAATAAGTCTATATAATTCAGTTGGACAATATTAAGAATAATAGTTAAAGGTACACTGTGTAACTTTTCTGATGGAAGATTGTCTGCTCATCTCCATGGAGATGCTATTGCTGAAATGTCCCATAGTATGACATTAAACATCTACCTCCATGGAGTCAAGCTGGTGACACTACAGGGCCAATTTACATTGATGCTGCTATAAGAATGCATGTTTTTCCAGACAATAAAATCCCCTGTGATTAAATAAATGCAAGTTATACAAATTTAATGCAATACTGTGTAACATTTTAGGCAAAGCAATAGCTTCTCCATGGATACAAGCAGGTTACGGACCCTCCAACCAAAGAGTTACACAGTGCACCTTTAATGCCAGTGTGAAGTAATTTTTAAGTAATACATGGAAATGCTTTTCTTGAGACCGTGGCTCTTATGTGTACATTTGCAGAATATCTGTCCCCTCCTTCTCCCCCAAGCTGTTTTGTTCAGTAAAGTCCATAAGTCCCAAAATATATAAACATTTTGGTTTGAGAGTCATTTATCTGTGACATTATTGTGTAACTTAATTTGGGTTTCCAGATAAAGCCAACCACAGCCCAACTGTGAGCCATAATCCAGTCAAGTTCATTAGACATAATAAATGAGCAGTTTGTCACAGTATGAATGCAGTGATTAAGTGTTTTGTTTTGTTTTTTTTGGTCTGAAATACGAAATACATCTTTTCTCCAAAGAAAGTTTAATTTAATTTCAACAAATAATACATCATACTCTAATCAAGTAATGCACAAGGTTACTTTTGAAAGTAATTAATGCATGTTTTTGAAGTAGGGGACAAAAATGTGAAATATCAAACAGAAGAAGAGGTTAGTAATTATTTGTGATTAGGTGTTCATGAGCTCATAATGCCACTCAAATAAATGCACATGAACAATAGTTACTTTTACCCATTTCCCTTCTCCATTTTAATAGAGGCCCGTAGAATATTATTGATGTGATTGTGATGTGATTATGTGATTTGAAAACCTTTTTATAAACATGTGCAGTAAAGTGGCTGACTCTCTTACCCCTCTTCAACCTCCACCTCAAGTCTTAATCTCGGCCAGAGTCTTCATTTGGCATCCTTTCTTCAGTTAGTGCCCCCTACGTTTACATACATGCACCTGCGCCCTGTTGATTTATTCATTCAAGTGTTGTACTCCTCGGAGGCTCCCAGTCACCCACTCAAAATGCAGCTAACTCATTCTTTATGCAGACATAGAAGATGAATTCTAGTTTGAGCTGTGCCTTTGGAGAATTAGAGGATCCTAAATTATTGATCTGTCTATATCGCTCCCACATCAATGATTCATTGTTGCATTCGTTTATTCATTTCCATCATTTGCAGTGATTTTACCCATAATGCATAGGGAGTACTTCACCTGGCTGCACTGGGGCTGGTGGTAGACCTGGTTGCGAGGAGAACGTAGAACGCCGTCTTGAGCTGTGGTGGTTTTTTCGGTTCGAGGAGCGCTGGGGTCCCCATCATCCACGCCATTGGCTTGACAGCGAACATTCTTCACACATAACACCTGTACATACAAATTTAAGAAAGTCCTCAAAATGGTGCCTGTAACAGCAAAATTAAACCCATGAATAGTACATGAGCCAGACTTTTTTCACAGTCAGTGGTTTCATTGCTTTTAAGCACATTTGGGAAAAATAAACATTTTGACTAATACATTACTGCATTCATTAATCAATTAGCTGAGTTATTGCCAGTGGTGCTGGCATTAATTGCGGCTTTTTCTATTCGCTCTTACTGAGCACTCGGTGTCCTCCCATCATGCACTTGAATTATTATACTGATAGTGTATGTGAATGCAATTGGGGTATATTCTGCCTCTTACAAATAACACTAACAAGAGACAGACCCTATGCCGTCTAAGTGGAATTAAAAGAGTGAACGTTGCTCAATTTGACTAAGCATTATTAGTGATGAATAATTAATAATATAATGTGAAATAAATGCAAAATATCTGTCTATTTAATAGCAATTAAGTTAAATCTCCTAACAGTGTTTTTGTTGTTCAAGGTTGACAATCTATGAATTGAAATTACACTATTACTAATATCTAATTTTAGCTTATTATGTCAAACTGTTGTCAAGAGAAGAGACATTGCACAGTTAAAAATGTGTTATGTGACTTTTCTGGTGGAAGGTACTGTATGTCACCTGCTTGTCTCCATGAAGATGTTATTACTTTCCTTGGAACGTCTACAGTATGCAAATAAATGTTTCCTTTATTTGATTACAGATGTCCCTTGAAAAACATGCATTCTTATTGTGAATGGGGTCACCTCACCACAGATCTGACCAACTTGTCCTGATGGCATCACCTGCTTGTCTCCATGGAGATATGTTAAAATATCATGTGGAACATTTCAGGCAAAGCAAAAACACATGAAGTGGCAAACCTTCCACCAGAAAAGCTGCATAGTGCAACTTTTAGATGGCATAAAAAAGATATATCTCCAAACTACATTTTTCTGATGACAACCCATGTATTTACATTACATACAGTAGTGTTTAGGCTGTTATATTGTTCTGTCTTTGTGCCAAACTATAATCAGGTATTGACTATATAGAAATATTGGACAGTTAATGACGTACTTTTCTGAAACTCTGCTTGAAGTTGTCGGAGAGGAAACCGTAGAGCAGTGGGTTGGCGCAGGAGTTGGCGTAGGACAGAATCACGGCAAAGAAGTAAATCCCAGCCGTGGCACTGGACTCAGGGATGATGACCATGAGGTTGACCATGTTGATGATGAAGAAGGGCAACCAGCAGAGCACGAACACCATCACAATCACAACCACCATACGGGTCACCTTACGCTCTGACCTCCGCCGCTTTGTGAACCCCACCCGAGCACTTGAAGACTTCACCTGAATGAAAAGGTAAGGATGGGCAGTCAGGATGAGTGGGCACAGTACCAGATGTTCATCTACAGTAGTGGCAGTTTCACATACATAAGTACATCTTAAGCAGTGTTGGGAAGTAAATGAATACATATACCGAAAATATGTATTCTGAACAGTAATTTTGAGTAACTGTATTCCAATACAGTTACTTTTTCATTTGGTGGTATTCAGAATACAGTTACTTTTCATTACATTATGATATTTGATCATGTAATTTAGGCTTCAAACTTAACATAGTAAGAAAAATGGAAACCTCTGCTCTTGTTGAGAGTGCATGTGTGAAATAAATATAAAGCTGTTTTTATTAGTATGTTGCATTTTTACCACTATAATTTAATGCAAGTGTAAAAGTATTCCAAGTATTCAGAATACAATACTCTGATTGGCCCATATATTAGAATATGTTACAAAATACATTTTAATGCAGGTATTCAGTATTCTGTAACTAAATATATTTTCAGAGCATTATTCCCATCACTAATTTTAAGCAAGAGTCCTCCCTGCACAATGAAATCAAATGTAATATCCAAATTCTTTTAGCCCTCTGTTTTATGTCCAATAATTGTATTTGTGTAGGGATGACACTAGGTGACACTTCACCTTGATTACGATAAGCAGGTAGCACAGGCAGATGATGAGAAGAGGTCCAAAGAAGCCTACTGTGGCTGTATACAGGATAAAGGCTGTCGACCACACGTCTTTCGGCTCAGGCCAAATCATGTTGCAGGAATTAAAGGTTTCCTGAAAAAACACATTTAATATATTATATTGTAGCATATAGGTGATATATTAGGTATCACTGGGGGAGAGTTTGTGGAAAACAGCTCTATTGTGACTGCTTTTAAACTAGTGGCCTTCAACCACAGTATAATCTCTCTCATAGCAACTTTTGTCATCCATTATATAATACCATCATGTAGTTTCATCTGTTTAATACCTTTTAAGAACTAAAATCTGGCTTCTGAAAATATCTTGTATGGCTGTGTTTTTTTTCTGTACTCTCCATTGTTCCTGCTGTTTTTGAAAACTATGAATGCAAGAGCTTCCTTTGAAAATATCTACAACAAGATCAAGATGTTATACTTTTAACTTATTTAAGCCCATTTAATACATATAAAATATTCACATAGGCCTATATATTATTCCTTATTAAGTTTTAAATGACTATGACAAGAAATCTATTTATTCAGTTGATTACCACTTGTGTGCTCTATTTGCTACATTAGAAAAAAAACAAAAACATAAAACTAAACCTTCATGGTGCAGAAACTTTTCTGGTTGAGGACCCACCACCTGCTTGTCTCCATGTAGATGTTAATAACCTTGCCAGGAATGTTCCACATATGGCAAAATATATATTTCAGAGGTTGCACTTTCACAGATCTGACCTCTATCTTGATCTGATGTCACCATTTGCTTATCTCCCTGGAAAAAGAAGGCAAACATCCCAGTCAAAGCAATGAAATCTCCATGGGACATGCAGGTAGCTGACCCTCCACCAGAAAAGTTCACATTTTAAAACAGTGAACTTTTTAACAGTCGGTGCAATGGTTGAATCCACAGTTCAATGACAAATATTGCTGTGTATGTTATTCTTTATATCAGAAGTTGATTTCATCACATGCCTTCTAATATTTTGCACAATATTGCAAACTATAAGTGTACAAGTATAACTACCTGAATATCAGAGAAGAGGACCA